>JASDDO010000006.1:321120945-321583467 GCA_030015575.1 Agapanthus africanus | reverse complement strand
GTTGGATATATGTATGCCCTAGAGGCCATTATATGTATAGTGGATGCTTGGACATGTATATATGTATAGATGACTTTCTTTCTCGATATGATAGTATGCTATCTGGTTTTACTTTATCTTGACGTGTTTACTTGATACTGTTCATTGCATACATATTGATAAAGCCCTCATGATATCTGCTTGACTTCCATGGCTATGATGGAGATCATACTAGTGGGGAATGTGTGGTTTATAAGCATATTCTTAAATGTTCCCAGTCGAGGGTATATCGAGACAGGGCATCGATATTCCAGAGTAGACTAGCGTATACGTTTCTTGACCCATAAGATGGGCAATGGATGGTCCCATATCCATTGGTGTTGTAACATCAAAGATTGTATACGAGTGCTCAGTTGAGACTGGGTACACTGAACGGACTCATCGAGAACTCTTATATGCATCATGTCTATCGTCAGATAGCAGTTCTCAGGCGACACAGGTACATGTTATTCTGTAGACCCGAGATCGTTATAGAGTCTTGTGTGTTCTCCCACTATACTTTGATTTTCACCCTACCACGGCTCTACTGAGTCGTGCAAACAGGTGGCTTTTGGGTACAGTCCCGAGACACATGGAGACAATGAGCGATAGGAGGGGTTTCGTCTCTCCTGATATTGGGAGTTGATGTTGTGCTATGCGCGATTGGTTTTGACTCGAAGTCCCTGGCTGGGGCTGATGAGATTTACTGATAAGTGTTATCAGTAGTTTCTCGACCGGTCATAGTCCATATCGGCATAACTTATTAAGTTATTAGGGCTCGACGATTCCATCCCTAGACTTGATATGCAACATATCAGACGAAGAGACCGGACTGTACGGTAAGTGTTACCAATGGCTCGACGGGAGTTTTGATGGGTTCGATTGTTTTTCTTCTGATCACTCAATACCTGGGTGGCCGTTACGTTTAGCTGACCGCTTGCGGTTTGTGAGTGTTTTGATATGATCATCACCTACTGCCGGAGTATTGACGAGTCTTAGAGTCCCACACAGGAGTTTCCTGGCTCAGGCAAAACGATGTGGTGTGCATATGAGATATGCGCCGGGGGCCCGATTAAATGCGTGTATGTGATACTATATTTTAATCGGACGTTTACTATTAGTCGGGTCGTATGTGATATGACCGGTTTATTAAATCAAGTGTTTATTTAATATTGACTTTTAGCTCACTTTTATTAAACATTTTCTTTTTGGATGTATGCATATATGTATATACATACACTTGATGATGTGAATGTATACATACATGCATGCATGTGTATCATGGTTGATGATATATAGAAGATGGCAATCCAAGACTCACATGGTTTGTATATATATGTATTTTGTTTTTGAGATAAAAGGAAAAAGGAAATAAAGTAGTGACTCATTATTTCTACAGAATTCTTGAGTTGACCGTTGACTTTAACCCTAGTTTGTTTTCCTTTGTTCTTTTAACTCACTACAAAATATCTAGATATTTATTTAACCATGGTTTGTTGTGAGAGTGTCTCACATAAATATCCATTTGATATTCTTTATCATTATCATTAACTTGAGAAAAGTTTTGCCATCTTCATCTTCCTCCTCCTTCAAGCTCTTTTGAGTTTTATTTAGAGTGAGGAAATTAAAAAGAAAGGGTTTTTAAGAGAGAACATAAACCACCTCATCATTCTACATTACTCTAGCATTTAGTATAGGGTGTTTGCTTTACTTCTTCAAAGATCAAGTGAAGCTAGGAGCTTTGAGTAGAGGGACTTCGGGTGGATCATCGTGGACAACGAAGGATTCAAGCGAGCCGGTTCAAACTCTAGGAGATCCAAGGAGTCACTCAAGGAGGTCTATAAAGGTTGTAATCTCTCCACTTAGTGATAGATACTTATAGCATGTGATACTATTAGTTTGTTACCCTAACTTTCTAGTTCGATCCATGGATGGTATTGTTTAGCACCCCTAAATATTTGTTATAGCATGTTTGATGCAACCCAAACCCTAGGCATGGTGCTAGAGAATCCCAACACCTTTTAACCGGCCCAGTCCAGACTTTTGCACCTACTGCAGGAGGGATGGACACCTGGCGAAGGATTGTAGGTGTGCTAATCCCTTCTGCCTAGTCTATGGCTCATCCACACATGATATTAGGTCTTATCCTCGTCGACTCAATCCGAACTTTACACCCAGATCAGCAATCATCTATCCACAGTGGCCAGCTATCCAGGCTCTTGCACCGCGTCTTGCTCTCCCTGCTCCACCTCCTCAAGGACCTTCTGCACCTCCTCCTCGTCAGTTCCATCAAGCACAAAGGAACGTACCTCAAGTACAGAGGAATGGACAGAGGAATACGCCTCCAGCAAGGAGGAATATACCGAGGCGACAGGCTTTCACAATGACTGTGGAAGAAGCTGAAGCCACTGGTCAAGTAATCACTGGTAACTCTTTTCTTTCAATCTTTATACATATCAAAATATCTTTTCTATACCTAAACCTATCCCACATAACTTAGGTACGATCTTAGTAGCCTCACTTCCTTCACTAGCACTCTTCGATACTGGAGCATCTCATTGCTTTATGTCGCAACGGTTCGTCCGAACTCATGTGATTCCAGTCAAACTGCTCGTATTTAGCTGGAATGTCAGTTCAGGGAATGGCGTTTTAAAGGCAACAATAAGATTCGACCTGTGTCCGGTGGTCGTCTGTAGCAGAGAATTCTATGCTGACTTCAAGGTGTTGGACATACCGAACATCGATGTAGTTTTGGGTATGGATTGAAAGTCGACCTCAGCACCACCATGAGGCTCTAGAGGCATCAAGCATGCCAAATTCAAATTTTTATTAAGTTCTAAGCTATACTAACAAGATCTTTACTAGATTATTAAGGCTTGCCTTTGTGATGTGATGAACTAAAAAGAAGAAAAAAGCATAAAACCTTTGTAGTTCGAGTCCTTCTCTTCAATAGCTCCGGGTTATAGTCCACCCAACTCTACTAGGCTCCTCTTCGAGTTGAACAAACCTCCTTCATGATCTTCACGCCAAAGACGATCCACCCGAAGTCCTTCCACCTCAAGCTACCTCTACACTAAACACTTTAGCGTAGTAAACACGGTACACTCGATCGCTAGTCAAGTGTAGGATGGTGAAATAGGATTGTTCTCCTCCGAAATAGAGAGACGCAACCGCGTAGGTTCGTCTTTCCTGAATTTGGGGGAAGATGCTAATTAGTGCTATCCGTCCACCAGTCCGAAGATACCAAGTTGATTTATGACACCGTGTATCGAAGGTTTAAACGGATGCGGCCGATGTAGCAGACTTCGTCAGATTCCCCCTCATTTGAGGGGTTTTTGATTGTGGGGACGCTCTTCCCTGAAGGTGCAAGCCCCTGCAGTTAATTACGCTACCGCATCGCGGTAACCACTTTCTCCTTCTCCAGATGGTCACTTCGTGTCGTGTGTGTTTGTTTTGTTTTTTGGTTGCCCGTGGATTGTATACGGAGACTAATTTATATTGTCGCCCGTAGGGCATGGATTAGTCCAAATCCGTATTTTCTTAGATTTGGGTTTGGGGTTGGGTTTAAGAACATTAGTCTCATTTGAGACTAAGATCAACTTAAACGTTCGTTGAGGATATGTTAGTCTAATTTTAGACCAAGATCTACTCAACGGGATCGTTTAGATCCAACAAAAGAGCATTTGGACTTTATTGTTTAGTTTAAGGACATTGCGGTTGATTAGTTTAAGGACATTACGGTCTAAGATTAAGGACATCATAGTCCATGGGTTTAAAGGACCCTACAGTCCGAGGTTAAGGACATCATAGTCCATGGGTTTAAAAGGACCCCACAGTCCGAGGTTAAGGATATCATAGTCCATGAGTTTAAGGACTCCATAGTCCGAGGTTAAGGACATCATAGTCCATGATTTAAGGACCTCACAGTCCGAGGTTAAGGACATCATAGTCCATAGGTTTAAAAGGACCCCACAGTCCGAGGTTAAGGACATCATAGTCCAAGAGTTTAAAAGGACCCCACAGTCTGAGGTTAAGGACATCATAGTCCATGGGCTCAAGGACCCCACAGTCCATGGAATGATTGGTTATCGGGACCCGTCACCTCTCTGAAGACGTTGAAGGATTACAACGACAAATATCAAAGGAGTGAAGAGATGAACCTTTGAACCAAAGTTGATTGGGAAATCTGTAGTCCAATTTGGAACTAAGATCAATTAATTAGATTATAAGCACATTGGCTCAGTTAAATCTGAATTGAGGACTTATGGCCAACTTGGGCTAAATCCAATTAGATTTGAAATGTTGGCCCTTTGTTGGACTGTTGAACATTTGTCTGGGTTCAGCCTTCCATTATTTAGCAATGCTTAAACAGGGGTTTGGGGCTCTAACAACATTTTGTCTTTGGCTGAGCACTAACCATTCATTATAGCTCTGGACTTTACTTTGCATATCATATGAACTGACTAATTTTGAGGTTCAGTTGAAGGGGAGATTTGCCTCTGGAAAACGTAGCCAATTTACGCTAAGCTTGGTTTTTAACATAGTGTTAAACACTAGAGGATATTTGGCGATCACGTGTTCCCACGTGATACGCTTAAGATAGTGTTAAACACTAGGGACGAAGCACTTAAAGCAGTGTTAAACACTAGAAGTGAGGTAGTCATGTGGGGTCACGTGAGGTGCCTGAGAAGTGGGCGAAACCTCCTTTATTTTATTTGCAAATAAGTGTTAAACACTTAGCCTCTGTAATTATCATGTGTGGACACATGATAGTGCCCATGTATTGGGTATTAATTCCTCTGTTTTCTCTCTTTTTCCCTTTTTAAAAGGTGTTAGTCAGGGGTCACGTGGGGACACACGAGGCGACCTGAATCAGTATTACCTTTGGCTTTATTCCCTTCGTTTTTGAGGGTCACGTGTGAGCATGTGAGGCATTGCCTCCAAGCTTTTTCTTCTTCATCTTAAGGTGTCTATTTAAGGGTCATGCGGGGGCACATGACCATATCTCATTCGTTCTTTTCTGATCATTGAAGGAAGGGTCACGTGTTGCCACGTGACTAGGTTTAAGTACATGAATAATTTAAGTCCTTTGTTTGAGAATTAAATTCTTTGGTAGGATTAAACACTAATTTGTTTTGAGGAATTAAATTCCTATGTATATGGAAGAATTAAATTCTTTAAACTCGATTCTCCCTCTAAGTTTTGGATCTGCATGGCAGAATCTCCCCGATGAGAATTAAATTCTCAACTTATGGGGAGATCTGCTTCTGCAGACCTTCAACTATGAAGAAGAACTAAGTTCTTGTATTAAGGGTTAAACCCTATTTTGTTTGAAGGAATTAAATTCCTTATTACTTTGATGTGAGAATTGAATTCTCTAAATTTAGATCTTCCCTTAGCTTTTAGATCTGCATGGCAGAATCTCCCCGATGAGAATTAAATTCTCAACTTATGGGGAGATCTGCTTCTGCAGAGCTTCAACCAAAAGAAGAACTAAGTTCTTATTCAGAAGAGTTAAACTTTAGTTTGAGAATTAAATTATCTTTTATTTTGTGAGAGCTTGTAGAATGAACTTCTTCTTTTTCTTCTCACCTAGAGTTTTTTCTCTGAAGAGATCTTCTTTTCTCTCTTGAGAATTAAATTCTCCTCTTTTTTTTTTCTGTTGTTGTGTATCTCTCCAAATAAAAGTAGCCCCCCTCTTCTCTTCTTGGCTCCTATTTATACGAGAAAGAAAAGAATCGGTTTGTTTAGTTAATCATTCATTGAAAGTTTTTAATTGATTTTGTAACTAACATGATCTTTTAGATCACTCAGTGAATTTTATTCACCATTGGATTTTTAATCCAAAAGATATTCTATATGTTATTCTTGGTGAATTTCAGGGAAATCTTTCCTTATATAGATTCTTTTTATAAATTGGTGATTTTAAATCACCATTGGATTTTTAATCCATCGGTGTTCCACTTTACAGAGCATAATCTTTTTGTTTAGAAAGATTTAGAGAAATATTTTTCCAGTTAAGGTTTTCGATTCCCTCTTAATTAGAATTTAATTCTATTAGTTCAGAAGGCTTAAGAGCCTATCACGTGTTGGCACGTGATCCCACTATTTGATCATTTTAAATAGAATTTAATTCTATTAATTAAAGAGCTCAGGAACCCGTCACATGTTGACACGTGACCCCCTTGATTAAACATTTTTAACCAGAATTTAATTCTGCAGTTTTAAAGAACTAAGGAATCATCACGTGTAAGCACGTGATCCTTGGTCACGTGTAGACACGTGATGCTCCATTGGGATCTTTCCTTACTATTTTATTATGCCTTTTAATTCCTTCAGTGGGTTTTTAAAGGCCCATCACGTGTGGACACGTGACTCCTATTGATTAGAATTTAATTCTCTTATAACAGAATCCCCAGGAAACCATAACGTGTCAGCACGTGACCCTTTGTCACGTGTGAGCACGTGATGCCCCATTGGGGTTTTTCCTGATATTTTATGAGGGAACAAATGCCCCCATAGCGTTGTTCTCACGTGTTTGCACGTGAGTGCAACGCTGTCATTTTTTGTGGCCGTTGGATCTGTCTAGGGAAGGAGGTAGATGAACCTTTTTCCTATCACATCCTAAATGCAGGGGTCCCTTCAGAAGCGCCTCCACCTTTTCCATCTTCTTCCTTGCTCGTTTTCTTCTGAGAATTTAATTCTCTTTCCCAGAGCTCAGTTCTCTATTTCAAAATTTTCCAGAGTTTAACTCTATCAACAAAAGATTTCCTTTTTTAGGTAAGGATCTTGAACGGCTGAAGAAGTTCTTGTAGAAATTTTCTTTGGATTTTAAATCCACACCAAGGGTTTTTCCCTTTAATAAGAACCCAAATTTCCAAATTCTCTAAAATAATGTCCAACCTTTTAAATAATAAACTCCTTAGGGCTTCTCTGATCTCAGGGATCGATGGTGATATTTGTCCTCTCTCTGGAATTTAATTCCATTCCAAAGAGTTTTAGCTGTGAAAAATATTTTCTGGGAATTTAATTACTCTATTCAAAAGGAATTTAATTCCTTTAAAGAACTCAGTTCTTCACAGAGAACTTCTTAGGATTTTCTTGCCCTGAGTTGTTCTTTGCAAAAACGCTTCCATAGAGACCCTTCATGATTTGCATAGAGTTCTTGCAGTGGGTTTTCTCCCTGGGGTATGTGTAGAGTTGTTTGCAATCCACTGTTCATTTATTGAGAATCTTCTTTTTATTCCCATAATGATTACCCTGCCTCATCATTAGTGAGCCGCCATTTTGATTTCGTGGGGCCCCTGTGTTTTGTAACCAATGGTCCCATAAAATAAGTTGTTTATCATTTTCTTCCACTGTCCTTTTATATATATATTTATTTATAAATATATATATATATATATTTATAAATATATATATATATATATATATATATATATATTTATAAAAATATATATACACGTGTGAGCTTCATTAACAGTTTCCTTTCATCTATTTCAGGAACAATGGCTTCTCTTCCGTACTTCCCTTTCACCCGCTCGGAGTCTGCCTTTCCTCAGTCACCATCTGATGAAGAGGTAATGGCGATGATTAGAGCTCACGACCCTAATTTCACCAACTTGCTTTTATGGCGGACCTGGTACAGTCATATCATCCATGGTCGCCGCATCTTTCTTTGCGAGATGCCAATGGAGCCTAACTACCCATTTTTGCCGATGGAGCATCCACGGACCGCCTTTGCTATGGAGATGCTGAACTGGACCCCTACAGGACGACTCGAGCCGTCAACAACTGGGATAACAAACCACCCTATGCTGGTTATAAACATCTTAGGGCATCGTATCTGCCAAGGTGAAGCCCAGCCCTGGGGACAGGTTTACAAAATAGGGGTTACTCCTCGACATCCCACTGGCTACCTTCTCTGGGCTCATTATATCCTGTCTGCCCATCGTGCGCGACTGCAGAGGGTCGAGATCTATCAGACGGTGTACACGTCTCTCTTCCACTATCAGTCCCCCCATGTCTGGTCGGTTAAGGCTTTCTTAAATCAATGGAATTTTCCCACCAACACCTTCTTGTTCGGGGACCGTGAAGTTTCAATTTCTCTGGAAGAGTTTCGTGAGATCTCGGGGTTGCTGATCAGGGGGACGCTCTATGAAGAACTGCTGTCTCCTGATGATTATGTTTTCGAAACGGAGCCTGCTATGCTTGACAGCCTGTCGACTGAAAATGTCGTCCACCACAAGCACCCAAGTCTAATCAAGACTCTGGGCATTTTTGAGAAGCTATTCACAAAGTCAGAGGAGCAGGGCATCATTTTCAAAAGCTTTATCGCCTGCTTTCTTCGCGGAGACATTCTATTAAAGTCGGCTCCGAAGTTTACGAGTATCAACGACCCCTTCGGTTTTGGTTTCAATAAGCTACCAGCTAAAGAATAGGATTTGCCGCAGTTCTATATTCCAATCCCGTCGGCTGTACCTTTTGAGTCGATCGCAGCTCCTGGCAGAGATGAAGAGACTTTCTTTGTGGGTTTTATCAGTGTCTGGTTTAGTTGGTTTGTCATTCCAACGCACCGTCGATTCATGAGAGCTTTGGTCATTTACCCTGCTCATCGCATCGCTGGAAGGACGCGACTAGCCGTGGGTATTATGGGGCTAGCGTATCTATATCATGGGCTAAGCGCTGCAGCCAATACCTCAACACCAGGCGTGAACGTAGTGAGTTTCTCTCTTCATTACTTTACGTCATGGATTGAGATGCATGTGCTAGGGGCATTTGCCGCGCATCAGAGGCCCAGCTTTTATGATGCATACACTTTTCCGCGGCTTATGAGGTTGGTGGACGCCTCTGCTCCTGATCTGACTCAGTCTAGAGCTATTCGCGTGCTGCTTAATCCCTATGCCAATGCGGGTAGGATGGTATTTAACAATCGAGTCCTCTCTGCTCCTTCAGGACTGATTCAACAACTTTGTGACTCGTCGAAAAAGGGAGCACCCTCCCTAAAGCCCAAGGAAGCCATGCACTTATATTCGATCAGACCGGGTTATCTGGTATTTCGTCAAAATGGTGCAGCCCTTTTTATGCGGTATAACCCACACCACTTTGCTCGGGAACTGTGATATGACCAGGGTGTCCCCTTTGAGGCATTTACAGTGGAGCCCATCCCGTCATCAGAAGTTGTTCGTGACGCCGCTCATCACTTCATGCGGCCGAACACTGGCTCTTGCTTCGTGATTCCTGAGGAAGACTACATTCCTCGATGTGTGGGGGCTTTCACAGGCTAGTACCTCCACCGAGTCAGTCCTATTATTGTTGAGGAGAGGAGGATGCTCCTTGGATATAGGGTTCCCACTCCGATCCAGGCTACGGGAGTCCCGCCGCGACCGCGGGTAGTGGTCCGCCCTCCCCTAAGAGATGCTAGTGTTGTGCTTATTCCTGAGACGGCGGAAGTGGATCTAAATCCTACAGCTGGTATGCCGCTGCGCACTAGAGCTCAATCAAGGGCCAATAAGGCGCCAGTAGCAGTATCATCAGCTACGGCGTCAGCAATGGCAGTGTCGTTATCGGTAGCACCGCCGAGAGAAGATATTGAAGGTGAAGTGGGTCAACATCGCACTAAAGCTCCGAGGGGAAAGAGGTGATCGTCTTCTGCAGTTGGTTTTGGGTCTAAGAGGCGAAAGAAGACGGTCACCAATCTGCTCGACTTTTTAATGGAATCAGAGCTTATCCTTCAAGATGAAATACTAGCTATGCAAGAACCGGATGGTGTTCTACTTTTTCCCGGGTTCATCTGCCGAGGAAGCCGCAAAATTGATTGAGGCTATAAGATGCTCATAGGATGAATCTGAGAATGTAAGGGTCCCGAAGAGGCCTTATCCTGCCGTCATCTTTTACGAAGATCCTCCATCGATACGGCGGATATTTATAGGGCCTTTGGAAGAGGGAGGCGAGATAGCCCTTAAGCAACCTGTCTCGACCGATGTCGAAGATGCGCTTTCGTTGTGGACCGGTGGCCACGAGTCTACCCTCAAACCCTGGCGAGCATACCTCCTCAGGAAGGAACGTCGGCTTGAAAAAGACATACTAGAAGCTCCTTTGCGCATTGGTATATTTATATTTCTTTTTTGTAGTATTTTGCATTGCTTATATATATATATATTCTTATCCTCGTGAAAACTTTGCAGGGACTTCGGCAATAGCGGAGGATCTGAGTTCGAGTCACACCTTGACTATGGACTCTGTAAATATCCCCGATAAGACACTAGTAAGTGTGGAGAGGGTTGATACAACTGTTGTTCCTGCAACGGAGCTCCCATTGGTGACTCCCGTTTCCCGGATGCTTGCTCCCCCGGAAGAGACATCTTCATTGGCCGCAGATTCGATGGATCTTTCTGGGGGCGACCCGGAGGCTGTGGGGCAGGTAGTCGAGGCCACCGTCCTCTCATTAGAGCCTGCCGCGGTGGCTGCTGCTTCTCAATTGGGAATTGTTATACCGGCCCTTGTCCCCGATGATATACCTGGGGGTATGGAGGAGGCCGCCGAAGCTGCTATCCCTCCTGTTCAGAGCGGGAGGAGCATCGAAGGTAGCCCTCTACATTTTATTTCAATAATCTCTCCATTATCTGAACCTTTCTATCTTTTCAGAGCTACGAGGATTGGCGGCGGCCATCGTGGACTTGTCCCCCAGGAAGTCTTTCCAGCGTCTGTTAGAGATGGCCGCTCCGCAGGCGATATCCCCTCAACGCATCGTCCTCTCTTTCAGGCAAGGTTAGTGTCAATTGCCCTCTCCTCATGACATTATTATTATTTCATATAATAACACTAATGTCTTCTACAGTTCTGGAAGCTGATGACAAAGTTAAGATTCTTGACGGGCCTGGGGAGCCTTCAGACCCCTCTTGCATGACTGTGGGTAAGTACAGTTTCGACACTTTTCCACCTGCTCTTTGCTTGCAAGTCTCGCTGATTTATTTTTATGAATCTTAACAGCTTTGCCAGTTCTTACCATGCTGGAATCTCGCATCGTCATGCCACACGGGCCCTACGCTCTACGTGCCTCAGAACGGATAGCAAAGCTAAGCCTTCAATCTGTCAGCTTTTATTGAAGGCCTTCATGCTGGCAGTCTGATCATGGCCGAAGCATTTGCCACTGAAGCCAACGGTTCTCTTCCCTTTCTTGCTACTTACCATAGTGAAACATTGGTGCAAGTCTGGGTTGAGTTCTATCGTCAGGTGGAGGCTTGCTTGCATAGTCTTGAATGTACACGCCTTCCTTCAGAGGTTCTGGCTGCAAAAGCGAGCTTACGGGGGCTGATTGAGCGATGCGCTGCGAATATGCTATCATGTGAGAAGAGGCTCAGCCGAAAGTTTTCGGAGCGGGAGCTGGCTTCCAAAGCGCTGAGGGAACTTCAAGCTAATCTTACATCCAAGACCACTCAGGCATATGAACTTTGGCGGGTGCTTCAAAAAGCTATCAAGGAGGTGGTAGCCATTGATAAACCCATCATTTTCACTCGCGAAATAGTCGAAGCTCATAAGGTTACCGAAAAGGAGCTTGAAAGTCGGCTTGCCTCGTACCAGGCCCAACAGGCTCAGGCGGAGGCCCGTCTCTTAGCGATAATGAATCATGAAGCCGAGGCTCAGAGGAAAAAGGATGAACTGGCAAACCTATTAAATCGTCCGCCAGCTTGAAGAATTGTATATTTTTTCTATTCTTCTTTTGTACATACTCCTGAATGAGAGTATTTTTTTGATTCTTTTATAAATTGTACTTTGTATTCATTTTGATTCATGAATAAAAGATATATTTTGCTTCATGATGGTGTGTCCCTTTTAGTAAATGCGTCTTGTGGATAATCTATTTCGATTTCCTTGTAGGACAGCGATGGCTTAGGAGTCAAGTTCAGATCTGCCTCTTAAGGCTTTCCAACTTTATGAGCCGTGAGGGTCTCATAAAGAATTTTCTCCTTATAGGTCGAGAGAATCCCGTAGGTGTAATTTCTCCTTAAGAATCGTGAGGATTTCTAAGTGTGTTTTCTCTTGAGAGTCGTAAGGATCTCATAAAAGAGTTTTCTCCCTTACGAGTCGAGAGGACCCATAAGTGATGGATGAGGTTGACATTATCCGCATTTCATGGGGTCAGGGGTTGCTCTGGCCATTTCCCACGGGGTCAAGATTGACTTTAGCCGGTTCAATGGGACCAGGATTTACTCTGGATGCTTCCCACGGATCAAGATTGACATTAGCCGTGTTCCGCAAGGACTAGAATCCGCTCTAGATGCTTCCCACGGGGTCAGGATTGACATTAGCCGTGTTTCACTAGACCAGGATTTGTTCTGGATGCTTCCCACGGGGTCAGGATTGACATAAGCCGTGTTCCGCAAGGACTAGGATCCGCTCTGGACGCTTCCCACGGGGTCAGGATTGACATAGTCGTGTTCCACGTGACCAGGATTTGCTCTGGATGCTTCCCACGGGGTCAGGATTGACATTAGCCGTGTTCCACAAAACCAGGATTTGCTCTCGATGCTCCTCACGGGGTCAGGATTGACATAACCGTATTCCACAAGGACCAGGATCCGCTCTAGACGCTTCTCACGGGTCAGGATTGACATAAGCCGTGTTCCACGAAACCAGGATTTGCTCTGGATGCTTCCCACGGGGTCAGGATTGACATAAGCCGTATTCCGCAAGGACCAGGATCCGCTCTGGATGCTTCCTACGGGGTCAGGATTGACATAAGCCGTGTTCCACAAAACCAGGATTTGCTCTGGATGCTTCCCACGGGGTCAGGATTGACATAAGCCGTGTTCCGCAAGGACCAGGATCCGCTCTGGATGCTTCCCACGGGGTCAGGATTGACATAAGCCGTCTTCCACGAAACCAGGATTTGCTCTGGATGCTTCCCACGGGGTCAGGATTGACATAAGCCGTGTTCCGCAAGAACAAGGATCCGCTCTGGACGCTTCTCATAGGGTCAGGATTGACATAAGCCGTGTTCCACAAAACCAGGATTTACTCTAGATGCTTCCCATGGGGTCAGGATTGACATAAGCCGTGTTCCACAAGGACCAGGATCTACTCTGGACGCTTCCTATGGGGTCAGGATTGACATAAGCCGTGTTCCACGAAACCAGGATGGGTTGACTCTCGGTTGTCTGTGCATCGTCGAGTCATGAAACCGGGAGCTTTGCCGCGGCTCCGATTTGCTGATGTTATGTCTGTTGTAATGAGGCGAATGCTAAGATGATCTCCAGGTTGTCTGTGAACCGTCGAGATGTGGCTTCTTTTTCTGATGGAGCCTGGTGGGAAGGTATGATTCCTTTTTAATTTGTGCCCTTGGATTGTATACAGGGGTCGATGTGATATCACCTGTAGGGCAAAAAGTTTCATTTTATATATTTTCTTTCTGCGATGCTCTATCATTTCAGCTTTTATATCGTGAAAATCGCGATTGTCCAATCATTTCAGCTATTTTTCACGGTGCCCAATCATTTCGGCTATTTATTTTGTTTACCCGTTGCTTTTTATTGTGAGTTACCCAATCATTTCGGCTATTTTGTATGCATACATTTTTCCTTGCTGATTTTGTTGCAAGTTGCTCCATCATTTCGGCTATTTCATATGCATTTGTGGATTGCTGGTTTTTCGCTGCGAATTTGGGATTTGATACCGATTTAGGCATCAGCATCGCTACAACTGGGATATTACCAGGAGTGAATCATCATTTGCCTTTATCGATGTCGAACAAAGGTGGCTTAGTAAACAGGGTTAGGATCTTGTCGACTAAGGCTTTTGACTTCATGAGCCGTAAGGGTCTCATGAAGGTATTTCTTCCTACGAGTCGTGAGGATCTCGTAAGCGCGTTTTCTCCTTAGGGATCGTGAGGATTCTTAAGTGTGAGTTCTTTTATAAGTCGTAAGGATTTTACAAGAGTGTTTTCTCCTTATAAGTCGAGAGGACTTACAAGGTCTGTACACTGTGTAAGCATATCCCCAGTCGTGGGTTGGACTTTGTTAGGGAAATTTTTATTCGCACCCTTAGATTGTATACAAGGGTCAATACTGAACCGCTTGTAGGGCAAAATCAGGTTGTATGACTGCTTAAGAACAGGTTCAGATCCCTGTAGTTTAAGACTTTTAAATCCTATGAGCCGTGAGTGTCTCAAAGGGGAATTCTCCTTACGAGTCATGAGGATCTCGTAAGTGCGTTTCTCCTTAGGAATCGTGGAGATCCCTAAGTGTGTTTCTCCTTTGTGAGTTGTAAGGATCTCACGCAAGTGGTTTCTCCTCACAAGGTCGAGAGGGCCTTGTAAGTGTCTTTTAACGAGATTGCGCCCTTTCGGGTTTTCACAAAACTCGCCGGTAGCCCTACTGTTTTTACTCACGGAGCCCTTTCGGGTTTTCATCCGTGCCCATTTTACTTATGGACATACCGTTTTCTTTTATTTTTATTTTTATTTTTAGTTTTTTTGTCAGCCTTGGGATGCTGCGGTCCGTAGTAGTTTATCGACATCTCGGTCAACAGCCAGTCTTAGGACATAGTGGTCCATCGTTAATTTAAGGACGTTTCGGTCCATCGCTTGGTTTACGACATAGTGGTCCGTCGTTAGTTTAAGGACGTTTCGGTCTGTCTCCAGTTTTAAGACAAAGTGGTCCGTCGTTAGTTTAAGAACGTTTCGGTCCGTCGCCAGTTTTAGGATATAGTGGTCCGTCGTTAGTTTAAGGATGTTTCGGTCCGTCGCCAGTTTTAAGACATAGTGGTCCGTCGTTAGTTTAAGGACGTTTCGGTCCGACGCCGGCTACTACTCATAGAGTTTGGGCTTAGGAAAATAGCGAGCGGACATAAGCGTCGTCATCTATCGTTGACCTAGGTCGTGACTCGTCAGGCGTAGTATTTTTTCAGGAAGCGACCGTTTATTGGCCTGAAAGGTCTTTCGCCATGCATGTCCATGAGTAGATAGGCTCCACCCTGGTAAACTTTGTCTATGATATATAGGCCTTCATAGTTCGGCTCGAATTTCCTCCGCTAGGCACGATTAGGGATCATATGTCTCTTGATCACTAGCACGAGTTCTCCTTGGCGGAATGTTCTCGGCCTAGTCAATCTTTCATATGAGCGCGTCATCTTTGCTTTATAAGCCTCTAGATTTTGTTGCGCCATGAGCCGGGTTTCATCAAGGGCGTCGAGCTCCTCAAGCCGAAGGTGAGCATTTTATTCGTCTGTTAGCTTGTAGTGAACCGCCACTCGTAGAGAGGGTAACTCTATCTCGAGGGGGAGTACCGCTTCTGTGCCGAATACTAATGCATACGGTGTTGTGTTTGTGGCCGTTTTGAACGTAGTTCGATGCGTCCAGAGAGCTTCATGCAGTCTCTCGTGTCAGTCCTTCTTATTCTTGGACACCGTCTTTTTCATGATCTTTGTCATGGTCTTGTTAAAAGTCTCAGCCAGTCCGTTAGCTCGGGAATTATAGACTGAAGAGTATCTCCAGTCTATGTTATGCTGTTCTGCGAAGCGGCTGATCTTGTGGCTTCTATAGGCTGACCCGTTATCGGAGATAATCCGTCGCGAAGTGCCGACCCGATAAATGACGTGTGTCTTGAAGAAATAGAGGATATTCTCCGTCTTCACTTCTCTTAGTGGTACTGCTTCTGCCCACTTGGCGAAGTAATCAGTTGTCGCCAAAATGAATCAATGTCCTCTGGACGATGCTGGTTCGATGGGCCCTATTATGTCAGTTCCCCACATTTCCAACGGCCAGCTAGCAACCGTCGGATGTAGTGGATTTGGATGCTGGTGGATAAAGTTCCCGTGAATTTGGCACGAGTGGCACTGCTTCCCGTATTCGAGACAGTCTTGGATCATCGTGGGCCAATAGTAGCCCATCCTTTTGATCTTCAATTTCATCTTCGGCCCGGCTTGGTGAGAACCGCAGAGTCCGTCGTGAGTTTCTTGGACGACTCTCCTTGCCACTTCAGGTCCCAGGCATCTTAGCCACAGGGAGTCAAACGATCTCTTATATAGAGTATCATTGACAAAGGCGAAAGACAGAGCTCGTTTCGTGAGCTGATATCTTGAGGACGCATCTTCAGGTGTTCGACGGGATTTGAAGTAGTCTATAAAGACTTCTCTCCAATCCTTAGCTTTTTCCTGGTCTTTTATTTGTAGGGCCATTTGTTCAGTCGCTCCCTTTTCTTCGGAAGATTCCGAAGATATTTCTGCCGGTGCGAGAACCTGACGGCTTTGCACAACGATCCTCATGTTATCGAGGTTTCCGTCGGCCAATTCTTTAGCGAGCTTGGCCAATGCATCCACTTTGCTATTTTCCGCATGCGGTATCCTTTCCAGGGTCATGAAGATGAGGAAGGAATTTGAGTTAGTAGTTGCTGCACTCTCTCGCCGTACTTCACCAACTCAGGCTTGCACGTTTGATAGTCGCCGTTTACTTGACTAACGATCAGTTAGGGGTCTCCGTATATGAGGAGGTTTTTGATTCCCATGTCGACGGCGATCTCAAGACCTGCTATCAAAGCTTCATATTCGGCTTCATTATTCGTCCTCGGATCTGTTAAGGAGAAGGCAAAGCGCATAATCCCTCCTTGCGGGGTCACGAAGATGAGGCCCACCCCAGATTTGATAATGGGGGTGGCTTGTTTGCGCTTCTTCATGGAAGATGCTCCATCGAAGTAGAGTTCCTACTGGGTATCATTCTCTCTTCTCTTCTCGTCGATCGTGTCAAACGCATGCTCATCTGGAAATTCGCAGTTCAAGGGAGAGTCGGCAGGTATCGGATGCTCAGCGAGGAAGTCAGTGATAGCCTGGCCTTTTACTGCCTTGAGAGGACGATAAGTTATCGAAAAATGCATCAAGAGGAGGGCCCATTTAGTGAGCCGTCTCGTTAATATAGCCTTCGACATCAAATATTTAAGAGGATCCACCTTCGATATGAGATGGACCTTATGCGCCAACGCATAGTGTCTGAGCTTCGTTATCGCGAAGATCAATGCTAGGCAGTGTTTTTCTATGGGGGAGTAATTGCTTTCTGCCCCCAGTAGAACTCGACTCAAGTAGTAGAGGGCTCTCTCTTTCCCTTGGTCGTTTTCTTATGCCCACAGCACGCCTAAAGAACCCTCGAGGGCAGTTGTGTACAGAATGAGGGGTTTTCCTTTGACTGGAGCGGTAAGCACCGGAGGATTCTGTAGGTATTGCTTGATTTCATCCAGCGTGTCTTGGCAATTGCGATCCCAGACGAACGGGGTTCCCTTCTTCATCAAGTGACTATAGGGGTGGAATTTTCCGGAGAGGTTATCTATGAACCGCCTGATATACGCGAGCTTTCCTTGGAGAGACCGCAGTTGCTTGAGTCCTTGGCAGAGGCATTTCCATGATCGCCTTGATCTTCGATGGGTCTATCTCGATGCCTCGGTGTCGGACGACGAATCCTAGAAACTTGCCTGAGGACACTCCGAATGCGCATTTGAGAGGGTTCATCTTCAAGTTGTATTTCCGCAGACGCTGGAACACGATTTTCAGATGCTCTAAATGTTCCTCGTATGATTTGCTTTTAACTATGAGGTCGTCAATATAGCATTCGACGATTTCATGTATGAGGTCATCGAAAATCTTCGTCATGGCCCTATGATAGGTGGCACCGGCCTTCTTTAGACCGAAAGGCATCACCATGTAGCAGAATATGCCCAAAGGAGTCCGGAAAGCGGTATGCTTCTGGTTTTCGGGATGCATCTATATTTGATTGTACCCGGATGAGCCGTCCTTGAAGGAGAAGACTTCGTGAGTGGACGTGTTATCAATCATCAGCTCGGTAACCGGCACAGGAAAATCGTCCTTCGGGCAAGCTTTATTGAGATCCCGGAAGTCTACGCATATGAGCACCGTCCCATTTTTCTTTATCACTGGGATGATGTTGGCGATCCAGTCAGGATACTGAACCTCTTGGATGAAGCCGGAGTCGATTAGCTTCTTGACCTCGGCATTGATGCTCATCTCAAGCTCGAGCCGCATTCTTCTCGGTGCTTGTTTAATTGGTTTGACATACGGAGAAATCTCCAATTTGTGGACAGCAATCTCTGGATTGAGTCCCGGCATCTCCGAATAGTTCCATACAAAGCAATCTTTATACTGCATGAGCACGTCTTTAAGCGTAGCCTCCTTTTCTTCAGAGAACAGTTCACTGACGAACGTCGGCCTTGGGTCGTTTGCCGTTCCCAAGTCATTTTTTCTGAGGTCATCTGCAGTAGTATGTATCCCATCTTCCAGCTCCTTTGGCGCCGGTGGAAATTCTGAGATCAACTCATCTTCATTGTTTTCGAAGCACCAAGAAAGGTCATCCATATTCTCAGGTTCTTCTTCTGACAGCGTTATCATGTGGCAGGTACGAGATCGCTTCCAAGACCGATGTTGGTCTGGTTCTACTCTCATCACATAAGTGGCTTTTGATTCATGCTTCCGTGGCGGATTTACCCTCCAACTGTTGGATAGAGCGAACCTGCCTTATTGATATTGGTCTTCAACCCAGTTCTTGAAGGTGAAGCAGTCTTCGAGCGGATGTCCTATTGCTCGGTGATAGGAGCAATAGTCCGGGTGAGAGACCTTGTCTGCTTGCTCGAGATGCTTGGACTCCGGGAGTGTCATCATCTGATGTTTTACGACAAGATTGAATATCTTCTTTGTCTTGTCTTGGGGAAAAGAATATTCTCGACCCATCTTCTTTATAAGAGACGGATCCCGGCTGCTCGATTCTTGATCGCGTGGTTTCTTAGACCTGCTACGCTGCTGTCGAACATTTTTTTCCGTCCTTTGGTTTATTTTTGCGTCTGTGCTGGGTCTTTTGTATGACGGGTTGGCGACGAAGAGTATTGTCATTCTCCGCGGCCTGTTGAAGGAGGCGCTGCGTCCTGGCTTTCTCGTAAATGGCCATTTTGCGGTTATGGTCATCCCGGACCTTTTGACCCGCTTCCCTTATTAGCTTGTCCATCTGTTCTTCAAACGACAGACTTGGCATTTTTATGGCCGGAGCTCGTTTTGGTTCAGGGTTAGCATCTTCCCACAAAGCATCTCTTTCTTCATCAAAGTCATGTATGACGTAGCAGCCGTGGAATCGCTCTCATTTCTTGGATTGAACATATTTAAGCCCGATCGTTTCCATTTTCCCGTTGGGCAACTTTCGTTGAGTTCCGGGGACGTTCCAGATCCTGTTATAGAACTGGGCTTGTCGAGCAGTCTGTTTGAAGGGTACGCTTTGGCACCTCAACAGTCTTTTTAATCCGTCTGTGTAGTATCTGGGCAAACGGATGGGCTAGTGTAGAATCCACGCCATGCCAGATTTCTTTCTCTACTTTGGTTTCCCCGGATTGGTAGAATAGGATCGCCTTTTCAACCTTTCGCCTGGGGGACATAAAATGTCTGCAGTTCTTGCATACTATAAGTTTCAAGTGCATCGAGCTCTTTATAATGCTTTTGCGGAACCATAGTAACTTGCAAACTTTGATCTTCATCAGCGAAGGCTTGTATCGATGGCCGAGCAGAGAATACGGCATTGACCTCATCTTCCGAGTCGCTGCCGAAGACCAGAATAGGGGTGGACGGTCCCAGCTTGTTGCGTTGGGGAGGCCCTGAATAAACTATTTCTTCCTCCTCCTCGGTATCACTCCCGAAGATCGGAATAGTAGTGATGACTTTGTTCTTGTCCTCCGGTTTGCGACATCTTTTCGTGTCTTCGAAATCTGGCAGAAAGTACTTTGCATCCTCATATTTGCGAGCTTCGTTTATGGAGAACGGGTTTAGTTCCCCTGTCATGGTGTACTCGAGACCATCCTTGAAATACTTCATACACTGATGTTGTGTAGAAGGGATGATGTTGTACTTGTGTAACCAAGGCCTACCGAGCAAAGCATTGTAACATCTCTTAGCGTCAATGACGTGAAATTTGATGTCTGTGATGAGCAACCCAAAGCATAACGTCAATATCATAGACCCGAGCGTCCGTGATGACTGGGAGTCAAACCCGAAGATAGTGATCTTATCCCGAGCGAGGTGCTGAATGCTCATGCAAATCTCCTTCAACACCCTTACATTGAGAAGGTTAACGGAGGACCCATTGTCAACCAGGATTTTTCCTATCCTGATATCATGACAGTATCCAGAGACATAAAGGGGACGGTTATGCTCGCACCTCCCGAGGAGGAGATCCTCGTCGCTGAAGGTGATATTGGATGTGTGCACTTCTTATAACTCGTCTTTCATCTTTTCTTCGGCGAGGAAAGCTTGGAATTTCTTGGGCTCTCGTAATGCCTTGATCAGAGAATCTCTTGCTTCTTTTGATAACAGAAGGGCATCGAGAATGCTTAGCTATGAGGGTATCTTCCTCAGGTGTGCTAGAACGTTGTAATCCACCTTGTTATTCTTGGGCGGATCCTTGGCTGTTAGCTCTTCGACAGCTTGGTCATCGAGGATGATATCCTCAGGGACCTTTTCTTTTCCCTTATCCTTTCTATTTGATCCGTTGTTCGCAGGTCCGAGATTCTTTTCAGGTAATGTGCGATTGCGCAGCTGAATATTTTCGCAGCTCTTTGGTTCTTCCTCTTTTCCTGAGATGGATTCTTTGAAGTGAGGGCCGAGAGTCATTTCTTCGTCAGAGTCGCTCCCGAAGGTGAGAACTTGCAATTCCTCGTAGTCAATCATATGACAGTTGCCAGCGGTTCTTTTGCACTCCTCGGTCGTATTTTTTTGTTCCCGACGAGTTTTGCGTTTCATCCGCTTGAAACGTTGTCGGTGAGCAACATATCCCTGCCACCAGCTTTTAAAAGCGTTGCACTCTTTGGTGGGGTGCGCAATCTTTTGATGATATAAGCAGTAGCTAGGATGTACATCCGTTTCATCAGGAGTGTTTCCTTTAGAGGATGGCATCTTCATTCCCATCGATATGGCTTTGGCGAACCTCTTCCTCGTCTTGAACCTGCTTTTATTTGCGGCGTATATACTTTGATCTGCTAGGAGTGTTTCGGCCCTTTCGTTCAGTCGCCGGCGTTTGGCCTTTCCAAATATGGCCCTCTCGCATTCTCGATCAGCTTTGCTTTTAAGAAGAGCTTCGTTCAGGAATTCATCAATCATTTCATCTGATGGTCCTAGAAGTTCTGGCTCAGGATCTACCCCCGGTTTCTCTGCGTAAGTAGCTTCTTCATCATCTATCGACGAGTGAGAGATCACATGGCAGCTTGCCACATAATCGTCAGACTCATCCGACGAGTCTTCTCCATTGTCATCATCTCCGTCCTCAAGGACATGGCTGAGAAATTCTTGGAGTATGACTGGGGTCTGCGCCTTCTGGTTATATTCTTTCAGCGCATCGATATATTTTTGCAGGTCCTCGCGCTCGTCACTAAGCTTCACAGGCTTTTTGGTCTTCTTCTTCTTCTTCGAAGATTTTGACAGCTTGGTGTGAGCGCTTTGACTATCACCACCAATTTTTGGAGTTGGGCGTGGTTTCAGCATTCCCTCGATGACCTCGGGTTCCAGTGGATTTTTCCACCTGATTGCCGGGCATATTTGGAGATCCTTCAGCATTCTTTTCGTTTTTGCCAAAA
This sequence comes from Agapanthus africanus, assembly GCA_030015575.1. Lineage (NCBI taxonomy): Eukaryota > Viridiplantae > Streptophyta > Magnoliopsida > Asparagales > Amaryllidaceae > Agapanthus > Agapanthus africanus. Next base: position 321,561,844 of record JASDDO010000006.1, on the reverse strand, counting down.
GAACAACTTCCTATGGAGCTTCCCTTATGAATGAGCACGATGCCCCCGGCACGTCCATCTTTTTAGGGGCGTGAGGTTGTGGCGGGTTCACCTTCCAGTTTTCAGATAATGTGAACTTGCCTTGTTGGTATTGGTCCTCAACCCAGCCTTTGAAGACGAAGCAATCTTCGATTGGATGGCTTACTGCTTGGTGGTAAGAGAAATAATTAGGATTGTTGACATCACCTGGCTGCAACGGACATTTTGGATCCGGCAGATCAATGAGTCTGTTGCACACTGCCAGCTCGAACAGTCTCCTCGTTTTATCCCGGGGAAATGAGTAAGGACGTCCCAGTCTCTTCGTTTTATCCGGGGGAAATGAGTAAGGTCGTCCCAGTCTCTCCTTGAGGGATGGGCATGGACGCACGTTGTTTTGGAGAACAACCGGCTTTAAGTTGCTCGGCTGTTGTTGAGCATTGGCGACGAAGGTAGCTTTCCCTTTACCCCTTTCATTTTGAAGCTCCGTTTTTGACGAGGACAGCTTATGGCCCATCTGGTCCATTTGGGCTAGCTTGTCAATTAAGGCCTGGAAGATGGTTGGTTTGAAGAACATCATGAATTACAAAATGGTCTCCTGCGGATCAAGAGTACCCACGAACATGCCTACCGCAGGCGCTTCTTCGATGCGCTGTTTGCACTTCGACCATAAATTCCGCCACCGTATCGCGTATTGCACCCATGTTTCGCCTGGCTTTACTCTAGCATTAATTAATGCAGTGATTGGGATGCGTTCGCTAGCGCTTGCGAACCTCTGTGTAAAGAGTAACTCCATCTCTGCAAACGTCTTAACGGAGTCATTCGGGAGCTCGGAATACCACTCAAATGCTGTCTCTGACAAGCTGCCAACGAATTGGCGGAGCAGTAATTTATTATCACCTCCCGTATTTCCGCACAGAGCCCTGAATTGAGAAACGTGCTAGTGTGGATTTCCCGTCCCCTTATATACATAGAATTTGGGGATCGTGTATCCCGGCGGGTACTTTATTTGGTCGTACCAACCCAGATAGGGTCATCCAGTCTTAAAAATTTGCCCAGTCTCTTCATTCGCCTGATGAACTCGTATCTGCTGAGTGATGTAATCATCTTTCACGACTCGAATTTGGCACGTGATGGCCCTTAAAACTACGCAACGTCTACAGGCATAACGCAATTTAAGTAAGCCGACAACCCAGCAATCTAAACCATCAAAAGTAGTAAAAAATAATAACATTTTTAAAACCTTTGAAATCTCAACCCAAATTCTTTAAGAGTCCAACTTTATTTCCTTTAAAATTTTGGCAGCACCTCCTTCATAAAAACCAGCCCCAAAAATGGGTACAGTATAAATATAAGTAAAGCATCCCCAAACGGGAGCAAAAACATGCCCAAAGGCAGAAAACAACCACCACAACAGATATACAACGCCATAACGAAGAAATAAAAAACGATAAAAAGGAAAGTGTATAAAAGACAACCAAGTCACAAAATAATATACAATATCGTCCTCACATCAAGTCTCTAAGTCAACATTAAAGTAGTAGATGGAGAGTACAAGGATACAACGAATATACAATACAACAACGAATAACCACAAAACCCACCTAAAACAAAACTGCATATTGTGAGCCGATGCGGTATCCGCAGCAAAAGATGATTAGATAGATGAATAGCCTGCCTCGACTACTCTGGGGAACAACCTGCAAAACAAACTGTGGCACAACGCGGGTGAGTTGCCAACTCGTGAATAGTAAATAGCATATACAGATAATCGCAAGTATGCACCTACAGCACGGATCTAACATATGTAAGCTAATAGCTGTGAAAGGTCATATGAATGCAATAGTCATGAAAGGTACACTAACGGTTACTACAAATACATGAAACAATAATATGACAATCGGTATGCAATAATCATGCAATAATGATATGAAAATGTATATATGCAACAGTCATGAAAGGTACTTAGCAGGTACAACAAACACATGAAGCAATGCATATAAAATGAAGTATGTAAATGCAACAGTCATGAAAGGTATACTAACATGTACTACAAATACATGAAGCAGTGCATAAACAAAAAATGTGGAGTATGGGGTGAAACATGTCATTTCCACGGAATCCTGATATCGTGGTAGGACCAAAATCCATCAAGACAATCCACATCCCAATTCCTCAAATCAGCCCCCAAATTGGCTCTGATATCATATAAGTCTCATAAATGTTGAATGTACAATATCAAGTAAATCTCATATATCCTGAATGTACATAATCAACAATCTCATATATATCGTGAATCCAATATCAAATGAATCTCAAATGTCCCAAATCCAATATCAAGTGAATCTCTTATATCCTAAGTAAATTTCATGAATAATTATGATGAAGTATATGAATTTATATGTATACAAATATATTAGCGTCCCATTCCACTAATATATATATATATATAACAACGTCCCATTCTACTGTTATATATATTTAGGAGTAAAATATCATGAAAACAATGTGTCAAGTATCGACACAGAAATACTGATCTATCAGGTGCTGTCACCACGACTGGCACCCTGATAGGTACGTATCATACGCTTTACCGAAAGCTCAAGTGCCTAGCTCTGACCCTCGCCTCTCGACGTATCCATAAGTAATGACTCCCGTCGTATCCGCATGATAACCGCCGAGTCATAGGTAATGTCACCAGTAGGTATGGTTTCCCTGTCAGGCTCAATCGGCAAGGTCCTTTAATCGTCTTACCACGGGGTACCTCCGGGCCCCACCATGTACCCTCATACGGCCCCCGACTCCTCTTCGCATGCGGTATATATATCAGAACCGATAAAACTCATGGTGGATGCTGAAATATCAAATCAAGAGAAACCAGGTTTTTCAAATAATGCATAATTTCATGAAACTACCACGGTCCTCAGATCCAGAAAACATCATGAAAAACCCATATCACAATGTGAAAATCCATGAATGTAATATACGCAACATAAAAACTGAAATGCGAGCATATAAAGAAAAAGCCGCTATTTAACTGCAACAAGTTAATATAAATATCATGCAGTTCCTAATTTCTCCAAGTCTATATAACATCAAATAAAGGTAAACATGTAGCTAAAACCAGATATATGTGTAAACATAAAGGTATAGCAAGGTATATATATCTACCTATCAGAAATGATGTAATATACCCTCCAGGTATAAGTGAAATAAGTATGCATGGTATATATGTAGCTATGTCATTATGTGTGTATGTACCTATTGCTAATGGTATAATACCCTATAGGTATTCAGGTAACTAGCATGTAAGCATGTCAAGGCATATGTATAAGTATGTAGGTATACAGGTATGCTATATATCATATGCATAAAGAAATATGAATCAATGTCTTAATGTCCCTAACCAAACAATATCATATCAATAAATGTGTTGTGCGTGACATGGCAATTATTGACGGTGTGTGTGGTATACAATCAGTGCTCGTGTAACATGAGCCGTCAATAATGGTGCAGTGTCCTAAGGGTACCAGTCGAAGCACAACAATTAACTAAACAATAAGGTGTATGCGCAACTCTATATATGAAATAGAATATGTGACAAGTCAAGTCATCTCTAGCCCAGACGCATAACGCCATACGGGCGATTCTCCTGTAGATGTTAAGTCTACTCACCAACGCTCCTGGCTAAGTGAAACCTACAACCTGTTTTCCCTTCGTCGCCGCACCCGAAGTCCCCGCCTGCGAACCTGAAACAATAAAACAACAAAGCAAGTATATATTAGCAATAGACCCAAAACACGTACAAACTAGCCAGACCAACGCGACAATACAAACGTACTCTCAAGTATTCGTATTGTAGCTAACGTGTATAGCGACACTACGAAACCAACTCAAGAGCAACAGAACACAGAACACGAACCGTAACAGATAACGTAACGTGTGAAATGAAACACAAGAAAACAAGCAAGTGGTTCCAGATTTTTCTGTACCAATAATTTGTACAAGTTGCAAGTACCATGAAACCACAAATAACCCTAGAGACCCCTACACCAAAACTCACCACCCTAGTCCCTAGTCTAGCCGCAATTTGCGGCCAGAAGCAATAAATCTGCGGCCAGTTCATGAAGGAATTTGTTCGTATTTTGAGAGTAGGTTCTAGGTCACTATACTAGGTCACTGTGATGAGAACTGTTGCAACAATTACTTGGTTTGATAGCAGATCACCCGAGACCCAAAATTACACTAAAAATACGATATTTACCCGAAACGATACAAAACGTGTTCAAAACAAAAACTAACAAGCTAAGCTACACAAAAAGCACTTAAAGAACAGAAAGAGATCATTACCTAACCAAAAGAACTTAAAGATCCAAGCTTTGCAAGCTCCAAGGCATTCAAGAGGCAAAACAAGTTCAAAGATGTGATTTTTGTGAGTTTGTGAAGGATTTGATGAAGGCTTTGTGATGGAAAATGAGAGTGTTCAGTTTAGGGAATGAGAGGAGATGAAAAGAAATAAGAAAGTAATAAGTGAGAGAGAAAGAGAAAGAGTGTGAAGAAAAGAGAGAGGGGTGAGGTTAAGGGTGAGTACACCACAACAATAACTCTCACATAAATGCATTCACATCACCATGTCACCTCCTCACTTCCAAAACAAATATCTTCTCTTCTCACTCAAAAGATCTAGGAGTTTAGGTTAAGGATTGGATTAAAGCAAAGATTAGATAAATGGTTAAGTGTCATGGTTGCTAAGAACAAGATTAACACAAAACAAACCCTCACATTAACGTGCACACGTGCATGCATGCCATAAAAAATAATAATAAATTATTAATTAAATGTTATAAAATGTGAGGAACCCAAATTGATAAACTTTTTACAGTAAACCCGCATTAACGTCTAAACTAACACTAACCGAAATCTAAGGCGTTACAATCTCCTCCCTTATAAAAATTCGTCTCCGAATTTAAAATTCTCACTAAGCGTACCTTCAAAGAGAAAATTACAAAACTCTCATATCTCGCTCGCAGCCTCCGAAGTGATCACCTCACTATACGGCTACCTCCAAGAAAACCCTCCACAGATGGCAAGACCCTTGACCGAAGTTTCTCCACCTGCCGAGCCATTAACACAATTGGCTGCCGGTAAACAAAAAGATCGTGTCCAAGCTAAATGGTCTGGTGCCGAATCATGCGAGAAAGTCATGAAGGTATATGCGAAGTATCTTCACAAGGAATACGGGATGAATACTCAATAATCTGGGAGGAAGTGCCAAATTAAAGGTAACGAAACTAACTCACTTTAAGGATCTCAAAACACCTACAATCCTGGGATAAGCTTCCCAAAACTCAACACGTCATTCATCGGAAAATCCGTAGGAATACATGATCTCCCACTGCGAACTCAAGTCTGCGACCACCACGGTCGACATAAGACCTCTGTCTGTACTGGGCTGTTCTCATCCTGACCTGAAACAATTGGATCATCTCCGAAGTCTCTAGACTAGCTGGGGTCCAAAAATCCTACTTACGCAGAGTCAGAAAACAGACTGGAGATCGACATGACCTAACAAACAAAACCTAAAGGTTGCCAATTGGACTGTCTCCTGATAACAGCTATCGAAAGAGAGCCCTAACAATGGCAAGTGACGATCCCAACTGCCGACAACACTTAGTACGTACGCACAAGCATATCCTGCAGAGTCTGTATAGCCCGCTCTCACAAAACCATCATCCTGCCGATGGAAAAGTGGAGCTAAAGCTCAAACAGTACCCAAGGCTTCCTGAATCTCCTACCCGAGACGGAAAACAAACAGGGTGCCTCTATTGGATACAACGCATGAAGGAACTCCGTGCAAACGCACAAACTTAACAAAGAACAACTGAGCAAACTGAGTATAACCGGACAACAAACACCCGAATGGAGTCAAACCCTGACAAAACCTGGGTAGACGCCACAACGAATATTCATGGAGATCTGCTCCCACTCCCACTCCGGAACGGTTAAAGGTTGCAACTCTCCAGCAGGTTTCAGATGCTCAACCTCAGCTCACAACAAGACAGACACCTAGAAACGAAATCTGAAACTTCACTCTTCAACCCTGTCCACCCATAACTATTAAACAAGTCACGCTACAAATTGGTGGAACTTGAATGAACACCGAAAACTGACTGATGTGCCTGCTCTAGGATTTCGCGTCTCTTCCTATCAGCAACAGGTACACACAAACGCTCCCCTAAACATAGCACATCTGGTCACAAATCAAGAACTCCGAATCTTTACCCAGCCGAGTATGCTTAAGAATTTCTGACAATCGAGCATCGGCAGGCAGTGCCTCACGAAAGCGATTAAGGAAAAATGGTCGGGCGCGGACATGAGCAAGTTGTCCCCTCAGTAGAGGCGAACTTAAGCTGTACTCAACGATCGAACAAGAACTGTAAATCTGCAGAAGACGGTCTCAACAATCAAAACTTGCTGCAGGAAGATGTACATTAAGCTCTGGTGGTCCGTAAAAATTTGACACGACTCTCCGAACAAGTAGTGTCTCCAAATCTCCAACGCACGACCACCGCGGCCATCTCCAGATCATGAGTGGGATATCCTGCTCGTACTCCCTCCAACTGTCGGGAAGTAAAAGCGATAACTCTATAGTGTCACCTCACTACACAATCGAGCCCCACTCGTGAAACATTACAGTTAAACAACAAAGTCAACCGAACCAGAAAGCAAAGAAAGAACTGGTGCAGTTGTCAACCGAGTCTTCAACTGCTGAAAACTCTGCATGCATGCCTCAGTCCAAAGAAAAAGGAACCTCCTTTCCGGTCAGTCCAGTCAACGGTGCAGCGATACACTAGAAATCCTGCACGAAACGGCGGTAAAAACCTGCTAAGCCCAAAAATCTGCGGACATCTGTCCCGTACACAAGTCTGGGCCAAAGCTATACGGCCTCGATCTTCCTCAGAACCATACAAAAACCGTCTCCCGTAACTACAAGACCTAGGAGTCAACACAATCGAGCCTGAAGGAACACTCCGAGAATCTAGCAAACAGCTGGCACTCTCCCAATGTTTGCAAAACAGATCCTCAAGTGCTACTCCTGTCCCTCACGACACATTAGAATAGACCAGAATGTCATTAATGACACAACAATAAATTAGTCGAGGAACAGCCTGAAGAAATCTGGTTCATCATATCTACGAATGCTTCTAGGGTATTGGTGAGTCCAATGACATTACCAAAACACACAAAACCCGTAGCACGCACAAGGTAGTCTTCGGAATATCATCACTCCGAACCCGCAACAATGATGGCCTGATCCCAAACAAACTTAGAAAAAGTCTCGCACTCGGGAGCTGATCGAAGAAATCGTCAATGCGAGGTAAAGGATACCTATCCGCACCGTAAGCCGGTTCAATTAACGATCAATCAATACACAACCTCAACTGCCATTCTTCTCCTTGACGAACAGAAATAGGAGCTCCCCAATGCGAAACATTCAGACTCACAAGCCCCCCAACAAACGACTCTGCAGCTAATCCTTAAGCTCTCTAAGCTCCGCCGGCTCATCTGGAACAAAATCGGAAAACTCCCGCACGAAGGAACCCGGTCCAACAAACCCACTGTGGCTCCGGTATCACGAATGAATGCCAAGAATCCTCGACATCCTCTCCTCAAAAGCCGACTAGCGAAAAAGGCTGAATTTAAGCTGTGAGAGGCGGCACCACTGTCCCCCTGCACAACAAGAACTGACTCGCCGGGAAAACAAAACATGACTGTTTTCTCACGACAGTCCACATACACTTAGCACTTAGCTAACCAGTCCATACCCAAGAGAACGTCAAATCCTACCTCTCTAGAAGGATCACAACAACGGACGAATCTCTATCTCATATCCGATTGGCACACGACTGAAATACGTATCGCGCAACAGAAGAATCGCTGACAGAAGTTAAAACTACATACGACTGATCTAGCTAACACGACTCTCGGCCCAACCACGGCACAAAGTGTGAAAAACAAACAAGTGCATCAAAAGAACATACGAATTAAGAATACCTGGAAACTCTCCATTGGACGCCCGCGCGTCCAGATGAGTAGAAGAAAACTCTCGTGTCTGCCCCCTACCCGCAACTGGCTGAAATCCTCCTCTGCTAATCTGTCCCCTCTGAGAGAACCCTTCGCGACCACGACCTCTCCGAGGACGAGTTTGACGCGGTGCTAAGGAACAATTCCTGATGAAGTGATGAAGGCTCTAACATCGAAAACATCCACGCGATGACTGCTGACCCTCCTAGGGATGAGGACTGAACGACTGTCCTTGTCCTAAGCCTCCGCTACTCCCACGATGGTCACAAAAACTGTCTCGACGACTACGCCTCTGTCTTTGGTCTGGTACACAAGTATGAGTCCTCCACTGTTCTGGAACTCCTAAAGTCTCTGGAAGACGTGCTTCATCAACCGGGGCTGCATCCACTGGTGCTATGTAGGTAACACTATGCTATATGCCGATCGCAAGAAATAACTGGGTAACAAGGGTGACAACCTCCTATCGCTGCACTCGAAAGACCTCAACTAATGAACTCATCATCTGGCGCATGTCCTGCATATCTGCCACAAGCCTAGTGAGATAATCTGTCGAAGGGGATCCATCAGCTCCTGTGCAACGAGCGTGCCATCCTGGTCAGCCCTCATCCTACCCGAGCCAACTCTGACCTCGTCCCTCGCTGCATCACTCTGAGTCCCCATAATCATCGGCGGCAAGGGCTATAAATGGAAATAAGATTTGATAAGAACATGGAAATCGAATCACAGGGATATGAATCATCAAGGAAGGGATTTCAAGCAATTGTACTTAGGTCACTTTAGGCAGAGTACCGCATCATGAGTATACCGCAGACATACACACATTACGTTACTCTACTTAAGCTACCTACTCCATCATACCAAGGTCATCCCACACTCCGAAAGGTAAAACCTAGCGCTCTGATACCAACTTTGTCATGACCTGAAATTGGCACGTGACGACCCTTAAACTACGCAACGTCTACAGGCGTAACGCAATTTAAGTAAGCCAAAAACCCAGCAATCTAAACCATCAAAAGTAGTAAGAAATAATAACATTTTAAAAACCTTTGAAATCTCAACCCAAATTCTTTAAAAGTTCAACTTTATTTCCTTTAAAATTTTGGCAGCACCTCCTTTATAAAAACCAGCCCCAAAAATGGGTACAAGATAAATATAAGTAAAACATCCCCAAACGGGAGCAAAAACACGGCCAAAGGCGGAAAACAACCGCCACAACAGATATACGACGGCGTAGCGAAGAAATAAAAGACGATAAAAAGAAAACTTTATAAAAGACAACCAAATCACAAAATAATATACAATATCGTCCTCACATCAAGTCTCTAAGTCAACATGAAAGTAGTAGATGGAGAGTACAAGGATACAACGAATATACAATACAACAACGAATAACCACAAAACCCACCTAAAGAAAAACTGCACACTGTGAGCCGATGCGGTATCCACAGCAAAAGATGATTAGATAGATGAATAGCCTGCCTCGACTACTCTGGGGAACAACCTGCAAAACAAACTGTGGTACAACGGGAGTGAGTTGCCAACTCGTGAATAGAAAATAACATATGCAGGTAATCGCAAGTATGCACGTACAGCGTGGATCTAACATATGTAAGCTAATAGCAGTAAAAGGTAATATGAATGCAATAGTCATGAAAGGTACACTAACGGTTACTACAAATACATGAAACAATAATATGACAATCGGTATGCAATAATCATGCAATAATGATATGAAAATGTATATATGCAACAGTCATGAAAGGTACTCTAGCAGGTACAACTAACACATGAAGCAATGCATATAAAATGAAGTATGTAAATGCAACAGTCATGAAATGTACACTAACAGGTACTACAAATACATGAAGCAGTGCATAAATAAAAAATGTGGAGTATAGGGTGAAACATGTCATTTCCACGGAATCCTGATATCGTGGTAGGACCAAAATCCATCAAGACAATCCAAATCCCAATTCCTCAAATCGGCCCCCAAATTGGCTCTCATATCATATAAGTCTCACAAATCTTGAATGTACAATATCAAGTAAATCTCATATATCCTGAATGTACATAATCAACAATCTCATATATATCCTGAATGCAATATCAAATGAATCTCAAATGTCCTAAATCCAATATCAAGTGAATCTCTTATATCCTAAGTAAATTGCATGAATAATTATGATGAAATATATGAATTTAGATGTATACATATATATTAGCGTCCCATTCCACTAATATGTGTGTGTGTGTGTGTGTGTGTGTGTATGTGTGTGTGTATATATATATATATATGTGTGTGTATATATATATACATACATACATACATATATCATATATAACAACGTCCCATTCTACTGTTATATATACTTAGAAGTAAAATATCATGAAAACAATGTGTCAAGTATCGACACAGAAATGCTGATCTATCAGGTGCTGTCACCATGACTGGCACCCTGATAGGTACGTATCATACGGTATACCGAAAGCTCGAGTGCCTAACTCTGACCCTCGCCTCTCGACGTATCCATACATACATGACTCCCGTCGGTATCTCCACGATAACCGCCGAGTCATAGGTAATGTCACCGGTAGGTATGGTTCCCCTATCAGGCTCAATCGGCAAATTCCTTCAATCGTCTTGCCCCGGGGTACCTCCGGGCCCCACAATGTACCCTCATACGGCCCCCGACTCCTCCTCGCATGGGATATATATATCAGAACCGATAAAACTCATGGTGGATGCTGAAATATCAAATCAAGAGAAACCGGGTTTTTCAAATAATGCATAATTTCATGAAACTACCACGGTCCTCAAATCCAGAAAATATCATGAAAAATCCATATCACAATGCGAAAATCCATTAATGTAATATACACAACATAAAACTGAAATGCGAGCATATAAAGGAAAAGCCGCTATTTAACTGCAACAAGTTAATATAAATATCATGCAGTTTCTAATTGCTCCAAGTTTATATAACATCAAATAAAGGTAAACACGTAGCTAAAGCCAGATATATGTGTAAACATAAAAGTATAGCAAGGTATATATATCTACCTATCAGAAATGATGTAATATACCCTCTAGGTATAAGTGAAGTAAGTATGCAAGGTATACATGTAGCTATGTCATTATGTGTGTGTGTACCTATCTCTAATGGTACAATACCCTATAGGTATTCAGGTAACTAGCATGTAAGCATGTCAAGACATATGTGTAAGCATGTAGGTATATAAGTATGCTATATATCATATGCATAAAGAAATATGAATCAATGTCTCAATGTCCCTAACCAAAAAATATCATATCTATAAGTGTGTTGTGCGTGACATGGCAATTATTGACGGTGTGTGTGGCATACAATCAGTGCTCGTGTAACATGAGCTGTCAATAATGGTGCAGTGTCCTAAGGGTACTAGTCCAAGCACAACAATTAACTAAGCAATAAGGTGTATACGCAACTCTATATATGAAATATAATATGTGACAAGTCAAGTCATCTCTAGCCCAGACGGATAACGCCATACGGGCGATTCCCCTATAGATGTTAAATCTACTCACCAACACTCCTGGCTAAGTGAAGCCTACCACCTGTTTTCCCTTCGTCGCAGCGCCCGAAGTCCCCGCCTGCGAACCTGAAACAATAAAACAACAAAGAAAGTATATATTAGCAATAGACTCAAAACATGTACAAATTACCCGAACCAACGCGACAACACAAATGTACTCTTAAGTATTCGTATTGTAGCTAATGTGTATAGCGACACTACGAAACCAACTCAAGAGCAACAGAACACGAACCGTAACGGATAATGTAACGCGTGAAACGAAACACAAGAAAACAAGCAAGTGGTCCCAGATTTATCTGTACCAATAATTTGTACATGTTGCAAGTACCATGAGACCACAAATAACCCCAGAGACCCCTACACCAAAACTCACCACCCCAGTCCCTTGTCTTGCCACAATTTGTGGCCAGAAGCAATAAATCTGCGGCCAGTTCATGAAGGAATTGGTTCGTATTTTGAGGGTAGGTTCTAGGTCACTACACTAGGTCACTGTGATGGGAACTGTTGCAACAATTACCTGGTTTGATAGCAGATCACCCGAGACCCAAAATTACACTAAAAATACGATATTTACCCGAAATGATACAAAACGTGTTCAAAACAAAAACTAATAAGCTAAGCTACACAAAAAGCACTTAAAGAACAGAAAGAGATCATTACCTAACCAAAAGAACTCAAAGATCCAAGCTTTGCAAGCTCCAAGGCATCCAAGAGGCAAAACAAGTTCAAAGATGTGATTTTTGTGAGTTTGTGAAGGATTTGATGAAGTTTTTGTGATGGAAAATGAGAGTGTTCAGTTTAGGGAATGTGAGGAGATGAAAAGAAATGAGAAAGCAATAAGTGAGAGAGAAAGAGAGAGTGTGTGAAGAAAAGAGAGAGGGGTGAGGTTAAGGGTGAGTGCACCACAACAATAACTCTCACATAAATGCATATTCAAACCACCATCCACTTCCTCATTTCCAAAACAAATATCTTCTCTTCTCACTCAAAAGATCTAGGAGTTTAGGTTAAGGATTAGATTAAAGCAAAAATTAGATAAATGGTTAAGTGTCATGGTAGCTAAGAACAAGATTAACCCAAAACAAACCCTCACATTAACGTGCACACGTGCGTGCATGCCATAACAAATAATAATAAATTATTAATTAAATGTTATAAAATGTGAGGAACCCGAATTGGTAAACTTTTTACAGTAAACCTGCATTAACGTCTAAATTAACACTAACCGAAATCTAAGGCGTTACTTCATCGAGCGCGGCTTTTGAGATGGTTTCCTCCTTGGCTGCTGATAGAGCCGGTAGAGGATTTGATATTTCTCCTCTATCATCTTCAATTATTTCTGGAGGGTCTTCGGCTGGAGGGTCCAGCTGGATCATCATGCCTACCAAATCTTGGAATAAAAGGGCCATTTGTTTTATATTGGCCGCTTGTTCCGCAGCCTCTTTGTCCTTCTTCTCAAGCATTCTCCAAATGAATTCGGCATCCGTTTCCTGCTCATGACGTTGCTCCGAGGATGTCTCCGGGCTTGCTTTTGGTCTCATTGGTGCGGCCATAGCTGTTAGCATCTCTTATAGCTTTTGTTACTGCTGCTCCTGAGCCTTAGTCACTGATCGCGTAAGCGGTCGATGACCCATAGATGCACGGCTTTCCTCTTTTTCGGAAGTCATATAAACGGTATGTGCCACCATGCCCCCAGACTTAGGGCATTTAGGCTCAGTGCCCTTGACATTTGTCGCAGGCACAAGAATTTTCTCCGGCCGTCTCCTCTTGTGGGCGGTCGAAGTTTGAGAGGGCCGTTGCAGAGGGCACCCAAACAGCTGACACCTTCTGTAGCTTGGCAGGGTAATCCTCTTCTCGCCGAACTTTCATCTTTTTCTGTCGGCGGGGGTAACCTTGATCAATCACGGAGTCTTGGACCTGTCGCTAGACTTTGTAAATTTTAGAGGACAGCCGCTGAGGGGACTGCTCTGGCTTCGCCTTTGGGGCATTCTCCATAGGTGGTGGAGATCTTTTCAGCACAGCAGTTGGCGAGTTCCTGCGCACCCTGTTAAGTAGTTCAAAGGTATTCCCAGTTGGAACAGCGGCATTAACTTCCTCCATTGGAGTTGGCGGAGTCAATCCAGAAGGGGAATTGCCCCCAGCTTTCTTTACTCGACGCCAGTGGCGACGTTGAACATGTCGTGCGGCCGGGATCACCTCCGCTATTGGATCAGCTTTTCTAAGCCCCTTTCTGATGAGAGTCTGCTGTTGGCGCTAGCCTTTCAAAGACAGATGCTCGCTGAGAGGGAATGGCCAACCTTGAAAAGGCCGATTTTCGTGCGGGGGAAATGGCTTTGGTTACTTCACCCGGAGTGGGAGCTGAAACGGCCAATCTTGTGAAGACTGACCCCTTAGCTGGAGAAGCCGCCTTGGGGACTTCAGGAGTAGGAATGGCTAACCGCTTAGGGATAACACCTTCAGGAATTACGGGCTTCTTGATGGGCCCATCTGAGCTTCGGCCCAATCTGTTAAAAACTGAGGCAGTGGACTTAGGCAACCCATTGAGAGGGGCCGCAGTAGTTGCAAGCCGATCAAAGACCGACTTCTTGGGAGCTTCTTGTGATGGTACAGGGGCACTGAAGCTCGTTGGCAGGAGCATGGTCCCGAAGAACAATCCAGTGGTGGCCTAAGTCACCTGTTCCACCGGCATAGCGAAGATGGAGGCCGCTTGGGGCCCGTAAGTCACTCTTCCGGATGGGACGGAGCGAGAATTGCAGTTGCAGTTTGTGCAGTTTGAAGCCATTGATCTTCTGTTCTCTGCATGGAGCAAGGCACCAAATCTTAGTATCTCGAATCCAGGGGCAACCATGTCAAACCACGAATCGTTCGTGAAACACGACACACGAAGTGTGGAGCGGAAAGAGGAAAAGGTCTCACCGGGCGTGCCAGAATCTGTTCTCCTCCAAAACACAGAGACACGACCGCATAGGTTCGTCTTGCCTGAATTTTGGGGCAGATGCTAATTGGTGCTATCCGTCCACCTCTCCGAAGATGCTAAGTTGATTTATAACACCGTGTATCGAAGGTTTAAACGGATGCGGCCGATATAGCAGACTTCGTCAGATTCCGCCTCATTTGAGGGGGTTTTGATTGTGGGGACGCTCTTTCCTGCAGGCGTAAGCCCCTGCAGTTAATTACGCTACCGCATCGCGGTAACCACTTTCTCCTTCTCCATATGGTTACTTCGTGTCGTGTGTGTTTGTTTTGTTTTTTGGTTGCCCATGGATTGTATACAGAGACTAATTTATGTTGTCGCCCGTAGGGCGTGGATTAGTCCAAATCTATATTTTCTTAGATTTGGGTTTGGGGTTGGGTTTAAGGATACGTTAGTCTCATTTGAGACTAAAATCAACTTAAACATTCATTGAGGATACGTTAGTCTAATTTTAGACCAAGATCTACTCAACGGGATCATTTAGATCCAACAAAAGAGCATTTGGACTCTATTGTTTAGTTTAAGGACATTGCGGTCGATTAGTTTAAGGATATTACGGTCCAAGGTTAAGGACATCATAGTCCATGGGTTTAAAGGACCCCACAGTCCGAGGTTAAGGACATCATAGTCCATGGGTTTAAAAGGTCCCCACAGTCCGAGGTTAAGGACATCATAGTCCATGAGTTTAAGGTGTTAGTGTATATGCCCTAGAGGCCATTACTGTATCATACTAGTTTGTATATTACTTGATGGAAGCTTGGGACATTCACAGTTGTATAGACAAACTTGCTCGAAATGGTAGTATGCTACTTGGTTTGTTTTTACTTTAATGTGTGCATGTGTTTCTTTTAGCATATCACCTATACACATTAGTGGAGCCCTTAGGATCTTTGCTTGATTACCAGTGTTGTGATGGCAGTCACACTAGTGGGGGCTGGGTAATCTATAAGCACATCCTTATACAGGTCCCTAGTCGTAGGATTATCGAGACGGGGCATCGATACTCCATAGTAGACTAGCGTATGTGCTTTTCATCCCAGCAGGGGAGATGGTCTGTCCCACAGCCGTCAGTACATCGTACTTGAGATAGTATGCGGGTGCTCGTTAAGTTACGAGTACACTGGACATGACTCATCGAGAACTGTTTGTTGGTACTATACCTATCGTCAGTTATCAATTCCCAGGTGACATGAGTACAGCTTAGTCCGCTGACTTGACACTGTCACTTCGCCTTGAGTGTGTTCCCACTGTTCTTAGATTGCTACCCTACCACGGCTCAAATGAGTCGTGCAAACAGGTAGCAGTTGGGTGCAGTCCCGGAGCACTCGGAGGCAGTGACGGTTAGACAGGATTCGTCTCTCCCGGTATTTGGGGTTGATATCGCGCTGTGTCTAGGAGAGCTATTACACAAAGTCCCTGGCCAAGGCAAGCGAGATATACTGGTAGCGTTTCCAGTGTTATCTCAGGGTATTCTGGGATACACTCCGACACGACTTGTAATGCTATTAGGGGGCTGACATTTACCGCCCCCTAGGCCCGCCATGCGATACTCTCAGACGAACATACCGGACTGTACGGAGATTGTTACATTCAGGCTCAGTAGGAGTTCGGATGGGTTCACCTCATCAGTTTTCTTATCGACATCTACCTGGGGACCGTTACGTACAGCTAGTACCGCTTACGGCCTATGGTTAAACCCACTGCCAGCATAGTGTCGAGTCTTTAAAGTCCCACACAGAAGGCTATTCGCCTTTGGGCAAAACAGAGTAGAGGTCGCATGGTTTTGCGACAGGGTTCGTTCACATTCGCGCACTTGTGCACGTTTGGTGTCCGGGCAGTTATTACTATCAGGCTTTGGTTTAAGCCAGATCCTAGTATATGTTTTGGGATTGGTTTTATCTCATTGTATTCGTGTTCCTCGGAACACGGATGCGGGTGTGTATGCACAGTTGACAGAGGCAGAGGCAGAGGATTCTCATTAGGGTTATTGACCGTTGACTTTTTCCAAACCCAAATGAGAATGAGAATTATGATTAATAATATTAATTAAGGATTATTGTGCCATGGTTGAGTTGAACTTTTGACTTTTGTTGACTTGTTGACTTTGTTGACCGGTTGACCAAAGTGGACTTGTTGACCATCATCATTTGTTTTCAAAGATGCTTCTTGTTCTTTGCAAAATGCATTTAAGGAATGAAATGATAATGGTCATTCATAACTAACAATCACACCTTTTCTTAATTATTATTATTATTATCATAATTCCTAATATGAGAGATATGGTTGAAAAATTGTATCATTCTCACTTTCTCATTCTCTCTCATCCAAAGCTCACCCTCTTCCTCTCTCTCAAAGCTCTCATATCTCATGTGTTGAGAAGCATGAGATATTGAGATAAAACCCTCAAAACTCTTCTCTACTCACTCTAGAGTTCTAGGTCTAGCAAACCAAGCACTTTAGTTGCCTCTCGGTTGAGGTAGGAGCTCAAGGTAGAGGCTTTCAGGTGGATCCTTCTTCGACAACAAGGAGACTACGAGGTGGAGCCGTTCCAACCACTCCAAGGAGCAAGAAGAGAAGGAGTTCAAGACCTAGGTATAACCCTCTAACATAGTAGTTAAACTTCTAGTTAGTTTGCTAGGTTTTTGTTTAGAAAAGATCATGTTTTCTAGTCCATGTTACCTTGCCATAAAAAATCGTTTTTTACCGTTTCCGCATCCCCGTAAGAACCGGAACGGGTAACGTGGACTTACAGTGGTATCAGAGACTAGCTAAACAACAACTAGCATGTTAGAAAAGTATTTAGAATTTCGATCGGAGAAAAAATCGCAAAATACGTCCGAAAACTTAACTTTCTGCCGATTTTTAAAACTGCTCAAAAAATTATTCCATACATCTTAAAAATCGGCTCAGGATTTTGTAAGAACAGTCAGCAAAAACGAGCCACTGACTCGGTCAACGTGCCGCGGATCCGCGGCCGAGTTGACTCGGCCGTGACTCGTCTTTGCTGCAGTTTTCTCAGTGTTCTATTTTGGGATTTTTAGGATATTTTTTTTCTGCCCAGAATTTCCAGAGAACAAAGTTGTGTTTGGGGTAGTTATAAATCCGTATTTTGATCGAAGTTCTGTAGACTTTAGCTAATGGGTTATATCTGTGATGTGATATATGCACTGAACGTCAACTAATCGCTATACGTCAATTAGTGGGGGTTGTGTATATCTATGATCTTTAATGTTGATGGTTTGTGTATATGAACTTGTTGGATTGTCCCGGATGAATAGCCGGGGGTTGTGAGATGCGAGTTTTCTTTATCTTTCATTTGATGTAATATGTAAATTGATGTAATATTATTTTTATGGCCGCACATCCGGGATGAGGTTGTAGCCGCCATTGTATATTATTTCTTTTACTGTTTTTGCTCCTAGGATAGACCCAAGGTGGGGTGCACAAACTACCGGGTACCTCGAAGTGCCGAGTGGCCTACTCACGTTGTTAAGGAAGGTTGCTTCACTTCGGGTATTTGGCAGGTAGTTTGCCGCACTCATAGGGGTCTAGGGTAGGGTTTTGGCTATTCATCGCGACCGTATAATCCGTCTTTCATTGCAGGCTCGAACGAAATGCGGATTCCTAGTATATCCAATGTGTTCATCTATGATCTAGAATGGCTATCATTGCATCTGACGAATGTATATATCTATATATGATATCTAGTAGGCGTTGCTTATGTTTTGCATCCGCGCTAGTCCAGCCCCCGCTCTGTCATTAGTTAAGTAACCTAACGGGTGATGACGGGGCCCGTGGCGAATGCGGATGGCATAAGCGTACGTCATATTTTCGTTGTTTTCTGCAATGGTAGGATTAAATGATGGGATGCATTAAATTAATGCAAGAAAATAAACCAAAGTAAAGTCCTTGGAACAATTTCAGAACCACTCGGTTTCTTTTCAAAAACCAACTTTTAAACGCGGAGCTTGAACCACTCCTTTTAAAAGCTATCTCGTTCCATCGATTATATCAAGTTCACTACGTTCACGGTTTCGCCAAAACCATTCGTAGCCCGCCGTCATTTCATATGGATAGTCAATAGTATTCAAGCTGTGTTTGTTAGCCAAAGTCAAGGCATAGTGATTGGTAGCTATTGGATATTCATATGTAGCATAGATAGATGCGTTGGTTTGGGACAGTCGTACTGCCTTGTTGGCCAAAGTCAAGGGTAGGTACGGGTGGGTTCAAATTAACCTGGAAAATGACGAGTAGAACTTGACATGTGACTTATGATTTGTTGGCCAAAGTCAAGGTCATAAGAGCATGGGGCAAAAATCCACATCGGGAGTTTCTAAAGAAACTGAAACTTGCTAGCGCTGCATACCATTTGGAGTGTGATGATTCTGGTAGGATTCCTTCAGTTTTGTCGCACGATGATATTTGGATCCCAATCCTACTGTGAGTATATGCTACTCCTCGGGAACTTTCTCACTTAACGATCAATACTATAAACCAAGTAGGTGTCTAGAAAGGTGTTAGCGGGGCTACGCTCATAGGGAAAAAGAGGTTACTTAATTAAGGAACTTCGCGAAAGCGTTGGAAAACCTCCCTCGAAATACCAACACTGGCCTGGCTGAACAGTTAAGCAAGTATTGTAATGTGAGATTGATCCCGACTAATTCTTCCTTTTTGGTTTGAGGAAGGATTCGAGAAACAGTGGGAGCCATCTTGTTTAGACAAACAAAAAACCACTCTAAACTTGCAAGAGCATCATGCTAAAGTGTTTCTTCTCTCTCTCCTAATTGCAGCGACCAAACATCATGACCGGACTTAAGTTACTACTAGATAAAAATATACTGACAAGGCCAAACTACAAAGATTAGCTCAGGAATGTCAAAATGGTAATCACTTATGATAAGTTGGGGTATCTCCTTACCACTAAAGCTCCCCCTGTCCCAGGTCCCACCTCCAGCGTCGTAGATAAGGAAATCCGTAAGACCTGGGAGATCGACTGCGCCAAGGCCAAGTGCCTCGTGCTTGCCTCTATGGACAATGAACATCAGAGAAGGCATGAGAATATGGACCTCGAATCCATATTTCTTCATACTAAGGATCTGTATGGAGAGCAATCCCGTATCGCCAGATACGAAGTCTCGAAAAAGTTGTTTTCTGCGAGTTTGGCCATCGGATCATCCGTAGCGGAACACGTGCTTAAGATGATTGGCTACATTGAAGAGCTCGCGGACCTAGGGACCACGTTAGAGAACGAGCTCTACACTGACTTGATTCTCCAGTCCCTTCCTTCCACTTACGCCCAGTTGATCCTGAACTTCAACATGTAAGGCAAGGAAGTTGAACTTTCGGAACTCCTAAACATGTTGAGGAGTGCAGAGGGCACCCTACAGAAAGTAAGGGAAAGATCCACTTTGTTTGTTGGAGGAGCTTCCTCTTCCAGGTCCAAGGCGAGAGCCAAAGGAAGGGAGAAGAAGGCCCCCACCAAACCAAGGGGCGGTGTTAGTAAAGTGGAAGCCAAGGGAAAGGCAAAAGTAACAAAGGTAGCGGGAAAGCTTGTGCGAAAGGAAAAGTGCTTTTATTGTCATAAGAGTGGACACTGGAAGAAAGATTGCAGGGCTTGGAAGGCCAGAAACCAGGATCCGAAGCAAGTTGTGGCTTCGGCTTCAGGTGTGTATGTTATTGAAAACTTTCTATCAATAAACTCTACTTCCTGGGTATTGGATACCGGATCAGGATCTCATATCTGTAACTCTTTGCAGGCACTGAGAAAGCGTAGGGTTTTGAAGGCAGGTGATATGACCCTCAGAGTTGCAAACGGAGATAGCATGGATGCTGAGTCCGTGGGGGACTATCACTTGGGATTGTCAGATGGACATGTTTTGGTTTTGCGTGATTGTTATTTTGTACCCAGTTCGACTTGTAATATCATATCTGTATCTTTAATGTCTAAAGAAGGTTATGATTTTGCATTTGTAAGCAAGTTGTAAACATTCACCTTAATCATGTTCTGATTGGGTCGGGTACATTAAGCAACGGTATATACGTAATAAACCAACCATAGATTTTCAATGTCCAGAATACACACAAAAGAAAGTCTCCAGAAATAAATCATGCTTTCTTATGAGACTGGGTCACATCAATGAGAGAAGGTTGACGAAGTTACATACAGAAGGATATTTGGATCCGTTCGAATATCAATCATATGCAACTTGTCAATCCTGTCTCAAAGGAAAGATGACAAAGACTCCGTTCATTGGACACGGAGTAAGAGCGAGCGAGCTCTTGGGGCTCGTACACAGCGATGTGTGCGGTCCAATGTCTACACATGCGCGAAGCGGTTATTCTTACTTAATTACTTTTACGGATGACTTTTCAAGGTACGGATATGCCTTCTTAATGAAATATAAATCTGAAGCCTTCAAAAAATTCCAGGAATACAAGAATGAAGTAGAAAAACAAACAGGCAAAAGTATCAAGACACTGAGATCTAATCGAGGTGGTGAATACTTGAGTTCCGAGTTCCTGGATTACCTAAAAGAGAATGGAATTCTCTCTCAGCTTACTCCTCCATACACTCCACAACATAACGGTGTATCGGAGAGACGGAACCGAACCCTATTGGATATGGTACGTTCCATGATGAGTAATGCTGAGTTGCCGCGATCATTCTGGGGATATGCACTAGAATCAGCTGCATACCTTTTGAACCGAGTTCTAACTAAGACAGTGCCTACCACACCATATCAGATGTGGAGTGGGAAGAAACCCTATCTTAAGCATATTAAGACATGGGGATGTCCAGATTTTGTCAAAAAGCAGCATGCGGACAAACTCGAGGCACGCTCAGTACAGTGCAAGTTTGTAGGATATCCAAAGAACTCCAAGGGATATTTCTTCTATTGCGAAGAGAAACAAAAGGTTTTTGTTTCTCGTCATGCCTGCTTCTTGGAAACTGAGTTCTTAGAAAAAGAAATAAGTGGGAGCGCAATAGAACTGGAAGAAATTCCAGAACCACAAACTATTACTGAAAGCTTAGTAGAACCCGAGGGTTCGAAAGAACAGGACATTCCTGCGCCGCTCCGCAGGAGTAGTAGGCTGTCTCATCCGCCCAAGAGATACTACGGTTTTCTCATAGACGGGGATAGAGAGGATTGCATCATTGATAATGATGAGCCGACTAGCTTCCAACAGGCCATTCAGAGCGTTGACTAAATGGCTGGATGCAATGCGGACCGAAATGGAGTCCATGTACACCAACAAAGTATGGACTTTGGACGTTGCTCCAGAAGGGGTAAAACCCGTAGGCTGCAAATGGATCTTCAAAAGGAAGATTGGTGTCGATGGACAGGTTGAGACCTATAAGGCTAGACTTGTTGCAAAGGGTTTTCGTCAAAGACCTGGTTTGGACTATGACGAAACCTTTTCTCCAGTGGCTATGTTCAAATCCATTCGGATCCTCCTTGCCATTGCTGCCTTCCACGATTATGAGATTTGGCAGATGGATGTAAAGACCGCTTTTCTAAATGAAAATTTAGAGGAGTGTGTCTATATGGACCAGCCAGAGGGTTTCATTCAGAGTGGGAGCAGCGGGAAGGTGTGCAAGTTGCTTAAGCCCATTTATGGACTAAAGCAGAAATCGCGGAGTTGGAACATCTATTTTGATGAGACGATCAAAGAATTTGGCTTTATCAAAAATCCAGATGAACCATGCATGTATAGTAAAATTGTAGCACGAACTGTCGTATTCCTCGTTTTATACGTGGATGACATTCTCTTGATAGGAAATGACATTCCTATGCTACAATCTGTCAAAGGGTTCTTATCACACAGGTTCTCCATGAAAGACCTGGGTGATGCCTCTTACATTCTCTGGATCTGAATCCATCGTGATAGATCCAAGAGGATATTAGGACTTTCACAGTCCAGGTACATCGACACCATACTGAAAAGATTCAGTAGGGAAGATTCCAAGCGCGGTAATTTACCGGCGCTTCACGGGATCACCCTCTCCAAAGAGATATCTCCCAAGACTGATTTGGAAAGGGATCGCATGTCTATTATACCCTACGCTTCTGCGGTAGGCTGTATAATGTATGCGATGTTGTGTACCAGACCAGATGTAGCTTATGCACTGAACGTGGTAAGCCGGTATCAGTCAAACCCTGGGTAGAAGCACTGGATAGCGGTAAAGAACATTCTGAAGTACCTGAGAAGGACTAAGGACATGTTTTTGGTTTACGGCGGAAAAGACCTCCAGATGGAGGCCTTTGCTGACTCTAGCTTCTAGAGTGGCAAGGATGACTCCAAGTCCATGTCGGGTTATGTCTTTACCCTCAATGGAGGGGCGGTGTGTTGGAAGAGTTCCAAATAGGAAACCGTTGCTGACTCGATGATGGAAGCGGAATATATCGCTGCATCTGATGCCGCAAAAGAAGCCGTCTGGATGAGGAAGTTCTTGACAGAACTTCAGGTGGTTCCGTCCATTGTTGATCCAATACCTCTGTATTGTGACAACAACGGGGCTATAGATTTAGCGAAGGAACCCAGGTCCCATCAGAAGTCCAGACACATTTTGAGGCGGTATCACCTGATCAGGGAGATCGTGGATCGCCGGGAGATCGAGGTTCGGAGGGTTGCTACAGAAGTTAACACTGCAGATCTATTCACGAAGGCCTTACCCCAGACTCAGTTCGAGCGGCTGATCGAGATGATAGGTCTTCGATACGCCAGTACATAGCCTTAGTGCAAGTGGGAGATTGTTAGTGTATATGCCCTAGAGGCCATTACTGTATCATACTAGTTTGTATATTACTTGATGGAAGCTTGGGATATTCACAGTTGTATAGACAATCTTGCTCGAAATGGTAGTATGCTACTTGGTTTGTTTCTACTTTAATGTGTGCATGTGTTTCTTTTAGCATATCACCTATACACATTAGTGGAGCCCTTAAGATCTTTGCTTGATTACCAGCGTTGTGGTGGCAGTCACACTAGTGGGGGCTGGGTAATCTATAAGCACATCCTTATATAGGTCCCTAGTCGTAGGATTATCTAAACGGGGCATCGATACTCCGGAGTAGACTAGCGTATGCACTTCTCATCCCAGCAGGGGAGATGGTCTGTCCCACAGCCGTCAGTACGTCATACTTGAGATAGTATGCGGGTGCTCATTAGGTTATGAGTACACTGGACAGGACTCGTCGGGAACTGTTGGTTGGTACTATACCTATCGTCAGTTATCAGTTCCCAGGTGACATGAGTACAGCTTAGTCCGCTGACTTGACACTATCACTTCGCTTCGAGTGTGTTCCCACTGTTCTTAGATTGCTACCCTACCATGGCTCAAATGAGTCTTGCAAACAGGTAGCAGTTGGGTAGTCCCAAAACACTTGGAGGCAGTGACGGTTAGACAGGATTCTTCTCTCCCGGTATTGGGGGTTGATATCGCGCTGTGTCTAGGAGAGCCATTATACAAAGTCCCTGGCCAGGGCAAGCGAGATATACTGGTAGCGTTTCCAGTGTTATCTCAGGGTGTTCTGGGCTACACTCCGATACGACTTGTACCGCTATTAGGGGACTGACGTTTACCGCCCCCTAGGCCCGCCATGCGATACTCTCAGACGAACAGACCGGACTGTACGGAGATTGTCACATTCAGGCTCAGTAGGAGTTCGGATGGGTTCACCTCATCAGTCTTCTTATCGGCATCTACCTGGGGACCGTTACGTACAGCTAGTACCGCTTGCGGCCTGTGGTTAAACCCACTGCCAGCGTAGTGTCAAGTCTTTAGAGTCCCACACAGAAGACTATTCGCCTTTGGGCAAAACAGAGTAGAGGTCGTATGGTTTTGCGACAGGGTTCGTTCACATCCGCGCACTTGTGTACGTTTGGTGTCCGGGCGGTTATTACTAGAGGGATTTGGTTTAAGCCAGATCCTAGTATATGTTTTGGGATTGGTTTTATCAAATTGTATTCGTGTTCCTCGGAACATGGATGCGGGTGTGTATGCACAGTTGACAGAGGCAGAAGCAGAGGATTCTCATTAGGGTTATTGACCGTTGACTTTTTCCAAACGCTAATGAGAATGAGGATTATGATTAATAATATTAATTAAGGATTATTGTGCCATGGTTGAGTTGAACTTTTGACTTTTGTTGACTTGTTGAGTTTGTTGACCGGTTGACCAAAGTGGACTTGTTGACCATCATCATTTGTTTTCAAAGATACTTCTTGTTCTTTACAAAATGCATAATGAATGAAATGATAATGGTCATTCATAACTAACCATCACACCTTTTCTTAATTATTATTATTATTATCATAATTCCTAATATGAGAGATATGGTTGAAAAATTGTATCATTCTCACTTTCTCATTCTCTCTCATCCAAAGCTCACCCTCTTCCTCTCTCTCAAAGCTCTCATGTCTCATGTATTGAGAAGCATGAGCTATTGAGATAAAACCCTCAAAACTCTTCTCTACTCACTCTAGAGTTCTAGGTCTAGCAAGCCAAGCACTTTAGTTGCCTCTCGGTTGAGGTAAGAGCTTAAGGTAGAGGCTTTCGGGTGGATCCTTCTTCGACAACAAGGAGACTACGAGGTGGAGCCGTTCCAACCATTCCAAGGAGCAAGAAGAGAAGGAGTTCAAGACCTAGGTATAACCCTCTAACATAGTATTTAAACTTCTAGTTAGTTTGCAAGGTTTTTGTTTAGCAAAGATCCTGTTTTCTAGTCCATGTTACCTTGCCATAAAAAATTGTTTTTTACCGTTTCCACATCCCCGTAAGAACCGGGACGGGTAACGTGGACTTACATATGGACCTCACAGTCTGAGGTTAAGGACATCATAGTTTATGGGTTTAAAAGGACCCCACAGTCCGAGATTAAGGACATCATAGTCCATGAGTTTAAAAGGACCCCACAGTCCGAGGTTAAGGACATCATAGCCCATGGGCTTAAGAACCCCACAGTCCATGGAATGATTGATTATCGGGACCCGTCATCTCTCTGAAGACGTTGAAGGATTACAACGACAAATATCAAAGAAGTGAAGAGATGTACCCTTGAACCAAAGTTGATTGGGAAATCCGTAGTCTAATTTGGAACTAAGATCAATTAATTAGATTATGAGCACATTAGCTCAGTTAAATCTGAATTGAGGACTTATGGCCAACTTGGGCTAAATCCAATTAGATTTGAAATGTTGGCCCTTTGTTGGACTGTTGAACATTTGTCTGGGTTCAGCCCCCTATTATTTAGCAATGCTTAAACAGGGGTTTGGGGCTCTAACAACATTTTGTCTTTGGATGAGCACTAACCATTCATTATAGCTCTGGACTTTACTTTGCATATCATATGAACTGACTAATTTTGAGGTTCAGTTGAAGGGGAGATTTGCCTCTGGAAAACTTAGCCAATTTACGCTAAGCTTGGTTTTTAACATAGTGTTAAACACTAGAGGATATTTGGCGATCACGTGTTCCCACGTGATGCGCTTAAGATAGTGTTAAACATTAGGGACGAAGCACTTAAATTAGTGTTAAACACTAGAAGTGAGGTAGTCACGTGGGGTCAAATGAGGCGCCTGAGAAGTGGGCCAAACCTCCATTATTTTATCTGCAAATAAGTGTTAAAAACTTAACCTATGTAATCATTACGTGTGGACACGTGATAGTGCCCATGTATTGGGTATTAATTCCACTTTTTCCCTCTTTTGCCCCCTTTTTAAAAGGTGTTAGTCAGGGGTCACGTGGGGACACGTGAGGCGCCCTGAATCAGTATTGCCTTTGGCTTTATTCCCTTCGTTTTTGAGGGTCACGTGTGAGCACGTGAGGTATTGCTTCCAAGCTTTTTCTTCTTCATCTTAAGGAGTCTATTTAAGGGTTACGTGGGGGGCACGTGACCATGTCTCATTCATTCTTTTCTGATCATTGAAAGAAGGGTCACGTGTTGCCACGTGACCAGGTTTAAGTGCATGGATAATTTAAATCCTTTATTTGAGAATTAAATTCTTTGGTAGGGTTAAACCCTAATTTTGTTTTGAGGAATTAAATTCCTATGTATATTGAAGAATTAAATTTTTTAAACTCGATTCTCCTTCTAAGTTTTGGATCTGCATGGCAGAATCTTCCCGATGAGAATTAAATTCTCAACTTATGGGGAGATCTGCTTCTGCAGACCTTCAATCATGAAGAAGAACTAAGTTCTTATATTAAGGGTTAAACCCTATTTTGTTTGAAGGAATTAAATTTCTGATTGTTTTGATGTGAGAATTGAATTCTCTAAACTTAGATCTTCCCTTAGGTTTTAGATCCGCATGGCAGAATCTCCCCGATAAAAATTAAATTCTCAACTTATGGGGAGATCTGCTTCTGCAGACCTTCAACTAAAAGAAGAACTAAGTTCTTATTCAGAAGAGTTAAACTTTTAGTTTGAGAATTAAATTCTCTTTTATTTTGTGAGAGCTTATAAAATGAACTTCTTCTTTTTCTTCTCACCTAGAGTTTTTTCTCTGAAGAGATCTTGTTTTCTCTCTTGAGAATTAAATTCTCCTCTCTCTTTTTTCTGTTGTTGTGTATCTCTCCAAAAAAAAGTAGTCCCCCTCTTCTCTTCTTGGCTCCTATTTATAGAAGAAAGAAAAGAATCAGTTTGTTTAGTCAATCTTTCATTGAAAAATTTTAATTAAATTTGTAACTAACATGATCTTTTAGATCACTCAGTGAATTTTATTCACCATTGGATTTTCAGTCCAAAAGATATTCTATTTGTTATTCTTGGTGAATTTCAGGGAAATCTTTCCTTGTATAGAATCTTTCTATAAATTGGTGATTTTTAATCACCATTGGATTTTTAATCCAACAGTGCTCCACTTTACAGAGCACAATCTTTTTGTTTAGAAAGATTTAGAGAAATATTTTTCCCGTTAAGGTTTTCGATTCCCTCTTAATTAGAATTTAATTCTATTAGTTCAGAAGGCTTAAGAGCCTATCACGTGTTGGCACGTGATCCCACTGTTTGATCATTTTAAATATAATTTAATTCTATTAATTAAAGAGCTCAGGAACCCATCACATGTTAACACGTGACCCCCTGATTAAACATTTTTAACCAGAATTTAATTCTGCTGTTTTAAAGAACTAAGGAATCATCACGTGTCAGCACGTGACCCTTAGTCACATGTAGACACGTGATGCCCCATTAGGATCATTCCTTGCTGTTTTATTATGCCTTTTAATTCTTTCAGTGGGCTTTTAAAGGCCCATCACGTGTGGACACATTACTCCTGTTGATTAGAATTCAATTATCTTATAACAGAGTCCCCAGGAAACCATCACTTGTCAGCACGTGACCCTTGGTCATGTGTGAGCACGTGATGCCCCATTGGGGTTTTTCCTGATATTTTATGAGGGAACAGGGATGTTAAAAGCTCACAAGTTTGTGTTCAAGTTTCATGATTCACATCTCATGTGAGGGTTGAAGTTTGACCCATGGCAATTGAGGAAGAAGATGAAGGTAGAGAGCAACCATGGGAGCATAGCAAGCAAAATGGCTAAGTGTTGAGAATGAGCTTAAAATGAATAGCAACTCTTGACCCCTACTCATTCAAGCATGGAATTTTGCAATATAAAATTGCAACCATACTTGAATGGTGAGTCAAGATGAATAAACAAAAATAAATCCTATGCTTGCAACCATTCTCTCATTTTCCATTTCATTTCTATTTTCATAAAATAGAATTTTATGCCCTGCTTCATTATATATATATATATATATATATATATATCATATATATTAATATATATATATATATATCATATATATTAATATATATATATATATATATATATATAATATGAAGAATAATTAGTGAGCTAATGATATTAGTTAAGATATAATTATATCACATATAATATATATCACATTATTAAATCAACACTTGATTTAATAATCCGGTTATATCACATATGACCGACTAATATCATTTATCTGTATATCACATTATCAAATCAACACTTGATTCGACAATTTGGTTATATCACATATAACGGAACCGACAACAGATAACTGCCGGATTACAATACGGTATCACATACACGTATTTAATCAGGCCCACACACATATCATATATGTGTCATACTTCGTTTCGCTTGAACCATGGAACTTCTGTGTGGGACTCTAAAGACTCGTCAATATGCCAGCAGTAGGTGATGATCACATCAGTCACCCACAAGCCATTAGCGGTACTAGCTGGACGTAACGGCTACCCGAGTATTGAGTGATATGAAGATCAACAAGTAAGCTCGTCCATAGTCTCCATGAAGCCTATCAGTAACACTACCGTACAGTCCGATCTCTTCGTCTGATATGTCGCATATCATGTCTAGGGGTGGTAAACGTCAGTCCCAAGTAACGTGATAAGTCATGCCGATGTCTGGCCTATAACGGTTCGAGAAACTAATGATAATACTTATCAGTAAATCTCGGTAGCAGCCCTGGCCAGGGACTTCCAGTTATAGCCAATCGAGCATAGTGCCACATCAACTACAATACCGGGAGAGACGAAACCCCTCCTATCGCTCATTCCCTCCATGTGACTCGGGACTGTACCAAAAATCCACCTGTTTACATGACTACTTTGAGCCGTGATAGGGAGGAAATCAAAGCACAGTGGGAGCTACACAAGAATCTATGACGATCTCAGGACTAACTTTACCAGTGTTACCAGAGGACTGCTATCTGACGATAAGTATACTACTACATAGGAGTCCTCGGTGAGTCCTGTTCGGTGTACCCATTCTCCAATGAGCATATGTGTACAATCTTTGATGTCACACACCAATGGTTGTGGGATCAACCATCGCCCTCTAAGGGACAAGAAACGTACACACTAGTCTACTCTGGAATATCGATGCCCTAGTCTCGATATTCCCACGAGTAGGAACTGATTAAAGGATATACTTTTGGACCACCCTGGCCCCACTAGTATGATCTTATCATAATTCTGGTAGTCAAGTATATATCCTAAGGGCTTTATCAACACGTAAGAGACAGACGGTCTAAATACCAGTCAACATATTAGGATAAAGAGTAATCAGATAGCATACTATCATGTCGAGCAATAAAGTCCTCTATATATATGTCCAAGCATCCACTATAATATACATCACATGTATAATAATGGCCTCTAGGGAATACATATTCCTAATAATCTCCCACTTGCACTAAAGCCGGGTGTTGTAGTATCTCATACCCAACATCCCAAAAGTCTCTCGAATAGCATCTGGGGAATGGTCTCGGTGAGTGGATCTACTGTGTTATCCTCTGTGTCAACTCTCCTAACCTTGATCTCCCGGAGATTAACTATCTCCCTGATCAGGTGATATTGTCTAAGAATATGTCTGGACCGCTGACGGGACCGGGATTCCTAGACCAAAGCCACAGCTCCATTGCCTTCACAATACAGAGGTATTGGATGCCCAATAATAGGAACCAAGTTCATCATATGAACTTATTCATCCAGACAACTTCTTTGGCAGCATCGTTTGTAGCAATGTAATTAGCCTCTATCAACGAGTCTGCTACGGTATATAGCTTGGAACCCTTCCAACATACCGTCCCTCTACTGAGGGTGAAGACAAAACTCGAGACTGACTTTCAGTCGTTCTTATCACTCTGGAAGCTTGAATCGGTAAAGGACTCCATCTGAAGTTCACCGTTACCATACACCAAGAACATATCTTTAGTCATTCTCCAGCACTTAAAAATGATCTTCAGCTGTCCAGTGGTATTCCTAAAGATCTTTTCGATACTTATTCACTACACCTAGTGAGTAAGCTATATCTGGTCTGGTACATAATATCGCATACATGATTGACCCGTCTGCCAAAGCATAGGGTATCCCTTGTATGCGAGCCCTCTCCAAATCAGTCTCGAGAGATATCTCTTTGGAGAGAGTGATTCCTGAACAAGCGGGTACATTACCATGCTTAGAATCATCTATACTAAACCCCTTTAGCATGGTGTCTATATACCTGGATTGAGACAATCCCAAATCCATTTAGATCTATCTCTATAGATCTATATCCCCAGAATGTAGGAGACATCGGTTAAATCTTTCATGGAGAACCTATATGATAAGAGGTGCTTGACCGAGTGTAGCATAAGAACACCATTTTCTATCAAGAGTATGTTATCCACGTACAATACGAGGAAGTCAACCATACTCTCTACAACCTTCTGATTTATACATGGTTTATCTATCTTTTTGATGAAGTTAAACCCTTTTACAGCTTCATTAAAACAGATGTTCCATCTCCGCGATTCCTGCTTTAACCCGTAGATGGATTTAAGCTGCTTGCACATGCTTCCGCTGCTCCCACTGTCTACGAAGCCCTCTGGCAGTGTCATATATGCTCTCTTCTAAATCACCATTTAGAAAAGCGGTTTTGACGTGCAGTCTGTCAGATTTCATAGTCATGGTATGCAGCAATGGCAAGTAGGATCCTGATGGACTTAAGCATAGCTTTGAAAGTCTCAACTTTTCCATCTACACCAAATTATCTTTCTCAAAGATCCTCTTGCTCCCGGTGGGTTTTACCCCTTCAGGAGTAACATCCAAAATCAGCACTTTGTTGGTGTACATGGATTCCATCTCAGATCGCATAGCATCCAGCCATTTTACATAGTCTCTACTTGTGATGGTCTGATCGAAACTAGTTGGGTCATCATCTTCATGATGCAATCCTCGCTCCTACCGTTTACAAGAAAACCGTAATATCTCTCAGGTGGATGAGGAACCCTTCTAGATCTGTAGAGTGGCTTCGGTTCATCAGGGACTATTGAATTCTCCGGTTCCAACAAATCGTCAGTTATTGTTTGTGTTTGCTGGAACTACTTCCAGTTCCACCTCATCGCCACTAATTTCTTCCACAAGAAATCCCTTTTCTAAAAAGGTGGCATGTTGAGAAACAAAACACCTTTTGTTTCTCGGTGTAGTAGAAGATATACCCTCGCGAATGTTTGGGATATCCTACAAACTTGCACAGAACTGACATTGCCTTAAGCTTGTCCGGATTTTACTTTTTAACATAGGCCGAACAACCTCATATCTTAACTCGTTTAAAAGATGGTCTCTTCCCATTCCATATCTCGTAGGCAACAGATTTGATCGGAACTCTATTCAATAGGTATGCATCTTCTTAAGTGCATGCCCCTGAAAGGAAATAGGCAACTCGGCAGTACTCATCATAGAGCGCACTATATCTTATAGGGTGTGATTCCTTCATCCTGATATACCATTGTGCTATGGTGTATACGGAGGAGTAAACTGAGAGATAATCTCATTCTCTTTTAAATAGTCTCGGAATTCCGTGCTCCAGTATTCTTCTCCCAGATCATATCGAAGGATATGAATACCTTTACCCATCTGGTTCTCAACATCGTACTTATATTCCTTGAAATTCTCAAAAGATTCAGATTTATGTTTCAACAAGAACACATGTCCATATCTTGAGAGAACATCGGTGAATGTAATAAAGTACGCGGAACCATTCTTGGCATGTGTAGACATAGGACCGCATACATCACTATGTATTTGTCCAAGAGTTCAGTAGCTCTTTTTCCGTTTCCAGTAAACGGAGATTTGGTCACCAAGTCTTTAATACATGACTGGCATGTTTCATAAGATGTAAATTCGAATGGATTCAAATATGCATCGTTATGGAACTTCAACTAGTCTTGTTTCATCGCCATGACCTAGTCTATAATGCCTCAAGAAGACTTCGTTCATTTCTGAAGTGTTCTTCTTGTGTTGTTATGTACGTTTAGAACTGTAGTTTGATTCAGAATGTGTACACTGTTATACAACGTACCTTACCCAATCAACACTTGATTTAGGAAAATATTCACAATATTTTAGTACGGAATAACAGTCGCTTAGAATCAATGTATTACTAGTTGGTAACACTAGGTGATATCTGCCAACTGTTTTGGCTGCAACAATTGAACCATTCTCTACTACTTAGAGACACATCACCCTTTCCCAGTTCTCCACTGTTGGATATAGTGCCCTCAAAGTCAATTATTGGATCGTAGGTACGTGATTGCAATGATTGAGAGAGGACCTATACCGGTAGGACGGTCTTACTCGAGATGATAGTATGCTATCTGGTTTATCTTTATCATCGTATATTACTTTAGGTGACATTATAGATCACTATTACACATTGATAGAGCCCATAGGATCCTGCTTGACTACCAACAGTATGATGGCGATCATATACGTGAGAGTTGGGTGGTCAATAAGCACATCCATAAAAGTGGTCCCTAGTTGTGGAAGTTTCGAGACAGGGCATCAATACTCCAGAGTAGATTAGTGTATACAGTCGAGACCCCGATGAGGGGCGGTGGCCGGTCTCACAAGCCATTGGTGTCAGTCAGTTCACCTAAGATGTATACAGGTGCTCATTGGGTTATGAGTGCACCGGACAGGACTCGTCGGGAACCTGCTAGTTGGTATTATACCTAGCGTCAGATAGCAGTTCCGAGGTGACATGTGTACAGGTTAGTTCATCGATCTGAGATCGTCATTTGTCTCGTGTGAGTTCCTACTGTACTTTGATTATTACCCTACCATGGCTCAAAGGAGCCGTGCAAACAGGTTTTAGTTGGGTACAGTCCCGAGCCACATGGAGGCAAGTGAGCGGATCGGCAGGGGATTCGTCTCTCCCGGTATTGGGGGTGAGATCGCGCTGTGTCTAAGAGAGCCATTACACAAAACCCTCGGCCGAGGCAGGAGATTTACTGGTAGGTACTACAGTAGTATCTCAGGGTGTTCTGGGCTACACTCTGACATGACTTATACCGCTATTGGGGTCTGACGTTACCAGCCCCCTAGGCCCGATATGCGATGCTCATAGACGAACGGACAAGACTGTACGGATATTGTCACTGATAGGCTCGGTAGGGTTTCAGGATGAGTTCGCTCATCAGCTTCCCTTTCTGTCAATACATGGGCAGCCGTTACGTACAGCTAGTACCACTGACGGCTTGTGGTTAAACCCACTGCCAGAGTATTGACGAGTCTTTAGAGTCCCCCACAGATAGTTTCCCAAGTTCGGACGAAACGTTATAGAGGCCGTATGGTTTATGGTAGGGTTCAGACATGTACGTGCACTTGTGCACGTGTCATGGTTCGGACAGATAATACTAGTGGGCTTTGGTTTAAGCCGGATTCTGATATTATATTGTGTAGGAGTATTTTTATCTCATTGCATTTTGTATTCGGTCGGAATACAAATGCGGGTTTGTATATACAGTTATGGGGTAATCCTGTAATTTATTACGGGATTACTTTTGAGGTTGCCAGTTTTTCTTTTCCCGATTAAACATTAGTTTTAATGTTTAATTATTGGTTGATTTTGAGTGTATCTTTTTTGGCCACATTTTCCATCATCTTTTTGATTTGGCCGAAATCAAGTTTGGGTGAGCTTGGGATTTTGATTTGGATGAGTCATTGGTAAGTTAGCAATTTTGTGGGTGAGTCATTTGATGAGTCACTTGGTTCATTAATGCAAGCATGGGTTTTTTGCAAGGTGTATTTTGCATTAATTGTTCTTGGAATTGCTTAGGATATTTTAGTGAAGAGATTTCCTTTTGGTCACATTTATTCATTCATTGTGCTCAACCCCAATTCCCAGCAGCATACACTTGTGGCCGGCCCTACCATAAAATGAGATAGATAGAGAGCAATTGGCAGCCCCCCATTTTTCCTGGCCGAGCCCAATGGTATGGGAATTTCCTTCATTGCATTTTTCCATTCCTCAATTTCATCAACTACTAAATTGGCAACTTTATTTACCTTCACTCTATGGCTTGGGTTCCTTGAGACAAAGTATTCTACACTCTCTCTACTTCAATCTTGGACATGTCGGTTAGCAAACTTCATGTTCGAGTTGGCTCGGTTTAGAGGCGGGAGCCCGTATAAAGATCCGTTGACGTGGTGCCACCTCGACGAGGAGACAGGAGATCGGAGATGCCGCGAGGAGCGTGGGATGAAAGCTAAAGACCGAAGGACATGGATCGATCGGTATAGCCATTCTATTCTTTTACAGTTTGCTAGTTTAGTGTTAATGGCACGATCCGGATTACAGTCTATGTTAGCGCCAGTTTATGAAAAAGTTTTTATTCTGCGTTTGGCGTCAGATTATTGGCCGGGGCGCTACCGTTAAATTACATGGTATCAGAGCCACGCCATTAATCTTTACTAGCTTATTCTAACATGTTTAAAAGATCGATCGAACGAAATTTCTAAAACCGCAATTCCAAATTTAAAGTTTCTGTCAAATTTTTTTGTCGTCTAAAAATTATTTTGAGTATGTCAGAAAATCGAGCAGGCTTTTCTAAGTCTGCAGAAGAAATTTGGTAGACTGATCCCATAAAACCGCCGCGGAACCGCAGCAGAACCCATGGGTTTGCCGCAGTTCCGCCGCCGTTTTGGGGCTTCAGTGCACCATTTTTCTTCTGGGTGTCTTTCATGTGGAATTGTGGTTTCTGGAATATTTTGTTTGGGCCCAGATTTGTTTGCGTACTGGATTTGTACTTGGGGCCCACTTCGGGAAATTTTGTCGATCGAAATTTTAAATATGTTAGTTCACAGTTCTTACATTATATCTGTGGCCGTGAATGTCATTCGAGCGGTATAATTCATCTAATTGCTATAGTCCTTTTAGATGGGTTT
This sequence comes from Agapanthus africanus, assembly GCA_030015575.1. Classification (NCBI taxonomy): domain Eukaryota; kingdom Viridiplantae; phylum Streptophyta; class Magnoliopsida; order Asparagales; family Amaryllidaceae; genus Agapanthus; species Agapanthus africanus. The sequence continues at coordinate 321,526,464 of JASDDO010000006.1, read as the reverse complement.
GCGAACGTGACATTCACGTTGATGTTCTGTGTTGTGCTGTGATGTTGCGGATTTGTCATGGTGGATAACTTGGTGCATTGTTAGTGCAGTTTGGATTTATTTGTACATTTGATATCGCGGGACGAGCGTCCGACATGTGGGCTGCCGTCGCTGCCTGTTTGTATATTATTCTTTTGGGGCATGACCGGGTTGAGGTCGATGTACCCGTTGTACATATTTTCTTTTCTGTACTAGGATTACCCCGCGACGGAGTGCACGGATAGCCGAGTTCTGGAGGGCAACGGGTCTGCATCTCATGGCTTTGAGACGGAGAGGGTCTCACTCTAGAATTGGCAGACTATTCACCGCACTCGTAGGGGATACAGGTTGACCCAAGATGGAGTGCCCAAGTTACCGGATTCCATGAAGTGCTGGGTGGTCCACTCACTTTAGTGTAGGGGGCTGGCTAGCTTCAAGTTTTGGCGGATAACTTGCTGCACTCGCAGGGGTCTAGGTTTCATTGCACAGGCTATCCACACGACCAGAGGAACGTCGGGTTTCGGTAGCGGCTCCATGAAACCCGGGGATCCTAAATTATCTGTATTGTTCTGTGATGCTTATTACTTTTCTATAATGTTGCATTTATCACGCCTGGAGCGATTATTGCATATTGGTATATATACTAGTAGATGTTGTATATGTTTTACATCCGTGCTAGTCCAGTCCCCGCTCTGTCGTTAGTTAAGTAACCTAACAGGTGATGACGGGACCCACTGACGAATGCGGATAGCATATATGTACATTTTATTTTCGTTCTTTTCTGGTGTGATTAATTGATGGGACTGCGCTGATTTTGATCAATGCAAAGGAAAACAAACCTATTTGATGTTGTTGGAACAGTTTTCAAAAAGTGTTATTACAAGGTCGTTTTCTTTTGTTTTGCACATTGGTATTCGGTTGGAATATCTTGCACATCATTCGACGAGGTAAGGGCTGAGATCCCTTCACCGGGAGTGACCCCTTGGGCAGAAGTTTGCGTCAGGGTAATAACTTCACTATAGTCGATTACTTGTTTGCTTTGCATCGCGGTATTCAGTTGGAATATCCTGCACCTCATTCCACGAGGAAAGAGCCAAGATCCCTTCACCGGGAATGACCTCTTTAGCAAAGGTTTTCGGTACTATATTTTTGTAAAAAGCTATCAGGTTCTTTCAACGAGATCAAGTTCATTACGTTAAAGGTTTTTTGCTAAAAACCAGCCGTAACCCTCTGTCATTTCAGACTGATAGCATTTAGTATTCATGCTATATTTGCTGGCCTTCGTCAAGATATAGTGGATGGTAGCTGCTTGTTACCTTTCTGTTGCATAGATAGATGCGTTGGTTTGGGACAGTCGTATTACATTGTTGGCCTTCATCAAGGGTATGTACGGGTGGGTTCAAATTAACCTGGACAATGACGGGTAGAACTTGACATGTGACTTATGATTTTTTAGCCTTCGTCAAGGTCATAAGAGCATGGGGTAAAAATCACATCGGGAGTTTCAAACATACAGGAAACTTACCAGGCATGCACATACTATCATTGCATGATAACGTGAGTGGATTCCTTCACGTTATCATGCAATGATAGTTGAATCCCGCTTCCCACTGATGAGTTGGTTTACTCTTCGGGTGATCCCGACTAATTCTTCTTTCAGGTTTGGAGGAGAATTTGACGATACAGTGGGAGGTTTCCTGATTAGATAAAATGATAACTCTTCTGATCTAGGTTAGAGTGCACGCAGAGTGTTTCTTTTCTCTTTCTCTTTGGCAGCGACCATGGCCCGACCCTAAACTATGACTCAGTAACCAAGTTAACCGAACTTTCTTAAAATACTGGCTTTTGGATTGTCTAAGTTGCATAAGTCATTGCCGCTCCTTCTTTTACCCTTTGCATTTCTCCAGAACACCCCGTATTACTACGAACATCCACTTCCATTGGATAAATCCATCATACGGTTATATACGAACTCGAAGGGACTTCTTCGAGAATGGATTCAGGTTCTGGAGAGATTGAATTGGTTTATTCAGTTGTCTTTTATCATCACCTTCTCTAAAGTTGCGAGTGCTCCTTGGTTTAGGAGAGTACACCTATTACGCTTATTGGATAGTCTTCTTCCAAACCTTAGGCAGGTGCCGAAAGGTAGGGAAAGGAGAAAACTAATTAATATAAGTAGGGTGTACAGAAGGTAATAAGTAAAGACATATGAAGGGATTAGAAAGAGGGTAAAGTAAAATGCGACAGGTATCATTCATGACCAAACCGCGTACATCATCGTCACTCCTATGTCACCTTTGCTTTTCTCCGGTTATGGAGGAATAGAATAAGGTATTATTCAGTTGTCTTTTATCATCACCTTCTTTCAGGTTACGAGTACTCCTTGGTTTAGGAGAGTACACCTCTTACGCTTATTGGATAGTCTTCTTCCAAACCATAGGCTGGTGCCGAATGGTAGGGAAGGAAGAAAACTATTTAGCCTAACGATGGTGTACGGAAGGTAATGATTAAAGACAAATAAAGGGATTTGGAGAGATGGCAACGAAATATACGGTTACAGTAACGAATTGGATTATGGAAGAGGCATTACTACGAATACCCGGATACCCCTTTGAAACATTTTCATGTTTCAGTTTCACAGTGCATTGTTAATAGAAAACTGATTTCCCAATTAGACACTTGCTCCAGGGTATGTATTTACCAGGTATGATTCTCACATCTGTATGGTTTTACAGATGATGAGTGGGAGTAAGTTATTGGGAATTAGGTGATCATCCTCATTATATCGGAACTCGTTGTAATTGGTGATATTTGAGGAAATCGTCTGGGTACAGTTTTCAACCTAAAATGCACAGGTTTTGAGTTATTCAACTCAGCGGACTTATACAGAGTATTGTATATTGTCCAGTGTCCATTATAACAAAGGGGTTGGTTCTCGTACTATGTTCTGTTTACTTGTTACTTCTCTAGTTTTTAGACAAGTGTTTCGTAGAAATACAAAGTCTAAGTTTTGAGAAGTTGTGGGTACAAGAATAAAGTAGAGAACCAGGTGTTGCAAGTATCGGGATTTTTCAAGGTGATCGAAGATGTAGATACTTGTGATTGGTATTCAGTTGATAGTAATGGTTTTGAGAAACTTGTTTCTCTTTCAGGTCACTCATAATTGGATGCACTCCTAAGTTGAGTAATGCCGATCGGCCTCTTTCCATTAAAGTTGACATGCGCTGGAGACAGATGCATGATAAGAATCTTGTTCAAATTAAATCAGTGCCAAAGTTTCTATATTGAATATAGAATGGATCGTATCTTAACGATGTTAAGGTACGGGGAGTTGTCCGGCTTATGCTTAAAACCAGACTCTGGATAACTCAAGGCATGTTTCTGTAATGGCCACATTGGGTTGACCCAGGCTATGACGAGGGTTGACTTTCTACCATCTGGAAGATCAATGGTAATATTGTTCTTGACTCGCCACAGTTTTAGTAAAATGGATTTTTTTTGCAGAAAACAGTCGTGGGAGTATGGTAGAACTGGAAGAGATTCCAGAACCGCAAATGATTACAAAAATTTAATAGAACCTAAAAATTCAATCAGGTTTGATATTCCATTAGCCACTCCGCAGATATGGTGGGTAACCTCAGACACCCGAGAAGTACTCCGGTAGCTTCAAGGACGGTGACAGGGATGTTCTTGTTTACCCAGACTTGACACTACTGTTGTTCCAGGCTATGAGACCCGGCAGGAGGATGAGTATAGCGTCGTTCTAAACTAGTTTTAGAAGTGCACGTATATATTATTCTTCCAGAGGGTTGTTGTGGTCAGTGGGAGCAGCGGAAGCATAGTGGGCAAGTTGCTTATGTCTATTTATAGACTAGAGCAGATTTAGCGGAGATAGATCATCTAATTTTGATGTGACAGTCATGGCTTTGACTTCATCAGAATAGGGGATGGATCTGTTAAGAAGGTAGTAGGGTGTGATGTTCTGGTATTTTGATGACATACACAGAGTAGGAAATAAAATTCCTATACTACGATCGGTTTTAATGTGGTTGTCACACAGTTGTTTCTCCACATGGGATATGAATTTTATATCAGACATTCTGGTTATTAGATCTATGGTTTTAGATCTAGATTTGGGTAGTTTCCCAATCTGGGTACTTTGACAGTATTCTAAAGGTATTTAGAACAGATGACTCCTGGTATGGTGGTGTACCTGCAGGTGATGGAGTCACCCTCTCTAAACGTGTCTTACAGACTAAAGGGGAGAGGGATGTGCATGATTGGCAGATCACTTGCTTAGGCAATTGAGTCAATCATGAGATGTCAAGTACCACACCAGATGTTGTTTTTTGTACTAGATGCAATAAGTTGAGATATTTAATCCAATCTTGGAGAAACATTCGGGAGTAGTTTTAGAACATAAGTGGATGTTCTACGGATCTGATAACGGCAGCCTCCTTTGGGAGACGGTTATCATTCCAGGCTTCCAAGGTGACATGGATGACAGAGTGACTATCAGAGTTATAGTTTTCCCTCTGACGAGAGGCAGTAGTTTGGACAGGTGGTCCAAGCGGATACTGTGGGAGGTATGGTGTAGGATACTGATTAGGTTCAGTTGACGATACAGTCTAAGAAGTTTGGATTTGGAGTTCATTTATGAACTAGGTCCCATCAGACATCCAGACATATTCTACGACATGTATTGCTCAATTCGGGAGATGGCTTTCTCCGCGAACTTGAGATTAAGAGAGACATAGAAAGAAACATCAGGACAGATCCACTCACTGAGGCTATTTCTCAAACACAATAGTTTTACAAACGAGCTTTGTGACACTGATTAGTAGAGGAGTTGGGTGTTCGGTATCACACGAGCTGTGAGTATGCGACATCGCAATAATTAGCCTTAAGTGTAAGTGGGAGATTGTTGGATATAGTACCCTCAAAGTCAATTATTGGATCGCAGGTACGTGATTGTAATGATTGAGAGAGGACCTATACCGGTAGGACAGTCTTACTCGAGATGATAGTATGCTATCTGGTTTATCTTTATCATCGTGTACTACTTTAGGTGACATTATAGATCACTATTACACGTTGATAGAGCCCATAGGATCCTGGTTGACTACTAACTGTATGATGGCGATCATATACGTGAGAGTTGGGTGGTCTATAAGCACATCCTTAAAAGTGGTCCCTAGTCGTGGGGGTTTCGAGACAGGGCATCAATACTCCAGAGTAGACTAGTGTATAGATTTGAGACCCCGACGAGGGACGGTGGCCGGTGTTACAAGCCATTGGTGTCAGTTGGTTCACCTAAGATGTATACAGGTGCTCATTGGGTTATGAGTACACCGGACATGACTCGTCGGGAACCTGCTAGTTGGTATTATACCTAGCATCAGATAGCAGTTCCCAAGTGATATGTGTACAGGTTAGTTCATCGACCTGAGATCGTCATTTGTCTCGTGTGAGTTCCCACTGTGCTTTGATTATTACCTTATCACGGCTCAAAGGAGTCGTGCAAACAGATTTTAGTTGGGTACAGTCCCGAGCTACATGGAGGCAAGTAAGCGGATCGGCAGGGGATTCGTCTCTCCCGGTATTGGGGGTGAGATCGTGCTATGTCTAGGAGAGCCATTACACAAAGCCCATGGCCGAGGCAGGAGATTTACTGGTAGGTACTCCAGTAGTATCTCAGGGTGTTCTAGGCTACACTCTGACATGACTTATACCGCTATTGGGGGTCTGACGTTACCAGCCCCCTAGGCTCGATATGCAATGCTCATAGACGAACGGACCGGACTGTACGGATATTGTCACTGATAGGCTCAGTAGGGTTTCAGGATGAGTTCGCTCATCAGCTTCCCTTTTTGTCAATACATGGGCAGCCGTTACGTACAGCTAGTACCACTGACAGCTTGTGGTTAAACCCACTGCCAGAGTATTGACGAGTCTTTAGAGTCCCCCACAGATAGTTTCCTAAGTTCAGACGAAACGTTGTAGAGACCGTATGGTTTTATGGCAGGGTTCAGACATGCACGTGCACTTGTGCACGTGTCATGGTTCGGACAGATAATACTAGTGGGCTTTGGTTTAAGCCGGATTCTGGTATTATATTGTGTAGGAGTATTTTTGTCTCATTGCATTTTGTATTCGGTCGGAATAAAAATGCGGGTATGTATATACAATTATGGGGTAATTCTGTAATTCGTTACGAGATTACTTTTGAAGTTGCCAGTTTTTCTTCTCCCGATGAAACATTAGTTTTAATGTTTAATTGTTGGTTGATTTTGAGTGTATCTTTTTTCGCCACATTTTCCATCATCTTTTTGATTTGGCCGAAATCAAGTTTGGGTGAGCTTGGGATTTTGATTTGGATGAGTCATTGGTGAGTTGGCAATTTTATGGGCGAGTCATTTGATGAGAGGCTTGGTTCATTAATGCAAGCATGGGTTTTTTGCAAGGTGTATTTTACATTAATTGTTCTTGGAATTGCTTAGGATATTTTAGTGATGAGATTTCCTTTTGGTCACATTTATTCATTCATTGTGCTCAACCCCAATTCCCAGCAGCATACACTTGTGGCCGGCCCCACCATAAAATGAGATGGATAGAGAGCAATTGGCAGCCCCCCATTTTTCCTGGCCGAGCCCAATGGTGTGGGAATTTCCTTCATTGCATTTTTCCATTCCTCAATTTCATCAACTCCTAAAATGGAAACTTCATTTAGCTTCACCCAATGGCTTGGGTTCCTTGAGACAAAGTATTCTACACTCTCTCTACTTTAATCTTGGACATGTCGGTTAGCAAACTTCATGTCCAAGTTGCCTCGGTTTAGAGGCGTGATCCCGTATAAAGATCCGTTGACGTGGTGCAATCTCGACAAGGAGACAGGAGATCGGAGATGCCGTGAGGAGCGTGGGATGATGGCTAAAGACCGAAGGACACGGATCGATCGGTATAGCCATTCTATTCTTTTACAGTTTGCTGGTTTAGTGTTAATGGCGCGATTCGGATTACAGTCTATGTTAGCGCCAGTTTATGAAAAAGTTTTTATTCTGCGTTTGGCCTCAGATTATTGGCCGGGGCGCTACCGTAGACTTACATCCACCTTCCTATAGTCCATGTAAAAAATTACATGTATGGGATTCTGATCCGGTATCCAATACCTAGGATGTAGAGTAAACTGAGAAACAGTTCTTCGTAACGAACACACCCGAAGACAATGCATCAACATACTTTTTCTTCGTTTGGGTGGCATGGGAATCCGAATATTCCCCTATTCCTTACTCAGACTTATGACAATCATAAGATATAGCGAAACCTAGCCCAGTATAATAAGCTGGTTCAGTCAAAACATCTATATTATTATCTTGATTAAGGCATGTCATGGGTCGCTACCAGGAGAGAGAGAAAGATAATCTCTTTGCGTGCGCTCTTTGCAAGATTAGATTGGTTATTTTATCATATCTAATCAGAATGGCTCCCACTGTTTTTATCAAATCTTCCTTCAAACCCTAAAAGGTAAGATTAGCTGGGATTAATTACACCCTACAGGTTTGCAAATCGTTCGGCCAGGCAGGTATCAGTACTCCAAGAAAGGTTCCCCGTGCTCTCGCACGGACCTAATTAAAATAAACCTCATTTCCCTAGAGGCATAACCCCGTTGACACCTTTCTAGACACCTACTTGATCAGCTAATTGTAAAGTGCAAAACTCTCCCAGGAGTAACTCTTACTCGCAGTGGGTATCGGGATCCAACTATCTTATAGAAGGTATGAAATCTCATTGCAAATTTCAACACTTGAAATTCCCGATAATGTTTTTACCCCTACCTTCCTATGACCATGACGAAAGCCAACAAACCATAGGCCGCTAGTCAAGTTCAACTCGTTCATTTCTTGATTGAATTGAACCCACCCGCACGACCCTTAATGAAGGCCAACAAAGTCACACGACTACCCTAATCCAATCGCATCACATGCTGGCAGATAAGCACTAATCTGCTACCGCACACTACGCCTTGACGAAGGCCAACAAACGTAACACGAATACTAAATAGTACTTATCTGAAATGACGGAGGGCTACGCAAATTTTTAATAAATCCATGAGCGTAATGAACTTGATATCGTTGTAGAATCTAGTGATTTTGAAAGGAGTGTTTTTTAGGCTTTTGCTAGTTTCGCTAAAGAGGTCACTCCCGGTGAAGGGATCTCGGCTCTTTCCTCATCGAATAAGGTGCTGGATATTCATGAATACCACTATGCAAAGAAAGAACTGGAGAAGCAATCAAAAACAAAACCGAGTTGGTTGTAGCATTTTCTAGTTTCGCTAAAGAGGTCCCTCCTAATGAAGGGATCTCGGCTCTTTCCTCATCGAATGAGGTGCTAGATATTCATCAAGGAGTACCACTATGCAAAACAATAACTAGAGCTACCCTTTTTGAAAATTTGATTCTACAACATCTTTTGGTTTCTTTCTTTTCATTAATCTCATTAATGAAGTCCCATCAATTAATGTTTCCTAAACATTATAGAAAAATGAAACAAAAATAAACGTACGCTTATGTAATCCGCATTCGCCACGGGGCCCCGTCATGCACCGTTTGGTTACTTAACTACCGGCAGAGTGGGGGCTGGACTAGCGCGGATGCAAAACATAAGCAACGTTTATTATATATGATATATAATATTACATTCGTCTCACGCAGTTATATGATCAACATCACATAATCAAGCAGCAAAAGAAACACATGAAATATTGGATATACTAGGATGTCCGTGTTTTAAATTTAGCCAATAATGAAAAATACGGATTCCACAGTCATGATGAATAGCCAAACCCACATCCCTAGACCTCTACGAGAGTAGCAAGTAACCCTGCCGATTCTAGAGTTAGGAGACCCGGTCTCAGCTTCTTGAGATGGTCTCCCACTGGACTCTAGAACCCAGTTACTTGTGCTCCCCGTCTTGGGTCTATCATAATGCAGAAAAGTAAATAATATACAACAGTGGTGACATCATCCTCAACCTGAAAGTGCCCCAATAAAAAAAATATTACATACAGATTTTACATGAATGAAAATAAAAAAAAAACCATCTCACATAAAACACCATGCTATTCTTTCACGACGTCCAATAAATCATATCAACAGAAACACATGATATCACATATCATCAACGTAAGCAAATATGCGTATCCCTAAAACTTATTGACATATAGCAACGAGATTGGAATACCCCACATATTACACTTATGGTCGCAGAAAAGAAAACAGAAAACTACAATAATTAGAATTCGCAATATCCTTAGACATCATAAACCCGGAATATCTCATATTCCGGATTTCATGCCTAACTTATAAAATTTGCATTTTAGTCTCAAATTGAAAACTCTTTTCAATTGGTTGTCAAATAATTCAACAGTATTCCCGATTTAGTGATCGCGTACAATACGCAATTGCGACGGAGTTTTGATCCGAATTAAAACTTCGTGGCAATCGATCAATTGAGACTAAGCGGCTAGCTTTACAATATACTAACTAGTTTTCATAAAACTAATTAATCCGGATTCTAATAATTGTATCATACATCAAAAAACTTGTAAAGTAACCGCGACATTAGAATTCTGTACACAATTAACAAACTTAACCAATTTTTCTAAGACATTAAAAATCCAGTGAGCTAAAGTTCTAAAACCGATCGTTTTAAGCCAATCCGGGAGTCAAAACGAACTCGAAACCCGCATGAATCTTCACGGAGGCGAAGATCCCAAAATTCACTGTCGAATGGGGGGCCTGGAGGGGGTACCCCACCCCCGAGGCCACCACGAGGGAGCCAGGAGGTGAGGCGGACCCGAAACTGCCTAAGGTGGGGCAGTTTCGGGTTCCCACCTCCAAGACTACCTTGGAGAGTGGGTCCAGCCGTTCGGTCCCTCCCGGGGTGTCCCAGGGGTGCGTACGCTCCACCCCGCGGCTTCTCAGTTCAAACCGTGAGCCCGCGGGGTGTGCAAACAATTTAAAATATCATTTTTGAAACTGTTTTTATCGGCAGTTTTTGCGCAACAAAAACAGCGGATTTCTAATGTCGCTACAAGTTACTCTAATGTTCTAGCTTGGCTCTGATACCATGAAAGTCGACCTTAGCACCACCATGAGGTTCTAGAGGCATCAAGCATGCCAAATTCAAATTTTTATTAGGTGCTAAGCTAGACTAACAAGATCTTTACTAGATTATTAAGGTTTGCTTTTGTGATGTGATGAACTAAAGAGAAGAAAAGAGCATACAACCTTTGAAGTTAGAGTCCTTCTCTTCAATAGCTCTGGGTTGTAGTCTACGCGACTCTACTAGGCTCCTCTTTGAGTTGAACGAATCTCCTTCGTGATCTTCGCGCCAAAGACAATCCACCCTAAGTCCCTCCAGCTCAAGCTACCTCTAAACTAACCACTTTAGCATAGTAAACATGCTACACTCGATCGCTAGTCAAGTATAGGATGGTGAAGTAGGAGGTTAAAAGCTCACAAGTTTGTGTTCAAACTTCATGATTCACATCTCATGTTAGGGTTGAAGCTTGAACCATAGCAATTGAGGAAGAAGATGAAGCTAGAGAGCAACCATAGGAGCATAGCAAGCAAAATGGATAAGTGTTGAGAATGAGCTTAGAATGAATGGCAACTCTTGACCCCCACTCATTCAAGCATAGAATTTTGTAATATAAAATTGTAACCATGCTTGAATAACAAGTCAAGATGAATAAACAATAATAAATCCCATACTTACAACTATGCTATCATTTTCCACCTCATTTCTATTTTCATAAAATAGATTTTATGCCATGCTTCATTATATATATATATATATATATATATATATATATATATATATTATGAAGAATAATTAGTGAGCTAATGATATTAGTTAAGATATAATTATATCACATATAATATATATCACATTATTAAATCAACGCTTGATTTAATAATCCGGTTATATCACAGATAACCGACTAATATCATTTATCTGTATATCACATTATCAAATAATCACTTGATTCGACAATCTGGTTATATCACATATAACCGAACCGACAACAGATAATTGCCAGATTATAATACGGTATCACATACACGTATTTAATCAGGCCCATACACATATCACATATGTGTCCTATTTCGTTTCGCTTAAACTAGGGAACTTCTGTGTGGGACTCTAAAGACTTGTCAATATGCCAGCAGTAAGTGATGATCACATCAGTCACCCACAAGCCGTCAGCGGTACTAGCTGGACTTAACGGCTACCTGGGTATTGACCGATATGAAGATCAACAAGCAAGCTCGTCTATAGTCTCCATGAAGCCTATCAGTAACACTACCGTATAGTCCGGTCTCTTCGTCTGATATGTCGCAAATCATGTTTAGGGGTGGTAAACGTCAGTCCCCAGTAACGTGATAAGTCATGCCGATGTCTGGCCTATAACGGTTTGAGAAACTACTGATAACACTTATCAGTAAATATCGGCAGCAGCCCTGGCCAGGGACTTCCAGTTATAGCCAATCAAGCATTGGGAAACATCAACCCCAAATACTAGGAGAGATGAAACCCCTCCTATCGCTCATTGCCTCTATGTTAATCGGGACTTTACCAAAAATCCACCTGTTTGCACGACTCCTATGAGCTGTGGTAGGGAGGAAATCAAAGCACAGTGGGAGCCACACAAGACTCTATGACGATCTCAAGTCTACAGACTAACCTGTACCGGTGTCACCAAAGGGCTGCTATCTGACGATAGGTATACTACCACATAGGAGTCCTTGGCGAGTCCTGTTCGGTGTACCTATTCTCTAATGAGCACCTGTATACAATCTTTGATGTCACACACCAATGGTTGTAGGATCAACCATCGCCCTCTAAGAGACAAGAAACATATACACTAGTCTACTCTGGAATATTGATGCCCTAATCACGATATTCCCACGACTAGGAACTGATTAAAGGATGTACTTTTGGACCATCCTGGCCCCACTAGTATGATCTTATCATAATCCTGGTAGTCAAGTACATATCCTAAGGGCTTTATCAACATGTAAGAGACAGACAGTATAAATACCAGTCAACATGTTAAGATAAAGAGTAACCAGATAGCATACTATCATGTTGATCAAGAAAGTCCTCTATATATATATCCAAGCATCCACTATAATATATATCACATGTACAATAATGGCCTCTACGGCATACATATTCCTAACATGGATTGGCTAGGAACTTTCTACGCTGACATCGACTGTCGTCAAAGGAGGGTAGTGGTCGAGATTCCAGAGCATCCGGTATTTTATTTCAAAAGTGGAGACCGTACCCTGGAGCTTAGCTCATACAAAGCAAAACCGAAGAAGGCAGTGATTGCAACTCTACAAGAAGGAGAAGTTAAGCCAGATGTAGTTCGAGAGTTCGGCGACATATTTCTTGAAGACATATTAGGTTTGCCCCCCGATCTAGCTCTTGAATTCGGAATTGATTTAGTGCTTGGTGCGCAACCGGTGATCAAAGCACCATATCGATTAAGCCCTGAAGGTTTGAAGGGGGTCCATTCTCAGCTAGAAGAACTTCTGTAGAAAGGATGGATTTGTCCTAGTATTTCAAGTTGGAGATCTCCAGTTTTGCTTCTGAAAAAGAAGGAAGGTTCATATAGAATGTGCATTGATTATAGAGTTTTGAACGAAGTCACGATAATGAACAAGTATCCACTACTGCGAATCGATGATCTGTTCGATCAGCTAAATTGGTCTTTCGTTTTCTCAAAATTAGATCTTCGTTCGGGTTATCATCAGGTGAAGGTCAAAGAGTCTAATATTCCGAAGACGGCATTCAGGACTCGCTATGGACATTATGAGTTTCTCGTAATGCCATTTGGAGTGATCAATGCACCGGCCATATTCATGAACCTAATGAATCAAGTTTTCCGAGAGTACCTAGACACGTTCATTGTTATACTAATCGACGACATCCTGGTATATTCAAAGAATTGGAAAGAGCACACTGAACATTTATGAATTTTCCTAGAGACTTTGCGACAGCATCAACTCTATGTCAAGTACAACAAGTGTGAGTTTGGGCTAGAACAAGTCGAATTTCTCGGACATATGTTTCAGGTGAAGGAATCTCCGTAGATCCAGCTAAAGTAGCAGCAATAAGCAAATGGCTGACACCAAAGACTGTGAAGGACATTCAAAGTTTCTTAGTATTAGCGGGATACTACCAAAGATTTATTGAAGGATTTTCGAAGATTGCAACACCCCTGACCAAGCTCACATGTAAAGATGAAGAATTCGTGTGGTCAGAAGCATGAAAACAAGCTTTCATAGAACTCAAGTCAAGATTGACAACAGTGCCTAATCTTGTAATACCGGACCAATCTGGAGGTTTCGTAGTCATTATGATGCATCCGGTAAAGGATTAGTGTTGGATATAGTGCCCTCAAAGTCAATTATTGGATCACAGACACGTGATTGCAATGATTGAGGGAGGACCTATGCCGGTAAGACAGTCTTACTCAAGATGATAATATGCTATCTGGTTTCTCTTTATCATCGTGTACAGCTTTAGGTGACATTACAGGTCACTGTTACACATTGATAGAGCCCTTAGGATTCTTGCTTGACTACCAGCAGTATGATGGCGATCATATACGTGAGAGTTGGGTAGTCTATAAGCACATCCTTAAAGTGGTCCCTAGTCGTGGGAGTTTCGAGACTGGGCATCGATACTCCATTAGTAGACTAGTGTATACAGTCGAGACCCCGACGAGAGGCGGTGGCTGGTCTCATAAGCCATTGGTGTCAGTTGGATCACCTAAGATGTATACAGGTGCTCATTGGGTTATGAGTACACCGGACAGGACTCACCGGGAACATGCTAGTTGGTATTATACCTGATGTCAGATAGCAGTTTCCTGGTGACATGTGTACAGTTTAGTTCATCGACCTGAGATAGTCATTTGTCTCGTGTGAGTTCCCATTGTGCTTTGATTACTACCCTACCACGGCTCAAAGGAGTCATGCAAACATGTTTTAGTTGGGTACAGTCCCGAGCCACATGGAGGCAGTGAGCGGATCGGCAGAGGTTTCGTCTCTCCCGGTATTGGGGGTGAGATCACGCTGTGTCTAGGAGAGCCATTACACGAAGTCCTTAAGGAGATTTACCGGTAGGTATTCCAGTAGTATCTCAGGGTGTTCTGGGCTACTCTCCGACACGACTTGTACCGCTTTTGGGGGTCTGAATTTTACCAACCCCCTAGGCCCGACATGCGATGCTTATAGACGAATGGACTAGATTGTACGGATATTGTCACTGACAGGCTCAGTAGGGTGTCAGGATGAGTTCGCTCATCGACCTCCCTTTTGGTTAATACCTGGTAGCCCGTTACGTACGGCTAGTACCTCTGACGTGCTAGTGGTTAAATCCACAGCCAAAGTATTGACGAGTCTTTAGAGTCCCCCACAGACAGTTTCTCAAGTTTCGGGTGAAACGTTGTAGAGGCCGTATGATATATGGCAGGGTTCGATCATATACGTGCAGTAGTGCACGGATCATGATCGGGCGGATCATACTAGTGGGCTTTGGTTTAAGCCGGATCCTAGTATTAGATTTGTTGGATTATTTAAGTCTCATCGTATTCGCATTCAGTCGGAATGCGGATGCAGGTATGTATATACAGGTGAGGGGTATCCTTGTGATCCGTCACGAGTTTACTTTAGATGTTGTCGTATCTTTTTGTTGGACCAAACATTTGGATTAATGTTTGGATGGTGGAAATTGTGAGTGGATTTCATCATTTTGTGCATTAAATGAGACATGTACTTCATAGGTGACTCATGGTCTCATTTCTTGTGCAAATGTCATATTATGTGATTGATTTGTGAGTTGAAATGATAAGGAGGGAGAGAATGGCAGCCATATGAGAGCTAGCTCTTGTATTTTTGATATCACTCTCTCATTTTATCATGGCAATAAGAAACAAAAGAAAGCTCTTCTTCTTCCTCCTTCTTTCTTTAGCTCACCATTTCCACCATGGCTTCATCTTCAACCTCCATCCATACACTCTCATGCGTTGAGAATCAATGGATGCAAGAGAAAAAGTGATCACACACATTCTCTACATCACCTTGGACACGTCGGCTAGCAAACTTTGTGTCTGAGTTGCTGTGGACGAAGCGGGAGCCCGTAAAATGACTCGAAGATGTGGTGCCCTTTTCGACGAGGAGACCGGAGATCGGAGATGCCGCGAGGATCTAGGGATGGTGGCTAAAGACCGAAGGATACGGATCGATCGGTATAGCTTTTCTAACCTTTATCTAGTTATCTACTTTGTGTTAATGGTTCGATCCGGGGTTAAAGTCTGCGATAGCGCCGGTTTCAAGTTTCGAAAAAGTTTTCGTTTCCGCATTTTGGCCTCAAACAGACGGCCGGGGCGCTACCGTAGACTTACATGGTATCAGAGCCACGCCATTAACCTTTACTAGCTTGCTCTAACGTGTTTAAAATATCGATCGAACAAAATTTCCGAAACCGCAATTTCAAAAACGAAGTTTCTGTCGAATTTTTTTGTCGTCGAAAAATTATTTTGAGTATTGCAGATAATCAGGCAGGCTTTTCTAAGACAGCTGTAAAAATTTGGTTGCATGTTGCTACAGTTACACCGCGGAACCGCGGCAATAACCCTTATTCGGTCGCGGTTCCGCCGCACTATTGTGGCTTCTCTGCACCAAACTTTCTACAGTGGTCTTTGACTTGGAATTGGGGCTTCTGGAATTTTTATTTTTGGCCCAGATTATTTTGAGTACTGGGAATTGTGCTTGGGGCCCACTTCAGAAAATTTTGTCAATCGAAAATTTTAAATATGTTAGTTCACAGTGCTTACTTTATATCTGTGACCATGAATGTCATTCGAGCGGTAAATCTTGTCTAATTGCTATAGTTCTTTTAGATGGATTTACGAACGTGATATTCACGTTGATGTTCTATGTTGTGCTGTGATGTTGCGGATTTGTCGTGGTGGATAGCTTGGTGCAATGGTAGTACAGTTTGGTTATATTTGTACATTTGATATTGCGGGGCGAGCGTCCGACATGTGGACTGCCGTCACTGCCTGTTTGTATATTATTCTTTTAGGGCACGACCGGGCTGAGGTCGATGTACCCGTTGTATATATTTTACTTTCTGTACTAGGATTACCCGCGGTGGGGTGCACGGATAGCCGGGTTCTAAAGGGCAATGGGCCCTCATCTCATGGCTTTGAGACGGAGGGGGCTTCACTCTAGAATTGGCGGGCTATTCGCCACACTCGTAGGGGGTATAGGTTGACCCAAGGAGGGGTGCTCAAGTCACCGGATTCCGTGAAGTGCTGGGTGGTCCATTCACTTTGTTGAAGGGGGCTGCCTCGCTTCAGGTTTTGGCAGGTAACTTACCGCACCCGTATGGGTCTAGGATTTCATTGCATAAGCTATCCACATGACCAGGGGAACGTCGGGTTTCAGTAGCGGCTCTATGAAACTCGGGGATCCCAGATTATCTGTATTGTTCTGTGATGCTTATTACTCTCTGTGATGTTGCATTTTATCACGCCATGAGCGAATATTATATATTGATATATATACTAGTAGATTTTGTATATGTTTTACACCCGCGCTAGTCCAGTCCCCACTCTGTCGTTAGTTAAGTAACCTAACGGGTGATGACGGGACCCAGTGGCGAATGCGGATGGCATATACGTACATCATATTTTCGTTCTTTTGTGGTGTGATTAATTGATGGGACTGCATTAATTCGGATCAATGCAACCTAAACAAACCTGTTTGATGTTGTTGGAACATTTTTCAAAAATCTGTTATTAAAAGGACGTTTTCTTTTGTTTTACACAGTGGTATTCGGTTATGAATATCCAGCACCTCTGTCGACGAGGCAAGGGCCGAGATCCCTTCACCGGGAGTGACCCCTTGAACATAAGTTTGCATCAGGGTAATAACTTCACTATAGCCGATTGCCTTTTTGCTTTGCATCGTGGTATTCAGTTGGAATATCCCGCACCTTATTCTATGGGGAAAGAGCCGAGATCCCTTCACCGGGAGCGACCTCTTTAGCAAAGGTTTTTGCCACTATATTTTTTAATAAAAAGCTATCCGGTTCCTTCAACGATATCAAGTTCATTACATTAACGGTTTTTCGCCAAAAACCATTCGTAGCCCTCCATCATTTCAGACGGGTAGCACTTAGTATTCATGCTATGTTTGTTGGCCAAAGTTAAGGCATAGTGTATGGTAGCTATTTGTTACTTTTTTGTTGCATAGATAGATGCGTTGGTTTGGGACAGTCGTACTGCTTTGTTGGCCAAAGTCAAGGGTTGTACGGGTGGGTTCAAACTAACCTGGATAATGACGGGTAGAACTTAACATATGACTTATGATTTGTTGGCCAAAGTCAAGGTCATAAGAGTATGGGGTAAAAATCACATCGGGAGTTTCTAAAGAAACTGAAACTTTCCAGGCATGCGCATACCTTCTGGAGTGTGATAATGTGAGTGGATTCCATCACATTATCATGCGATGATAGTTGGATCCCGATTTCTACTGATGAGTTGATTTACTCATCGGGTGATCCCGACTAATTCTTCTTTCAGGTTTGAAGGAGAATTTGACGATACAGTGTGAGGTTTCCTGATTAGATAAATTGATAACCATTCTGATCTAGGTTAGAGTGCACACAGAGTGTTTCTTTTCTCTCTCTCTCTTTGGCAGCGACCATGACCCGACCCTAGACTATAACTCAGTGACCAAGTTAACTGAACTTTCTTAAAACACTAGCTTTTGGATTGTCTGAGTTGCATACCTCATTGCCACTCCTACTTTTACCCTTTTCTCCAGAACACCCCGTATTACTACGAACATCCACTTCCATTGGATAAAACCATCGTATGGTTATATACGAACTCGAAGGAACTTTTTCCAGATTCGAGGATGGTTTCCGGTTCTGGAGAAAATGAATAGGACTATTCAGTTGTCTTTTCCTTTAACCTTCTCTTAGGTTGCGAGTGCTCGTTGGATAAGGACAGTACACCTATTATGCTAATTGGATAGTCTTCTTCCAAACCATAGGCAGGTGCAGAACGGTAGGGAATGAAGAAAACCAATTAGCCTAACGAAGGTATACAGAAGGTATTAAGTAAAGACAAATAAAGGGATTAGTAAGAGGGCAAAGTAAATTGCGACTGCTATTCACGACCAAACCAAGCATTTCATCGCCACTCCTACTTCACTTTTGTATTTCTTTGGAACACCACATATCACTACGAAGATCCACAGTTTATTGGATACTCCATCGTATGGTTATATACGAACTCGAAGGAACTTGTTCCAGTTCGGGGAGGGATTCTGGTTCAGGAGAAATAGGAATAAGGTTTATTCAGTTGTCTTTTATCTTTACCTTCTTTCGGGTTGCGAGTGCTTCTAGGATTAGGACAGTACACCTATTACGCTTATTGGATAGTCTTCTTCCAAACCATAGGCTGGTGCCGAACGGTAGGGAAGGAAGAAAACCATTTAGCCTAAAGGGGTGTACAGAAGGTAATGACTAAAGACATATAAAGGAATTTGGAGAGATGGCAAAGAAATATACGGTTATAGTTGTGAATCTGATAATGGAAGAGGCATTACTAGGAATACCCGGATACCCTTCCGAAACATTTACATGTTTCAGTTTCACTGTGTATTGTTAAAAGAAAAACTGATTTCCCAATTAGTCCTTGGTCCAGGGTATGTATTTACCAGGTTTGATTCTCACATCTGTATGGTTTTACAGATGATGAGTGGGAGTAAGGTATTGGGAATTGGGTGATCATCCTCATTATATCGGGATTCGTTGTAATTGGTGATACTTGAGGAAATCGCCTGGGTTGTTTGCCGGACGGCAAATATTTGGTTTTGAATATCCGTTGTTATGCACCAATTTCAAATTGATATATCTGTACGTTTATTTTTATAAAGTGAGATATAACTTTTTGAAATTATGTCCATGACATTTACCTATATCAGTTGATAGTTAGGTAAGGAGTATTAAACAGCGGTGTAATTCTTCTTAACCATAAGTACAGTTTTCAACCTACGACACACAGGGAATGAGTTATTAGACTCAGGGGACTTATACAAAGTATTGTATTTTGTCCAGTGTCTATGAGGACAGAGGGGTTGGTACTCGTACTATATTCTGTTTACTTATGACTTCTCTAGTTCTTAGACATGTGTTTCGTAGAAATGCAAGGTCTAAGTTTTGAGAAGTCATAGGTATATGAATAAAGTAGAGAACTAGGTATTGCAAGTATCAGGATTCTTTAAGGTGATCGAAAATGTAGATCTTTGTGTATGGTATTCAGCTGATAGTAATGATTATGAGAACTTGCTTCTCTTTCAGGTTGCTCATATCTAGAAGCACTCCTAAGTTGAGTAATGTTGATCGGCCTCTTTCCATTTAGTTGACATGCAACTGCATGATTTGAATCTGGTTCCAATTAAATCAGTGCCTCTGTTTTTATATTGGATATAGAATAGTTCATATCTTAACAATGTTAAGGTACGGAGAGTTGTCCGGCTTATGCTTAAAACCAGACTCTGGATAACTCAAGGCACGTTTCTGTAATGGCTATTTGTGGGTTGACCCGGGCTATAACGAGGGTTGACTTTCTACCATCTGGAAGATCAATAGTGATATTGTTCTTGACTCGCCACAGTTTTAGTAAAATGGATTTTTTTTTTCAGAAAACAGTAGTGGAAGTATAGTAGAACTAGAAGTGATTCCAGAACCGCAAACGATTACTGAAAATTTAATAGGACCTAAAGATTCAATCTGGTTTGACATTCTATTGGCCACTCCGCAGATATAGTGGGTAACCTCAGGCACTCGAGAGGTACTTCGGTATGCTCAAGGACGGTGACAGGGAGGTTCTTGTTTACACAAACTTGACACTACTGTTGTTCCAGGCTATGAGACCCGGCAGGAGGATAAGTATAGCGCCATTCTGAACTGGCTTCAAAAGTGCACGTGTATATGACTCTGCCAAAGGGTTGTCGTAGTCAGTGGGAGCAGCGGAAGCATAGTGGACAAGTAGCTTATGTCTATGGACTAAAGCAGTTATAGCGGAGAGAGATCATCTGTTTCTGATATGACAGTCATAGGTTTGACTTCATCAGAATAGAGGATGGATCTGTTAAGAAGGTAGTAGAGTGTGATGTCCTGGTATTTGGATGACATACACCGAGTAGGAAGTGATATTCCTATACTACGATCGGTTATAATTTGTTTGTCACACAGTGGTTTCTCCACATAGGACATGGATATAATATCAGACACTCTGGTTACTAGATCTATGGTTTTAGATCTAGATTTGAGTAGTTTCCCAATCTAGTACTTAGACAGCATTCTAAAGGTGTTTTAGAATGGACGACTCCTGGCACGGTAGTGTACCTGCAGGTGATGGAGTCACCCCCTCTAAAGCTGTCTTACAGACTAAAGGGGATAGGGATGTGCATGATTGGCAGATCACTTGCTTAGGCAATTGAGTCAATCATGAGATGTTAAGTACCACACCAGATGTTGTTTTTTCACTAGATGCAATAATTTGATATTAATCCTATCCTGGAGAAACGTTCGGAAGCAGTTTTAGAACATAAGTGGATGTTCTAGGATATGATAACAACCGCCTCTTTTAGGAGACAGTTATCATTCCTGGCTTCCAAGGTGACCTGGATGATAGAGTGACTGTCAGAGTTATAGTTTTCCTCTGACGAGGGGCAGTTGTTTGGATAGGAGGTCCAAGCGGATACTGAGAAAGGCATGGCGCGGGATACTGATTAAGTTCAGTTGACGATACAGTCTAAGAAGTTTGGATTTGGAGTTCATTTATGAACTAGGTCCCATCAGATATCCAGACATATTCTAAGACAGGTATTGCTCATTTCGGGAGATGGCCTTCTCCGCGAACTTGAGATAAAGAGAGATATAGAAAGAATCATTAGGGCGGATCCACTCATTGAGGCTATTCCTCGAACACAATAGTTTCGCAAATGAGCTTTGTGAAACAAATTAGTAGAGGAGTTGGGTGTTCGGTATCATACGGGTTGTGAGTATGCGACATCGCAATAATTAGCCTTGAGTGCAAGTAGGAGATTGTTGGATATAGTGCCCTCAAAGTCAATTATTGGATCACAGACACGTGATTGCAATGATTGAGGGAGGACCTATGCCGGTAAGACAGTCTTACTCAAGATAATAGTATGCTATCTGGTTTATCTTTATCATCGTGTACAGCTTTAGGTGACATTACAAGCACTATTACACATTGATAGAGCCCTTAGGATTCTTGCTTGACTACCAGCAGTATGATGGCAATCATATACGTGTGAGTTGGGTAGTCTATAAGCACATCTTTAAGGTGGTCCCTAATCGTGGGAGTTTCGAGACTGGGCATCGATACTCCATTAGTATACTAGTGTATACAGTCGAGACCCCGACAAAGGGCGGTGGCTGGTCTCACAAGCCATTAGTGTCAGTTGGATCACCTAAGATGTATACAGGTGCTCATTGGGTTATGATTACACCGGACAGGACTCACCGGGAATATGCTAGTTGGTATTATACCTGATGTCAGATAGCAGTTCCCTGGTGACATGTGTACAGATTAGTTCATCGACCTGAGATCGTCATTTATCTCGTGTGAGTTCCCACTGTGCTTTGATTACTACCCTACCACGGATCAAAGGAGTCGTGCAAACAGGTTTTAGTTGGGTACAGTCCCGAGCCACATGGAGGTAGTGAGCGGATCGGCAGGGGTTTCGTCTCTCCCGGTATTAGGGGTGAGATCGCGCTATGTCTAGGAGAGCTATTACACGAAGTCCTTGGCCAAGATAGGAGATTTACTGGTAGGTATTCCAGTAGTATCTCAGGGTGTTCTGGGCTACTCTCCGACACGACTTGTACCGCGTTTGGGGGTCTGACTTTTACCAACCCCCTAGGCCCGACATGCGATGCTCATAGACGAACGGACCGGACTGTATGGATATTGTCACTGACAGGCTCAGTAGGGTGTCAGGATGAGTTTGCTCATTGACCTCCCTTTTGGTCAATACCTTGTAGCCCGTTACGTACGGCTAGTACCTCTGACGTGCTAGTGGTTAAATCCACAGCCAAATTATTGACGAGCCTTTAGAGTCCCCCACAGACAGTTCTCAAGTTTCGGGCGAAATGTTGTAGAGGCCGTATGATATATGGAAGGGTTCGATCATATACGTGCAGTAGTGCACGGATCATGATCGGGAGGATCATACTAGTGGGCTTTGGTTTAAGCCGGATCCTAGTATTAGATTTGTTGGATTAGTTTAGTCTCATCGTATTCGCATTCAGTCGGAATGCGGATGCAGGTATGTATATACAGGTGAGGGGTATCCTTGTGATCCGTCACGAGTTTACTTTAGATGTTGCCATATCTTTTTGTTGGACCAAACATTTGGATTAATGTTTGGATGGTGGAAATTGTGAGTGGAATTCATCATTTTGTGCATTAAATGAGACATGTACTTCATAGGTGACTCATGGTCTCATTTCTTGTGCAAATGTCACATTATGTGATTGATTTGTGAGTTGAAATGATAAGGAGAGAGAGAAGGGCAGCCATATGAGAGCTAGCTCTTGTATTTTTGATATCACTCTCTCATTTTATCATGGCAAGAAGAAACAAAAGAAAGCTCTTCTTCTTCCTCCTTCTTTCTTGAGCTCACCATTTCCACCATGGCTTCATCTTCAACCTCCATCCATACACTCTCATGCGTTGAGAATCAATGGATGCAAGAAACAAAGTGATCACACACATTCTCTACATCATCTTGGACACCGAGTTGCTTCGAACAAAGCGGGAGCCCATAAAAAGACTCGAAGATGTGGTGCCCTTTCCGACGAGGAGACCGGAGATCGGAGATGCCGCGAGGAGCTAGGGATGGTGGCTAAAGACCGGAGGACACGGATCGATCGGTATAGCTTTTCTAATCTTTCTCTAGTTAGATAGTTTGTGTTAATGGTTCGATCCGGGGTTAATGTCTGCGATAGCGCCGGTTTCAAGTTTAGAAAAAGTTTTCGTTTCCACATTTTGGCCTCAGACAGACGGCCGGGGCGCTACCGTAGACTTACAATTAGGATATGTTCTATATCAGCACGGTAAAGTTGTAGCTTATGTATCAAGGCAGCTAAAAGTTCGTCCGCGTAACTATCCAACGCATGATCTAGAGTTGGCAGTCGTTATCTATCACGCCCCGCTTCCCGGTGTACGGTAAGGAGACGTGACGGGTCACGCGACGTATTTACTCAGAAGTAAATGCGCTAAGCCTAACTAAGAAATATAAAGTAAAATGTACACAAGTGACATGAGTATAATTGAACATCAACTTTTATTTATTTAACAATTCTTTACAAGTACAACTGAAAATGTAAATACGGGAATAGAAAGCAATGCCTAAACAATGGCACAACTGAAATGAAAAGTATATACAAGTGCCTACAGCTCTGAGTCGATGGCAAACTGCTCCAAGTCCTCGGTACTGGGCTCGATCTCTAGTGAGTCGGATCCACCTGACAACATTCCAAAGAAAGACGAAAAGGGATGTCATCAGCGAACAATCACTCGGTAAGTCCCAAAGAAAGAGAGAAGTAGAATAGAAAGAAAAGAGAATATAGCTGTATAATGTTATCTTTTGTTCTGTTATCGCAGTTGTTTGTAGTTTGGTACAGAATATGCCGGTGTATACGAGAGGATTCCCACTATTTCGGAGACTAAGATATACGGAGCATAAGGAACCGTTAAGTTACAGTACAACAACAATGGATATTCAAGTTAGGTGTATTAAAGTGACCGTCTCGTGCCACTTCTAACACATTCCGTACCAGTCTACCCCTTTAAAACCCCGTAATGTCTTTTATATTGATTGTGTTGTTTTGTTTTATACATGGATGACTTTCCTAAACCATGATATCATGTAAACATAATGGATATAAATGGATAGTCATGTAATCAGAGTATATCTATGGTTCGGTTCGGTCGAGTCATGTTGATGTAGATAGAATTCTGGTATAAACGGATTCATATTGTATTGTAATTATAATTGAATTGGATTCAAGTCAGATTGATTTCATATTAGACGGAGACTCTGTCTGAGTCAGACACTTTGAAAAGAAAATTAAAGTCCTGAATTAGTTTTGATGTTATCGGTAACTGCTGCACATGGACGGCATGATTTGTGTCTTTTTCCAAGACAATTACCGTGTTGATAACACCATTGTTAGGTTGTCTACCTTAAATAGGCAAGCATCTATATTCTCCGACTCCCTGAGGCTCAAGAGAACTGGTCCCGCTTAAACCTATGTTTACTAAGGTCCTTATTGTAAATTAATATAACTTGATGGAGTTTTATGAAAAATAGTTTTGATATATTTTCAAAATACACCTCAAGTATTTAATTATCGTCCTTAGGGTTTTCATAATTGTAATTTTTATAACGTGAAATATTCTAGTGGATATAACCTAGATTTCATTGTATATGGTATTTTAGTGTAATCTTAGAATGGTATTGAATTGTAAAGGTAGTTTCATAAAATTTGTGATTTCTTTGATTTAGAAAACATGGAATATATATATTGTATACTTAAGGTAGATATTTTAATAGTATTTATATATATCTAATATTTAAAAAAATATAGAATTTATTTATTAAATAGAAATCATATTTTTCTTAAAAATTGTATTAAAAATTCCATCGAGATCGAATGCTCCTTGCGGAGGTATGTATCTCTCTATACTAGGACCGAGAATGTGTGATAACCCACACCATCCCGATTGGGGTTTCCCAAAATGGGTTGTAGAGACGCAATTGTACGGAATTAAATAACACACTTTTTAAAGAAAACGGTTTTTGAATATTCATGGTATTTAATCGTAAACTCGTATTTTCCCATAACCTAATGTCCTAAGAGTTATCGTGCTATGTAAAAAATGTGTGTTGCGGCAAGGGAATATTTGGAATTGTGTTGAAAATAAAGTATTGGTATTTAACAGTAAAAATGCGATAAAAGTTGCATAATAGATTATTTTGAGATGAAACTTGTTCTAATGTGTTTGTTAATGATTACTAAACAATCTATTAAAAATTATTAGGTTTGTTATTAAGAAAAAATTATATTTTTAAAGAAAAGAGAATCGAAAGCCGGAATAACTCCTCTTCCGACGACTTTTGAAAAGGAGAAGTTTTAGAATAGCAAAAGGGGAGGGGAGAGCGGACATACTGATTTTAAAACAAGTGGAGAGAGAGGGGAAGAAATTGGAACCATCGGGGCATCGTTTCGTCGCCGGATTCTTCCTAAAATTTCGCCGGAACCTTGCCCTTTGCTAACTCCACTTGCACAACTTGGGACTTGGAAATTTTTAAAGAGTTTTTGTAATGGAATTCTGAATGAGGAGAGGTGAAAAATAGTATGGTATTTATAGGAAAAATTAGGGTTTAAGGTAATGAAGAATGGAATTAAAATGTGCATTAAAAATGAATTAAAGAGAGAAATTATCACTCTCTGGATGTTTTCAGAGTAAACAAACAACATTAGGGTAGTGGGGTAGGCGAATGGGTTCATGGGTAAAAATTTCAGAGCATTACCTACGGGGGGGCCCGGCGGCGCCGGACCCATCTCGCCGGTCCAATACCGTCAGCATTGGCTTGGATTTGTGTCGCGTGTCTCTGTCGCTTGGTATATCTAAGTGCGCATGTTTGTTTTCTTTGTAACTTTTCATTTTACGTCCAGTGCACGTGCAAACTTTTGAGCTTCTAAAAGTTTAAAAGAAAAATCAATTAAAATTATATATAGCTGGGGGGATTCGATCACAGGGGCTATGTCACAGCAGTGCAAGGCTTTAATAATGAGCTACAAGTGCTTTCTTGCTGTTCAAAAGCAATTCAAATACTTATAGTGTACACAGGATTGCAGATACTCTATTTGTACATTAAAATTTAATCAAATTTCCTGTACACTGAAACAAAGTTGTTACATTATCTTTGCACTGAAGATTTGGCGTCATTATCTTCTTGGGGAACGGGTAGATATCTACACAGACCACAAAAGTCTGAAGTATTTGTTTACTCAGAAAGAGTTGTATATGCGGCAGAGAAGATGGTTAGAACTTATGGCGGACTTTGACATCAATCTACAATATCATCCAGAGAAGGTGAATGTAGTTCCTGATGAACTTATTCGTCAACTACTATCAATGAATCTCACCGCATAGTGGAAGCTACATCAAGATTTGCATCAGATGAAGATAGAAGTGATCATGCCAGGTAACGCTTCAAGTTTGATGAACTTACACGCTCGGTCTATAATTGTTAATCAGATCAAAGCAGCTCAAGTAAATAATGCCAAGTTGCAAAAGATCAGAGAACAAGTAGAAAGTGGACTTCGAACAGACTTCATCATCCACGAAGATGGATTTTTGAGATATGGAAGCAGATTGTGTGTACCACAAGGTCCTGTTCAGGAAGAGTTGATGAAAGAAGCTTACAGCTCCCCATACTCAGTACACCCTGGTGGTACAAAGATGTACAAAGATCTACGTCATCATTACTGATGGCATGGAATGAAGCGTGAAGTAGGCAAAAGCGTAGCAAAATGTCTGGTGTTTCAGCAAGTGAAAGCTGAACACCGCAGGACTGCTGGTTTACTTCAACTATTACCTATCTCAGAATGGAAGTGGCAATACATTACCATGGACTTCGTGACTGCACTTCCTCGCAGCACGAAAGGTAAAGATGCAGTATGGTTTATTATGGATCGACTCACAAAGTCGGCTCACTTCATCCCATTTCGAGTTTGCCAATCTACTGAGACACTAGCAAAGAAGTACATGAAAGTAAGTATGCATCTAAGTAAGATTTAACTCTTCATAATATACTATCTCTGATACCCATGAAATCATGTAGGAGATCGTGAGATTATATGGAGTACCAGTTTGCATTGTCTCCGATCGTGACACCAGATTCCGATCGCAATTTTGGCAGAGTCTGTAAGCTAGCTTGGGCACGAGTCTGAACTTTAGCACAGCTTGCCATCCACAAATAGATGGACAATCTGAGCGAACGATTCAGATACTTGAAGATATACTAAGAGCTTGTATGCTAGACTTCGGAGAATCGTGGGAAGATCATGCACATCTTGTGGAGTTTTCATACAATAACAGCTACCAAGAAAGTATTGGAATGACACCCTTTGCAGCTCTATATGGAAGGAAGTGTAGATCACCATTAAGTTGGGACGACATCGGAGACAGAGAACTCCTTGGACCTAAAATGATAGTGGCGACTGTAGATGTAGTTCGCACTATCAGGAAACGAATGAACATAGCCCAAGATCGACAGAAGAACTGGGCTGATGCAAAGCGCCGACACTTGGAGTTCCAACCAGGAGATCATGTCTTTCTGAAGATTTCTCCAAACCGTGGAGTGATTCTTTTTGGAAAGCAGGGTAAGTTAAGTCCAAGATACATTGGACCGTTCGACATACTCGAATGAGTCGGAGAAGTGGGTTATTGCTTGACACTTCCATTCTCATTGGAAGGAGTACACAATGTGTTCCACATAACCCAACTCAGAAGGTATGTGAGTGACCCCAGTCACATTGTTGATCACTCCGAGCTCACGGTACAGACAGACCTATCTTGTGAGCAACAACTTGTTAAAATCCTGGACAGAAAGGTAAAGTTACTTCAGAACGAGAAAGTAAACTTAGTTCGAGTGATGTGGAGGAAAGACACACCAAGAGAATCAACGTGGGAAAGAGAAGAAGACATGCGTGCAAGATACCCTTTCTTATTTGTAGATTAGTTCTTAAATAATTGTAAATTTCGAGGATGAAATTTTTGTAAGGAGGGTAGAATGTAACGACTCGGTTTATAATGTACAAATATTTGTTTAAAATTAAAGTACTAAATGGAGTATTTGCAACCCTGTGTATGCTATAAGTATTTAATTTATTTTAGAACAGCAAGAAAGCACTTGTAGCTCATTGGTAAAGCCTTGCACTGCTGTGACGTAGCCCCTGTGTTCGAATCCCCTCAACCACATATTATTTTTATTGATTTTCTTTTAAACTTTTTGGAAGCCCGAAAGTTTACACGTGCAGTACACGTAAAAATGAAAAGTCTCAGAAATGAAACATGTGCACTGAGATATATGAAACGACCATGACACGTGGCATCAATCCAGACCCCACCCACTCTTGATCGGCCGACGAGGGATGTGTTTGGGCCAGCGCCGCCGGTCCAAACCATCGCAAATGCCCCCAAAATTTAAACCCTAACCCCTTGGCCTCCACCCACTACCCTAGTTCTGTTTGATTTTTCTGCACATTAACAGAGAATTAAAATGAGCTTTAAAAACAAATTTTAATGCATTTTAATTCTCATTTTCATACCCTAAACCCTAATTCTATCCTATAAATACCACCTACACCCTAGCCCTCTCTATTCTGAAATCCACTGTCAAAACTCTCCAAGTTTTCCAAGTCCAAAAAGTTATACAAGTGGAGTTAGCCCAAGGTCAAATTCCGGCGACGATTCGGGACATCCGGCGACACCACGACACCACAAAGTACACAACTTGTTCCTATACCTCTTCTCTTTTCTCTAAACCCATAAGTTCCCTCCCCTCTCCTCTCTTCTATTCTAAAATAATCTCTTATTAAAACTCGTCGGAAGCGGAGTTATTCCGACTTCCGATTCTAATTTCATTAAAAACCCAATTTTTCTTAACAATAAATCAACCATTTGTTTATATCTTGTTTAGCAACCATAAAACAATTTTTAGAACAAGCTTCAATTCAAAATAAAATGCTATGCAACTTGTATTACACCTTTTCGTGTAAATACCACAAAGTTAACCTACGACATTAATTCATCATATTTCTCATATTATCTTTAGAAAACTCACGAGGTAATCACCTATCTCATCACAACACTCATCATGACATAGCACGATGGCTTGAAAACAACATTTTTGTGGTTAAGGCGAATTTACCGTTAAATACCATAAACTATCAAAACAGTATTTCTTTTAATTGTTTTAATCAAATTCCATACAATTATGTCCTTATAACCCATTTTGGGAAATCCGATTTGGTTGGTGCAGGTTCTCACACATCCATCGGACTAGTAGGGCGAGATGCAGAGCTCCTCATGGAGCATACGATCTCGATGGAATTTATATTACAATTTTTAAGAAAACGTGATTTCTATTTAATAAATAAATTTATTTTCTAATAATTATTTATAATATTATCAACCTAACTATTTTAAATATACATAAAAAAATATCAATGTTTTCTAAACAAATGAATCCTAAATTTTATGAAACTACCATCAGACATCAATACGAGTCAATTTACATGAAAATACCATATACTATTCAATTTAGGTTTATATCCACTAGAATATCTTATCTTATAAAAATTATATCTATGAAAACCCTAAAGACGATAAATAAATAATTGAGATTTATTTTTAAAATATATCAAAACTATTTTTCATAAAACCCCCACAAGTTATATTAATTTATAATAAGGACCTAGTAAATATAAGTTTAACCGGGACCAGTTTTCTTGAGCCTCAGGGAGCTGGAGAATGTGGGTGATTGCCTATTTAAGGTAGACAACTAAAAACGGGGTTATCAATACGGTAATTGTCTTGGAAAAAGATATAAATTCTGCCGTCCATATGCAGTAGTTACCGATAACTCCAAAACTTAATTCAGGATTTCAATTCTGTTTAAGTGTCTGACTCAGACAGAGTCTCAGTTTAATACAAATACAATTCATACTTGATATAATTCCATTACAACATGAATCCATCTATATCAACACGACTTGATTTGACCGAACCATCGATAGACATTGACTTGTCTACATGACTATCCATTTACATTCTTTCCGTTTACATAAACAATTGATATCATGGTTTTGGCAAGTCTTATATCTACAAATCATAACATAATAATACAATAAACATTACGGGGTTTAAAAGGGGTAGATTGGTATGGAATGTGTTAAAAGTGGCACGATGATGATCACTTTAATACACCTAACCTGAATATCTGCTGCTGTTGTTCCGTGGCTTAACGGTTCCTTGTGCTCCGTATACCTTAGTCTACGGAATAGTTGGACTCCTCTCATATACAATAGCATATTCTATACCAAACTATAAATAACAGCGATAACATAACAAACATATATTATATCAGTTATACTCTCTATCTATCTATTCTATTTCTATCTCTCTTTGGGACTTACCGAGCGATTGTTCGCTGATGACATTACTTTCTATTCTTTCTTTGGAATGTTTTCAGGAGGACCCGACTCACTGGAGATCGAGCCCAGCTCAGAAGACTTGGAGCAGTTCATCGAGAACCCCGAGCTTTAGTTCACTTGTATATATTTTACTTTCAGTTCATGCCACTGTTTAGGCATTGCTTTCCACATTGTATTTACTTTTCAGTTGTATTGTAAACAATATTTAATAAATAAAAAGTCGTTGTTCATTTATATCTCATATCATTCTTGTGTACATATATATTATATTGCTTATTTACGCTTAACGTGTTTATTTCTGAGTAAATACGTCGTATGACCCGTCACGTCTCCTTACCGTACTCTAGGAAGGGGGGCGTGACACTTAGCTGTGAGAGTATTTTTCTCAGATGTGCTAGGACGTTTTAATCCACCTTATTTTTCTTAAGCGGGTCCTTTGCGGCAAGCTCTTTAACGGCTTCTTCATTAAGGGCGATTTCCTCGTGCATCTTCCCTGTCCCTTTGTCGTTTTTGTTCGAAATTTTGTTTGCAGGTCCGAACTTCTTCTAAGGTAGCATACGGTTACGTAGCTGAATATTTTCGCAATTCTTCTCCTCTTCTTCTTTCCCAAGGCGGAGTCTTCGAAGAGAGAGTCGAGGGGTATTTCATCCTCAGAATCGCTCCCAAAGGTGAGAATTTGTGGTTTTCCCCTTCCAAACTTGTACAAACCATATGATAGTTGCCAGTCATTTCTTCATACGTGTTCTTCTCGCCACTTTTATGTTGACGAGCGCGAGCTTTGCGCTTCTCCTTCTTGAAATGTTTTCGATGGGAAACATAATCTTGCTACCACTTCTTGAATGCACTGCATTCCTCGATAGGGTGGGCAACCCTTCGATACTATAGGCAGTATTTTGGATGTGATTCTCCTCCGTCGAAATATGGGACTCCAGGAGTGTACCTCATGAGAGGTGATAGCTTTATTCCCATTGATTGGGCTTTAGCAAACCGCTTCTTAGTTTTGATCATACTCTTATTTGTTGCAAATGTGCTTTGGTTTGGTCGAAGCACTTTACGACTTGTTCTTACCGCAGCTTCTTTATTCAGACGCTGACGCTTAGCCTTTTCATATATGGTCATTTCGCGTTCTCGGTCATCATTTCTCTTTTGAAAGGCTTCGTTTAAAAGTCTCTCAATCGGGTCTTTTTCTGGCAGCCTCGGGAATTTTAGCGCCGATTTTGGTCCCGGTTCTTCCACGTTGCTTTCTGACACTGGCGGAGCTTCTTCATCATATGATGATGAATGAGAGACCATGTGGTAGCTTGTTACATGATTAGTCTAAAATATTGCACATTTGAATGAATATTTTCCTTATTATTATTAAGTACTAAAAGGTGTTTACTGTAATTATAGAACATATGAAGGTTTATGTGTAAAAAGTTTATTATCATATGTTTCTACATTATAATTAACATAATGAGGGAAAATACATGCATATAATATTTATATGAAATATTGTAATTAAAATATGCATATTATATCAAATATTTCTAATCAATATTCTTAAGATCTAATATCATATAAAATGGTTATGATAATATCTCAAAAATACCAAATATTACTAACACTATGACTTGAGATATTGTGAAGATATTAGCTCATGTCTGGAATTCAGGAGATCCGAATTAAATCGGGATGTCGGAATCAAATCTGCCAGAATATGGAAGCAAATCGAGAGATCTAGCAACGGCAGAGATTCAGAGCATTATTTTCAGAATCTAGAAATCGAGAGGATCTCCAAAAATCAAGATAAAATAGCACAAAAATCCCAAAAACTGAAGCCACCAAACCGCGGCGGAACAGCGGCCAAACAGGCCTATATGCAGCGGTTTCGCGGCGGTTCTAGGGCCATCTGATGAGAGATTTTGGTGATTTTATTGTAACAGCATATATTCACTTATGGCATCTAAGGTTTTTGGTTTTGGTACTATATATAAGACCGAGAGGTTCACATTAAAGATCATCACCGAAGAGATCAAGAGATCCAAAGCGATCCACATATCCGAGTGATCAACAGCTAGTCATCTACTTCCAAAAAGATAGAGATTTAGAGCAACTAGGGTTCTTGTACTCTACTTTCAAAAGTTGTATGCAATAGTTGATTAATAAAGGTAGTGTTTTTATTATTCTTTTTGCACTTACTTTCCGCACTTACTTTCTGCATCTTAATTATGTTTTCCCTCTTCTTCATCCTTTCTTCTACTTTAAACATGAGCGAGTAATTCCTAGCTTACTATGGTTCGCAGGATAGGGTATATCAATGGAAGATAAAATCTTTTAACATCTTTTATAAATTTTAAAGTCTATAAACTTTAGCAAAATAAATGTTAATATCCTTATCGGGCACGCTGCCAATTTATTGATAGTCACGACCAGGATTCGAGATTGGTTTAACACTTGTTTTGTTAAGGGATAGATATGAATATAGATCAATGCAAGGACAAGGGTTAGTAGTGGAGAAACTCTGGTTTCTTACAAAAGAACCCTAATCTACATTCATCACTATCGATCTAGTTTTAAACTATTAAAAAATAAAAGGAGTCATTTTTAATTATACATCCATTACTACTAAGTCCTATGAACCCTAAAAGTCTTCTCTTCATAAACATCCATATTAAAATAGATCTACAACCAAACACCCATCTTTAATCAACTCGTCTAAAATAAGAAAGTGTAACAACCGAGTTCAGATTATACCAATTTTTGTTTCAGTATTTCTTATCTGTGATATCTTTACTGATATATCATGTTTGGATATGAATGGTAGTTTAATTTTTACATTGCATTCGACCCGACCCGCTTGTTTGAACCTGTTGAGTCATAGTTATAGTTTACCCAAGCTTGTTGCATTGAAACGTGCATCTCATATATCCTGCATTTTAACATTCACCTAGCATCGCATATTTTGCATATAACAATTTAAGTCACGTAAAATAATTTAAAAATACATAACATGGCCTGCATGATACCCCTAACCCTGTGGTAGCGTCCGTGCATCTTTTTTCGTCCCGTTCAGTGAAACGGACGTGTTTGGATGACTACGCGCACGTACGTGCGTCCGTTCTTGGGGGTATACTTTTTCGTGACATAATCTTTCATTTTAAATTTTGGAACATGCATCAAATTTTCGTATTTCAAATCCAAAATTTTGGACCCGACCCGGGCGCAATTCTGAAATATTTTGTATCCCCCAAATTCTAATTATTTTAAATCTCTTTAAATTCGTTTAAACAGCCTAAGATTTTTCTACTGCTAACGAAAATAATTTTAACAACTAAAATCTTTTCATTTTATTTTTTTTAAAACCCTTTTTCTTAACCCAACTTCTCTCTCTCCTCCCCCGAACCAATGAATTGCCTTCATTCCTTGCGCCGGGCCCCACAAAATCCCTCTCTCTTCTTTCCTCCTTCCTTTCTCTCTCCCAGCGCAAGCAGTCTCTCTCTCTCTCTCCTCTTTCTCTCTCCTCTCGCGCTCTCTCTCGCTTATCTCGCGAGTACTGTAAACTTCTCAATTCCCGTCACCCCCCCCCCCCCGCGTGAATCCCGTCACCTCCCTTCTTCATATCTTCATCTTCTCCTTTTTTTTAAAACCCGAGCGCTCCTTTAACCCACAACCCCTCAGCCTCCTCCTCGAACCCTAACCCTAACTCCTTCACCTCATCACCTCCTCACCTCAACCAAGCCTTCACCTCCTCCTCGCCATCTTCTTCTCCTTCTTTCTCAGTCCCAAGCCCTTCACCTGCACACCCAGGGCACCACGGAACCCATCACCATCGCACTTCCCATCGCCGTCGACCATATCTCATCGCCATCGCCATCTTATTCTTCTCCTCTCTCCAAACTCCCCTACACCAACACCTATACCAGAACACCCGTGCACAGAAACCCGAGCGCTCAAGAAAATCCTGCACACCTAAACCCTAGCCTCGCCGAGAAACCCTCACGCCGGCAACCCTCGTCGTTGTCACCCCTTGCCGACTCCCCTGAAATCCCAGAACGCATAACCACGGTAAGATCTCTTCCATTCTTCTTTTTCTTTTCCATGCTTTATGCATTTCCTTCTTGATTATTCACTGTTCTTGGTTTGCTGGAATCCGACCGTGCCGGCGACGATCACGACGACCCAGCAAGCATCTCTGATCCATGTGATCCCTCTGTGCTTTGTTTGGACTTATTCCGTGTACCATTCGCGCGTCGCGACTTTTCTCGCCGACGTGAGACGTTCCGTTTACCGTATCGCGATCCGTCGAGGCAAGTAAAACTTGCTATATGCTATTATATGATTTTATATATATTTAATTTCATGATTAAACTTGTATATTAAACCTAAGGCTATTAGTTTCCATTTTACATTTTGATGTCCGGTTATATCATTTTAGGTTTACAACTTGAACCCTATCATGTTGCATTTTGTCTTACTATACGTAGTACTCACATCCGTGTTTAAATCACATAATAATTATTTACATAACCCATAGTACCCTTTTAAATAGTTTATAACCGTTCAAACACCTGTTTGCATTCATATCGTTTAATATACATAGTATTGCATCCATAGATCACTTGAATATATAATATTACAATATTAACGTTCCACACTTGATATATTGCAGTTTAATTATTATTGGAAGTTTAACTTTAACCCTAACCATAACTGTGCATCTATATACCTTAATCTGCATCTGATTGCATTTCACATTACAGTGTTCCATTTTATTGTTTCACTAGTACCCCATGCTTGTCTTGTATACCTATTCTTATGTTAGTTGATTATGAGCACCCACATGACATCTTGTGCATCCTGACATGACTGGTTACACCTACTACTTGACACGACATGGTACCGTGCACCTCTCGACATGACATGATACCTATATACTACCTGACTTGACCGTTGTACCATATCTTTACCTATTACCTGACCTGGTGTCTAATACCAACAAACCTGACCTGTTGTCCCTACGGACAGTTCCTGTTGTCTATCCAGACAAACCTATACCTGCCTGATCTTGTGTTGGCATTAGCTCTAGATTACTTAATACCTGACTTGAACACATATAACTTGGGGGTATGGGGAAATCAATGATGAAACCTGACTTGTAACTCGACAGTTCTCTACCTTTTCTGATCAGTCTTACGACCTAGGCCAGCCCCGGGGTGATACTGCTAACATCACTCGTCATTACCTACTATCCTTTTACTGCCTTGCAGCACGTCTCGGATTCAGCCTGAGAGTCATAGACCGTGATCCCGGGCACGCACGGTATACTATTGAGTTACATCGATGATTCATCAAATTGATTTCAAAGACTTGAGAGTAGTTAATCCAATAGACTAATTTAGATTACTCACTGCACACTACCTTTCACTGCCCTGATTTACATTGCTGTTACACCTGCTTTACTATTTATGATCATACTTGCATATCTTGCTACCCTGTTTATATATTATTGCTTGATGTTATGACGCGCTGACGTCTGGGTTTTGCATGGCCCAGATTCCGTACCTTTGCTGCAGTCCGAGCAGGAGTACTTCAGTCAGCAGGCTGAGCAGTGAGGACTCGTTAGTAGTTAGCTCCTTATTTTCAGTATTTTCTTTCCTGATGTGAGCCCGCATTATGGGACATACATTCCGGTTATTCTTGTATTGGATCTTTGCTTCCGCATTATTTTTATTCTTGACTCATTTTATTTTGGCTTATGGACATGTGTTAGATAATTTATTATTGTTCTTGATATCTCTACAGCCGTAATGTGACTGTGGAAGGATAATTCCTATCCACAGGTAGCATGGTTGGCTATGTCACATGCCCATCTTAGCGTACTCTGGGAAGCGGGGCGTGACATGGTTCTTTTGGTATCAGAGCCATAGGATATAGGTTAATCGAGTTTGATTCTTTTTGTAGTTGGGTATTGGACCCAATACACGAATCAGAATACTCGTGATTAGGAACATGTCATGCCACCTTGTTATCGTGATTCTTGAATCATATCTTTCTTTTATCCTTCGTCTTGACGATATGCAAACAATTTTGCATCTCGGCTTGAAACCTTTTTGGTTCACTATTGTTTCTCCCTGTTTCTTGATTCTGATACTAGGATTTGGGCGACTTGAGTGGAGTTATGTAATTGTACCCATGAACTGCAGCATGGTTATAATGCGGTACTCTATTTAAGTAACTTGGAGTCCTGGTCTTGATTCACTTCCTTGTTCCATGGTCGTTATAATTGCCTTGTTTCTCTTTCTTCCCAGTTCATATTTTATCACAAGCTTGAATCATGTTTACCGTGGTTATCTTCTTCAGTTTTTGGCTTCAGGTGAAATCGTTTCAAGCATCCTACTTGTTCATGTCTTTCCCGCATTAGAATTATTCAATTCCGGTGCATCTCTTTGTTTGTTGTTGTCTTGGGAATGGATTTTCTTGGCACTGTCCACGCTCACATTGATTGTAAGACAAAAAAAATGATTTTCCAGATTCCCGGACATCCAGAGTTTGTTTTGCTGGAGGAAGCGGTTCTGTCGGGCTAGTCGAGTTTAGGGTTAGGCTGACAAATAATGTTCTTTCGTCGATGGAAGTGGATAAGGAAGAAGCGCCGGCTATATTTCGAGAGTTTATGGACGTATTCGAGGACATCTCGGGTTTACTGTAAAATGAGATATGGAGTTCATGATTGATCTTGTTCCTGGTGCAGCGCCAATCTCAAAGGCGTTTTATCCAATGGCACCAGTGGAGTTGGAAGAAGTCAAGAAGTAGGTTGCTGAATTACTTGAGAGGGGTTGGATTCGCAGCAGTAGCTCACCTTGGGGAGCTCCAGTTCTTCTAGTCAAGAAGAAAGATGGCACAATGAGGATGTGCATCGATTATCGAGAATTAAACCGGGTAACTATTAAGAACAAGTACCCGATCCCTCGCATTGGCGAATTGTTCGAGCAGCTTAGTGGCGCGAGGGTATTCTCGAAGCTAGATTTGCCATCCGGATATCATCAGGTCCGAGTTAAGTCAGAGGATATTTGCAAGACTGCATTCCGAACTCGATATGGACATTACGAGTATTTAGTGATGCCTTTCGGAGTAATGAATGCACCGGCAATATTTATGGACTGGATGAACCGAATCTTT
Organism: Agapanthus africanus; assembly: GCA_030015575.1. Classification (NCBI taxonomy): domain Eukaryota; kingdom Viridiplantae; phylum Streptophyta; class Magnoliopsida; order Asparagales; family Amaryllidaceae; genus Agapanthus; species Agapanthus africanus. The sequence goes on along the minus strand of JASDDO010000006.1, from coordinate 321,488,862 downwards.
TCACCGTTCTTAGACCAGTTTATAGTGGTGTTCATCGATGATATTCTGGTCTACTCAAGGAGCAAGGAAGAGCATGTAGAATACTTGAAGATTGCACTGCAGACATTGAGGCAAGAAAGATTGTATGCAAAGATGAGCAAGTGCGAGTTTTGGCTTGAAGAAGTGATGTTTTAGGGCATGTTGTATCCGGAGATGGAATCGCCGTTGATCCTTAGAAGATTGCAGCAGTTCAAGATTGGCTGATTCCAAAGAACATAGCAGAGATCAAAAGCTTTCTTGGACTTGCCGAGTATTACAGAAGGTTCGTGAAGAATTTTGCCCGTTTGGCTGAGCCTTTAACCAAGCTCACGCGTAAGGAAGTCCCGTTCGTATGGACAGATAGGTGTGCGTCAGCTTTTGAGGCGTTGAAGCAGAGGTTGATAACCGCTCCTATTCTGACCGTGCCAAACAATTCCGGAGGATTAGTGATTCACATCAACGCATCTGGGAAAAGATTGGGATGTGTTTTGATGCAGCATGGGAAGGTTATAGCTTACGCATCGAAACAGTTGAAGTCCCATGAGAAGAATTACCCAACTCCTAACTTAGAGCTAGCAGCAGTGATGTTAGCTTTGAAGATTTGGAAACACTACTTATTGGGCGAAAGGGTCGAAATATTCACCGATCACAAAAGCCAGGAGTATGTGTTCACACAGAAGGAGCTTAATAAGAGGCAGCGTATATGGTTGGAGCTAATGGCTGATTACGATCTTGATCTTGAATACCATCCGGGAAAAGTTAATGTTGTGCCGGATGCGCTTAGCCGGTTGCCAGCAATTCAGGTGTTGACTGCACAAAAGGAACTTATTAAAGACTTCGGAGATCTGATTGGAAGTTGTGCTACCGCATTCTTCGGGACAGTTGATGCAGGTGCAAGTACAGTCATCGTTGACCGAGAATATTTAAGCAGCGTAGTTACAGGACCCTAGATTGCAGAAGTTTCGAGAACGGGTTGAAGCTGGACTTCGAACGGACTTGTTGATTTATGAAGATTGTTCGTTAAGTTGTGGTAGCCGTTTACGTGTGCCAAAAGGAGATATTCGCGAAGAAGTTATGGAGGAGGCACACAGTTCCGCGTATTCCGTACATCTAGGAGGCACGAAGATGTACCGTGATCTACGACACCATTTCTGGTGGGGAGGCATGAAAAGGGGAGATTGCTCGCTTTGTAGCAAAGTGCTTGGTGTGTCAGCAAGTTAAGGCTGAACATCAAAGGGTTGCTGGTTTATTGCAACCACTTCCGATTCCTCAGTGGAAGTGGAAACATATAACCATGGATTTCGTGACGGCTCTACCGCGGAGTCCAAAAGGCAACAATGCAGTTTGGGTGATTGTCGATCGTTTGACCAAGACAGCTCATTTCATACCTTTTCGAGTTGGTCAATCAACAGAAACTTTGGCAGAACGGTACATGCAAGAGATTGTAAGATTGCATGGTGTACCAGTGAGCATCGTGTCCGACCGTGACACTCGTTTCTTATCGCACCTTTGGAAGAGCTTACAGGAAGGTTTGGGGACTCGGTTGAAGTTTAGCACAGCTTATCATCCTCAAACAGATGGCCAGTAGGAGAGAACAATCCAAACTCTTGAAGATATGTTGAGAGCTTTCATGTTGGACTTCAAGGGTTCATGGGAGGATCATCTACATTGGTGGATTTTTCTTACAACAACGGTTTTCAGGCGACTATACAGATGGCTCCATTTGAAGCTTTATATGATCGCAAGTGTCGTTCACCTGTTTGTTGGGACGATGTCGGTGAACGAATATTGTTGGGTACCAAATTTGGTTGTGCAGACAGTTGAGAAAGTTAACGCTATCCGGAATCATATGAAAGCAGCACAAGACCGACAGAAGAGTTAGGCAGATACGTCGAGAAGACCTCTAGAGTTCGCCGTGGGTGATTTAGTATTCTTGAAGATATCACCGACTAGAGGGGTGATTCGTTTCGGAAGTCGAGAAAAGCTCAGTCCTCGATTCGTCGGACCTTTTGAGATTTTGGAGCGTGTTGGTGAGGTAGCGTATCGATTAGCGTTGCCGCAATCCTTGGCGAATGTTCATGACATGTTTCACATATCTCAACTCCGTAAATATGTTCGAGACGAAACACATGTGTTGGATCATTCGGAGCTGACTGTACGAGAAGACTTGACTTTTGAGGAGCGACCGATTGCGATTGTGGATCGAAGGGAAAAGGTCCTTAAGAACAAAGTTATCCCTCTTGTACTTGTTTCTTAGGGTAATCGCTCACATGGAGAGTCAACTTGGGGACGAGAAGATGAAATCCGACAGAAGTTTCCCCATCTTTTCTTATAGTTTGTTGGTCGTTTATCATTTTTGTGTTCTTAGAATTTCGAGGACGAAATTCTTTTTATAGTTGGGTATAATGTAACAACCGAGTTCAGATTATACCAATTTTTGTTTCAGTATTTCTTATCTGTGATATCTTTACTGATATATCATGTTTGGATGTGAATGGTAGTTTAATTTTTACATTGCATTCGACCCGACCCGCTTGTTTGAACCTGTTGAGTCATAGTTATAGTTTACCCTGGCTTGTTGCATTGAAACGTGCATCTCATGTATCCTTCATTTTAACATTCACCTAGCATCGTGTATTTTGCATATAACAATTTAAGTCACGTAAAATAATTTAAAAATACATAATATGGCCTGCATGATACCCCTAACCCTGTGGTAGCGTCCGTGCATCTTGTTTTCGTCCCGTTCAGCGAAACGGACGTGTTTGGATGACTACGCGCACGTACGTGCGTCCGTTCATGGGGTTATACTTTTTCGTGACATAATCTTTCATTTTAAATTTTGGAACTTACATCAAATTTTCGTATTTCAAATCCAAAATTTTAGACCCAACCCGGGCGCAATTCTGAAATATTTTGTATTCCGATTCTAATTATTTTAAATCTCTTTAAATTCGTTTAAACAGCCTAAGACTTTTCTACTGCTAACGAAAATATTTTTAACAACTAAAATCTTTTCATTTTATTTTTTTTAAAACCCTTTCTCTTAACCCAGCTTCTCTTTCTCCTCCCCCGAACCAATGAATTGCCTTCATTCCTTGCGCTGGGCCCCATAAAATCCCTCTCTCTTCTTTCCTCCTTCCTTTCTCTCTCCCAGCGCATACAGTCTCTCTCTCTCCTCTTTCTCTCTCCTCTTGCGCTCTCTTTCGCTCATCTCGCGAGTACTGTATACTTCTCGATTCCCATCACCCCCCCCCCCCGCCCCCGTGAATCCCGTCACCTCCCTTCTTCATATCTTCATCTTCTCCTTTTTTTTTAAAACCCGAGTGCTCCTTTAACCCACAACCCCTCAGCCTCCTCCTTGAAACCCTAACCCTAACTCCTTCACCTCACCACCTCCTCACCTCAACCGAGCCTTCACTTCCTCCTCGCCATCTTCTTCTCTTTCTTTCTCAGTCCCGAGCCCTTCACCTGCACACCCAAGGCACCTCGGAACCCATCACCATCGCACTTCCCATCGCCGCCGACCATATCTCATCTCCATTGCCATCTCAATCTTCTCCTCTCTCCAAAATCCCCTACACCAACACCTATACCAGAACACCCCTGCACAGAAATCCGAGCGCTCAAGAAAATCCTGCACACCCAAACCCTAGCCTCGCAGGGAAACCCTTACGCCGGCAACCCTCGTCGTCGTCGCCCCTTGCCGACTCCCCTGAAATCCCAGAACGCATAACCACGGTAAGATCTCTTCCATTCTTCTTTTTCTTTTCCATGCTTTATGCATTTCCTTCTTGATTATTCACTGTTCTTGGTTTGCCGGAATCCGACCGTGCAGGCGACGATCACGACGACCCAGCAAGCATCTCTGACCCGTGTGATCCCCCTGTACGTTGTTTGGACTTATTCCGTGTATCGTGCGCGCGTCGCGACTTCTCTCGCCGACGTGAGACGTTCCGTTTTCCGTATCGCGATCCGTCGAGGCAAGTAAAACTTGCTACATTCTATTATATGATTTTATATATATTTAATTTCATGATTAAACATGTAAATTAAACCTAGGGCTATTAGTTTCCATTTTACATTTTGATGTCCGGTTATATCATTTTAGATTTACAACTTGAACCCTATCATGTTGCATTTTGTCTTACTATACGTAGTACTCACATCCGTGTTTAAATCACATAATAATTATTTACATAACCCATAGTTCCCTTTTAAATAGTTTATAACCGTTCAAACACCTGTTTGCATCCATATCGTTTAATATACATAGTATTGCATCCATAGATCACTCGAATATATAATATTACAATATTAACGTTCCACACTTGATATATTGTAGTTTAATTAGTATTGGAACTTTAACTTTAACCCTAACCATAACTGTTCATCTATATACCTTAATCTGCATCTGATTGCATTTCACATTATAGTGTTCCATTTTATTGTTTCACTAGAACCCCATGCTTGTCTTGTATACCTATGCTTATGTTAGTTGATTATGAGCACCCACATGACATCTTGTGCACCCTGACATGACTGGTTACACCTACTACTTGACACGACATGGTACCATGCACCTCTCGACATGACATGATACCTATATACTACCTGGCTTGACCTGTTGTACCATGGCTTTACCTGTTATCTGACCAGGTGTCTAATGCCAACAAACCTGACATGTTGTCCCTACGGACAATTCCTGTTGTCTATCCAGACAAACCTGTACCTGCCTGATCTTGTGTTGGCATTAGCTCTAAATTACTTAATACCTGACTTGAACACATATAACTTGGGGGTATGGGGAAATCAATGATGAAACCTGACTTGTAACTCGACAGTTCTCAACCTTTTCTGATCAGTCTTATAGGCTAGGCCAGCCCCGGGGTGATGCTGCTGACATCACTAGTCATTACCTACTACCCTTTTACTGCCTTGCGGCACGTCTCGGATTCAGCCCGAGAGTCATAGACCGTGATCCCGGGCACGCACGGGATACTATTAAGTTACATCGATGATCATCAAATTGATTTCAAAGACTTGAGAGTAGTTAATCCAATAGACCAGTTTAGATTTCTCACTGCACACTACCTTCCATTGCACTGATTTACATCGCTGTTACACCTGCTTTACTATTTATGATCATACTTGCATATCTTACTGTTTATATATTATTGCTTGATGTTATGACACGTTGACGTCTGGGTTTTGCATGGCCCAGATTCCGTACCTTTGCTGCAGTCCGAGCAGGAGTACTTCAGTCAGCAGGCTGAGCAGTGAGGACTCGTTAGTAATTAGTTCCTTATTTTCAGTATTTTCTTTCCTGATGTGAGCCCGCATTATGGGACATACATTCCGGTTATTCTTGTATTGGATCTTTTGCTTCCGCATTATTTTTATTCTTGACTCATTTTATTTTGGCTTATGAACATGTGTTAGATAATTTATTATTGTTCTTGATATTTCTACAGCCATAATGTGACTGTGGAAGGATAATTCCTATCCACAGGTAGCATGGTTGGCTATGTCACGTGCCCATCTTAGCGTACTCTGGGAAACGGGGTGTGACATGGTTCTTTTGGTATCAGAACCATAGGATATAGGTTAATCGAATTTGATTCTTTTTGTAGTTGGGTATTGGACCCAATACACGAATCGGAATACTCGTGATTAGTAACATGTCCTGCCACCTTGTTATCGTGATTCTTGAATCATATCTTTCTTTTATCCTTCGTCTTGACGATATGCAAACAACTTTGCATCTCGGCTTGAAACCTTTTTGGTTCACTATTGTTTCTCCCTGTTTCTTGATTCTGATACTAGGATTTGGGCGACTTGAGTGGAGTTATGTAATTGTACCCATGAACTGCAGCATGGTTACAATGTGGTACTCTATTTAAGTAACTTGGAGTCCTGGTCTTGATTCACTTCCTTGTTCCATGGTCGTTATAATTGCCTTGTTTCTCTTGCTTTCCAGATCATGTTTTATCATAAGCTTGAATCCTGTTTACCGTGCTTATCTTCTTCAGTGTTTGGCTTCAGGTGAAATCGTTTCAAGCATCCTACTTATTCATGTCTTTCCCGCATTAGAATTATTCAATTCTGGTGCATCCCTTTGTTTGTTGTTGTCTTGGGAATGGATTTTCTCGGCACTGTCTACGCTCACATTAATTGTAGGACAAAAGAAGTGATTTTCCAGATTCCCTGACATCCAGAGTTTGTTTTGCTGGAGGAAGCGGTTCTGTCGGGCCAGTCGAGTTTAGGGCCGGGCCGACAAATAATGTTCTTTCGTCGATGGAAGTGGATAAGGAAGAAGCGCCGGCTATATTTCGAGAGTTTATGGACGTGTTCGAGGACATCTCAGATTTACTGTAAAACGAGATATGGAGTTCGTGATTGATCTTGTTCCTGGTGCAGCGCCAATCTCAAAGGTGTATTATCCAATGGCACCAGTGGAGTCGGAAGAAGTCAAGAAGCAGGTTGCTAAATTACTTGAGAAGGGTTGGATTCGCAGCAGTAGCTCACCTTGGGGAGCTCCAGTTCTTCTAGTCAAGAAGAAAGATGGCACAAGGAGGATGTGCATCGATTATCAAGAATTAAACCGGGTAACTATTAAGAACAAGTACCCGATCCCTAGCATTGGCGAATTGTTCGAGCAGCTTAGTGGAGCGAGGGTATTCTCGAAGCTGGATTTGCGATCCGGATATCATCAGGTCCGAGTAAAGTCAGAGGATATTTGCAAGACTGCATTCCGAACTTGATATGGACATTACGAGTATTTAGTGATGCCTTTCGGAGTAATGAATGCACCGGCAATATTTATGGACCGGATGAACCGAATCTTTTCCCCGTTCTTAGACCAGTTTATAGTGGTGTTCATCGATGATATTCTGGTCTACTCAAGGAGCAAGGAAGAGCATGTAGAACACTTGAAGATTGCACTGCAGACATTGAGGCAAGAAAGATTGTATGCAAAGATGAGCAAGTACGAGTTTTGGCTTGAAGAAGTGATGTTTTAGGGAATGTTGTATCCGGAGATGGAATCGCCGTTGATCCTTAGAGAATTGCAGCAGTTCAAGATTGGCTGATTCCGAAGAACATAGCAGAGATCAAAAGTTTTCTTGGACTTGCCGAGTATTACAGAAGGTTCGTGGAGAATTTTGCCCGTTTGGCTGAGCCTTTAACCAAGCTCACGCGTAAGGAAGTACCGTTTGTATGGACGGATAGGTGTACGTCAACTTTTGAGACGTTGAAGCAGAGGTTGATAACCGCTCCTATTCTGACCGTGCCAAACAATTCCGGAGGATTAGTGATTCACATCGACGCATATGGGAAAGGATTGGGATGTGTTTTGATGCAGCATAGGAAGGTTATAGCTTACGCATCGAGACAGTTGAAGACCCATGAGAAGAATTACCCAACTCCTGACTTGGAGCTAGCAGCTGTGATGTTAGCTTTGAAGATTTGGAGACACTACTTATTAGGCGAAAGGGTCGAAGTATTCACCGATCACAAAAGCCGGGAGTATGTGTTCACACAGAAGGAGCTTAATAAGAGGCAGCGTAGATGGTTGGAGCTGATGGCTGACTACGATCTTGATCTTGAATACTATCCGGGGAAAGTTAATGTTGTGCCGAATGCGCTTAGTTTGTTGCCAGCAATTCAGGTGTTGACTGCACAGAAGGAACTTATTGAAGACTTCGGAGATCCGATTGGAAGTTGTGATACCGCATTCTTCGGGACAGTCGATGCAGCTGCAAGTACAGTCGTCGTTGACCGAGAATATTTAAGCAGCGCAGTTACAGGACCCTAGATTGCAGAAGTTTCAAGAACGGGTTGAAGCTGGACTTCGAACGGACTTGTTGATTCATGAAGATGGTTTGTTGCGTTGGGGTAGCCGTTTACGTGTGCCAAAAGGAGATATTCGCGAAGAAGTTATGAAGGAGGCACACAGTTCCGCGTATTCCGTACATCTAGGAGGCACGAAGATGTACCGTGATCTACGACAGCATTTCTGGTGGGGAGGCATGAAAAGGGGAGATTGCTCGCTTTGTAGCAAAGTGCTTGGTGTGTCAGCAAGTTAAGGCTGAACATCAAAGAGTTGCTGGTTTATTGCAACCACTTCCGATTCCTCAGTGGAAGTGGGAACATATAACCATGGATTTCGTGACGGCTCTACCGCGGAGTCCAAAAGGCAACAATGCAGTTTGGGTGATTATCGATCGTTTGACCAAGGCGGCTCATTTCATACCTTTTCGAGTTGGTCAATCAACAGAAACTTTGGCAGAATGGTACATGCAAGAGATTGTAAGATTGCATAGTGTACCAGTGAGCATCGTGTCCAACCGTGACACTCGTTTCTTATCACACTTTTGTAAGAGTTTACAGGAAGGTTTGGGGACTCGGTTGAAGTTTAGCACAGCTTATCATTCTCAAACAGATGGCCAGTCGAAGAGAACGATCCAAACTCTTGAAAATATGTTGAGAGCTTGTATGTTGGACTTCAAGGGTTCATGTGAGGATCATCTACATTGGTGGAGTTTTCTTACAACAACAGTTTCCAGGCGACTATACAGATGGCTCCATTTGAAGCTTTATATGGTCACAAGGGTCGTTCACCTGTTTGTTGGGACGATGTCGGTGAACGAATATTGTTGGAACCAGATTTGGTTGTGCAGACAGTTGAGAAAGTTAACGCTGTCCAGAATCATATGATAGCAGCACAAGACCGATAGAAGAGTTAGGCAGATACGTCGAGAAGACCTCTAGAGTTCGTCGTAGGTGATTTGGTATTCTTGAAGATATCACCGACTAGAGGGGTGATTCATTTCGGAAGTCGAGGAAAGCTCAGTCCTCGATTCGTCGGACCTTTTAAGATTTTGGAGCGTGTTGGTGAGGTAGCGTATCGATTAGCGTTGCCACAATCCTTGGCGAATGTTCATAACGTGTTTCACGTATCTGAACTCCGTAAATATGTTCGAGACGAAACACATGTGTTGGATCATTCGGAGCTGACTGTATGAGAAAACTTGACTTTTGAGGAGCGACCGATTGCGATTGTGGATCGAAGGGAAAAGGTCCTTAAGAACAAACTTATCCCTCTTGCACTTGTTTCTTGAGGTAATCGCTCACATGGAGAGTCAACTTGGGAACGAGAAGATGAAATCCTGCAGAAGTTTCCCCATCTTTTCTCGTAGTTTTTTGGTCGTTTATTCTTTTTGTGTTCTTGGAATTCGAGGACGAAATTCTTTTTGTAGTTGGGTATAATGTAACAACCGAGTTCGGATTATACCAATTTTTGTTTCAGTATTTCTTATCTGTGATATCTTTACTGATATATCATGTTTGGATGTGAATGGTAGTTTAATTTTTACATTGCATTCGACCCGACCCGCTTGTTTGAACATGTTGAGTCATAGTTATAGTTTACCCTAGCTTGTAGCATTGAAACGTGCATCTCATGTATCCTGCATTTTAATATTCACCTAGCATCGCGTATTTTGCATATAACAATTTAAGTCACGTAAAATAATTTAAAATAAATAACATGGCCAGCATGATACCCCTAACCCTGTGGTAGCGTCCGTGCATCTTGTTTTCGTCCCATTCAGGGAAACGGACGTATTTGGATGACTACGCGCACGTACGTGCGTCCGTTCTTGGGGGTATACTTTTTCGTGACATAATCTTTCATTTTAAATTTTGGAACTTGTATCAAATTTTCGTATTTCAAATCCAAAATTTTAGACCCGACCCGGGCGCAATTTTGAAATATTTTGTATCCCGCAAAATTCTAATTATTTTAAATCTCTTTAAATTCGTTTAAACAGCCTAATATTTTTCTACTGCTAACGAAAATATTTTTAACAACTAAAATCTTTTCATTTTATTTTTTTTAAAACCCTTTCTCTTAACCCAGCTTCTCTCTCTCCTCCCCCGAACCAATGAATTGCCTTCATTCCTTGCGCCGATTCCCATAAAATCCCTCTCTCTTCTTTCCTCCTTCCTTTCTCTCTCCCAGCGCAAACAGTCTCTCTCTCCCCTATTTCTCTCTCCTCTCGCGCTCTCTCTTGCTCATCTCGCGAATACTGTACACTTCTCGATTCCCGTCACCCCCCCTGAATCCCGTCACCTCCCTTCTTCATATCTTCGTCTTCTCCTTTTGTTTAAAACCCGAGCGCTCCTTTAACCCACAACCCCTCAGCCTCCTCCTCGAAACCCTAACCCTAACTCCTTCACCTCATCACCTCCTCACCTCAACCGAGCCTTCACCTCCTCCTCTCCATCTTCTTCTCCTTTTTTCTCAGTCCCGAGCCCTTCACCTGCATACCCAAGGCACCTCGGAACCCATCACCTTCGCACTTCCCATCGCCGCCGACCATATCTCATCGCCATTGCCATCTCATTCTTCTCCTCTCTCCAAACTCCCCATACACCAACACCTATACTAGAACACCCCTGCACAGAAACCCGAGCGCTCAAGAAAATCCTGCACACCCAAACCCTGGCCTCGTCGGGTAACCCTCACGCCGGCAACCCTCGTCGTCGTCGCCCCTTGCCGACTCCCCTGAAATCCCAGAACGCATAACCACGGTAAGATCTCTTCCATTCTTCTTTTTCTTTTCCATGCTTTATGCATTTCCTTCTTGATTATTCACTGTTCTTGGTTTGCCGGAATCCGACCGTGCCGGCGACAATCACGACGACCCAGCAAGCATCTCTGACCCGTGTGATCCCCCTGTGCGTTGTTTGGACTTATTCCGTGTACCGTGCGCGTGTCGCGACTTCTCTCGCCGACGTGAGACGTTCCGTTTACCGTATCGCAATCCGTCGAGGCAATAAAACTTGCTACATGCTATTATATGATTTTATATATATTTAATTTCATGATTGAACCTGTAAATTAAACCTAAGGCTATTAGTTTCCATTTTACATTTTGATGTCCGGTTATATCATTTTAGATTTACAACTTAAACCCTATCATGTTGCATTTTGTCTTACTATACGTAGTACTCACATCCGTGTTTAAATCATATAATAATTATTTACATAACCTATAGTACCCTTTTAAATAGTTTATAACCCTTCAAACACCTGTTTGCATCCATATCGTTTAATATACATAGTATTGCATCCATAGATCACTTGAATATATAATATTAGAATATTAACGTTCCACACTTGATATATTGTAGTTTAATTAGTATTAGAAACTTTAACTTTAAGCCTAACCATAACTGTGCATCTATATACCTTAATCTGCATCTGATTGCATTTCACATTACAGTGTTCCATTTTATTGTTTCACTAGTACCCCATGCTTGTCTTGTATACCTATGCTTATGTTAGTTGATTATGAGCACCCACATGACATCTTGTGCACCCTGACATGACTGGTTACACCACTACTTGACACGACATGGTACCGTGCACCTTTCGACATAACATGATACCTATATACTACCTGTCTTAACCGTTGTACCATGGCTTTACCTGTTACCTGACCTGGTGTCTAATGCAAACAAACCTGACCTGTTATCCCTACGGACAGTTCCTGTTGTCTATCCAGACAAACCTGTACCTGCCTGATCTTGTGTTGGCATTAGCTCTAGATTACTTAATACCTGACTTGAACACATATAACTTGGGGGTATGGGGAAATCAATGATGAAACCTGACTTGTAACTCGACAGTTCTCTACCTTTTCTGATCAGTCTTACGGGCTAGGCCAGCCCCGGGGTGATGCTGCTGACATCACTCTTCATTACCTACTACCCTTTTACTGCCTTGCGGCACGTCTCGGATTCAGCCCGAGAGTCATAGACCGTGATCCCGGGCACGCACGGGATACTATTGAGTTACATCGATGATTCATCAAATTGATTTCAAAGACTTAAGAGTAGTTAATCCAATAGACCAGTTTAGATTACTCACTGCACACTACCTTTCACTGCCCTGATTTACATTGCTGTTACACCTGCTTTACTATTTATGATCGTACTTGCATATCTTGCTACCCTGTTTATATATTATTGCTTGATGTTATGACGCGCTGACGTCTGGGTTTTGCATGGCCCAGATTCCGTACCTTTACTGCAGTCCGAGCAGGAGTACTTCAGTCAGCAGGCTGAGCAGTGAAGACTCATTAGTAGTTAGCTCCTTATTTTCGGTATTTTCTTTCCTGATGTGAGCCCGCATTATGGGACATACATTCCGGTTATTCTTGTATTGGATCTTTTGCTTCCGCATTATTTTTATTCTTGAGTCATTTTATTTTGGCTTATGGACATGTGTTAGATACTTTATTATTGTTCTTAATATCTCTACAGCCGTAATGTGACTGTGGAAGGATAATTCATATCCACAGGTAGCATGGTTGGCTATGTCACGTGCCCATCTTAGCGTACTCTGGGAAGCAGGGCGTGACAAAAAGAGTTCACATTTCCCTGTGGTCGACCCGTACTCATCGCGGTTAGCTACTAGCGACACCGTTTTGATTATGGTTACTTTATAAAACATTCTTTCTAACGAACAATCAAATAGCGTCGTTGCCAGGGAAACGACTATAAATTTTTTTCTTGTTATTCGGGTTGATCTCTTATAAAATCCGGCAACCATAAAAAACCGCATTTTTTGCATATTTAACTATTATTGTGTGAGTTTTACAAGGGAATCTGGAGTAACTGGAGTAAAGAAACAGAGTTTCAGAGACTTTCAACCCAGCCCAGCGGAGCATAGGAGGGCCATGAAGAAAAAATAGCAAAAGAACCCTTAAGATGGCGGCGGAACCACGGCGGAAGTGGTAGTTTTCCGGTGGAGCTGCGCCGACTTGGTGGAATTGTGGCACCAAATCCTCTGGTATTTTTCTCAAATCTTTCTCTCTCCTCTATGCTCTAAAAATCTGATCTTTCCTGCAGGATTCTTTGCAAATATCGCCGCTCAAATTTTTTTTTGTGTATTTTGATAATGGTTTGTTTTGCATATTTAAACTAGACTTTAATAGGCAATAAATCCAAATTCGGATTAGGTGGGGATTTTATCATCCTTTCTAAGACCCACAAATCATAAACGTGCATACGCATCACTCTACATTAATAAAAAATATCTAGACCAAGCCCTAAGGACTGTCGTTCTCAATTAGGACAGAGGAATGTCGTAGGTAATCTATTGCTTATCCACATTTTTCTTGTGATGTGTAAGGCAAGTGTGACTAAGAAAAGTGGTTATTTAATTAGGCCCGCTATTTTCGGTGATTCGTATAGCGGATACCTCCCACTTACCTGGTACTTACCTGACCACAAGATTGATAAGGAGGTAGTAGAGAATTGATCCCGCGACTTGTCCTTTGGAAGTCTAGGAGCGGTCTAGTGACTTGACTTAAAAGACCCTAGTTCTAGGGATTGATTGTGCATTTTGTGATTTGTTGAGGCAAGCCTCAAGTTTGACTATTTTTCAAAGAAAAACAATTTCCAAAATCCAAAAAGTGCTTAAATCATTACCATCACCCTCTTTTCTTTTCACTTTCTTCTAATGGGTAACCCAAACAGACGAACTCTTGCCGAGCTTTGCTATCCAGAACTAGATATATCTTATTTTCGTAACTGCTTCGGTACAAAATTCGATTCTACTATGTCTTTAAGGGATATGATAGAGCAAAAGAAAAAGAACAATTGGATACCTCACTAAAGATCTTATCAACCGCATCAAAATTCCACATCTTCTTATATTGATAATCCTTTTAAGGCGAGTGAGGGAACTTCGAAACGAATGTCCATCGTTCAGTATATTGCGAAGGCCAAAAGCAAAAGTTTCAATTCTTTCACTAATCCAAAACCATTAGGACAACAAACGCCATCATTTCCATATGAAAATATTGAAACTCGTTTTAAGTCGAATATGACAACTTTTACACCCATGACCATTTCTGAACAAATAGCAATTTCCAGTCGCCAACTAACCAACCAATCTCAATATTCTTCATATCACAATATTAATCCTAATCATGGTTATGAAACTTGGGTTCACCCTTCTAATTCTTATCCACGGTACCAAACTTTCACACGCTCTCATGTTGATACTTCTCTTGAGGCTAATGGGACAAGTCATTAACGAATATCGATTGCGGAACACATTGAACTTTCCCATAGCCAACAATTAAAGACATCTCCTTTTAACATTTCTCTTCAGGCTAATGTGGCAAACCATAAACACATGTCGATTGCGGAACACATTGAACTTGCCCGTAGCCAACAATTAGGCACTTCCCAACCATACTCAACTTTCTCACCTTATTTAGACAGTGCTTCTGAAAATCAATTAGAAAGTTCCATAGTTCAAAGAGAATCCTTCATTAGATCTTCTTCACAACCTATGTCTAGTCTTGAAGTAGAGTTAGAATTGAGTGGTGAAAAAGATCAAGATATCCATCAAAATCAAACCAAAACCAATTCTTTTGACCTCAACACCTTCCATCCTGCACCCTAATCGAATATATTCGATGTTCAACCGCTTCATAGTCTGAGTGATGAGGTGCCCGAGAATAACATGTTTGACTTTGCTAATAGTGAGTGTGAAAGAGAGCTTAACACCATTTCAAGCCAAACCGATCCTTATTCGACTACACTTGATATTTCAAACCTTCCAACTCCATCAAGTGAACCAAGTGATTTATCGATTGAGGATAGTATAATTGATAAATTCTTGAATACATATTCGTTTGATTTGACCGAAGGTGTTAGTGAGAGCGGTGATGAGAATACCGATGAAGATGAACCCATTGTGTTGGATAAGTTGGATTCTCCAACCCCTCATGTCCCTTCTATTGAATACAAATATCTTCCTATATAATTAACCGATCCTATTCTTACCACCGACCTATCCGATAAGCAGAACGATATCCGGCCTTCATCTCCCACATCTGGTTCAACAATGCTCGACACCCAAAATTTTTTACCCATTTCATCACCCACTTTGTTTGGTTCTTCTAATCTTCTTTCAACTCCACCGAGTTTTGATGAACCACACTCCGATATTTCGAGTTCTATGATTCTTAAAAGATCAATCGATTTAGACTGTTTTGAGAAGGAGGGAGACTATCATTTCAAATTTCCTATCTCTATAATTTCTGACGAATCGAGTGTTTTGAATTTTGGTGCGCAAAAGACTGACCTTGGAATGTTCAGCTGTCCTAGTGAATCTGCATATTCCATCAATATAGATATTGATGAAATCGTTACTCGGACCATTGATGAAAGTTTTGAAGACATTTTCACCGAAACTCGTATTCCTAAATGACATGAATGTTGTGATGGATCAATCTCCACCGGAAGAAGTTGAACCGCCACCCTTTTTTCTTATCATGTACAAGAATACGAATATTCCACTCATTCCAAATCATTCACATTCTCGTTTTCATCCACCATCACTGTTTCGTCTCTACCATCCGAGACGTAAACCCGATCGATTACGCCTCTTATCTCTCCAAATATTCACATCTATGATCTTCTACCAACCATGGTGTTACATTGATAAAATATTCGAATGATTGGTGTTGACTTTTGGTCTTTGTAAAATTTTGCATAGACTAATAACTTTACCCCCTCCCCTCTTATAATTTTAAATGCTTAATAATGTTTTACTCAAGTTGGGGGATGAGAAAAATATTTTGGCTCTTAAAAGAAAAACAAAATTTTTAAAAAATTATGAGCTAAAAATAAGTTTGGGGGAGGATTCCACTAACATCAATTCTTGTCCCTTTTACTAACTTTTCTTCCCAAATCTACAGGTTTTAAGCTTAACAGATGATATCAGTGAGGACATTGCTGCAAGTAGATTTGGGGGAGGTTTGTGCTTATTTACGCATAATTTTGCATTATACTAAATAATAGCACAAAAAATTTAAATTTTTTTTGATAATAAAAGTTAGGATGCGAAAAAAATACATATGAAAGATAGGAAGAGATTCAAGAAAAACACGAAAATTAGATATTTTATAACGAAACTAGTAATAGATAGTCTTGAGCTGTTGTTCCAAGGATTAGTAAGATGAAAGAAATCATTAATCTGAGAATAGAAATAATTCTGAAAAATAGTTCCTATTCTTGAGTCCAAACATCTGGACGTTGATACTCTACTATACGCACTTGCACACATCTTGAAACTTGGGATAGTAGTGAATACCTTGAAATGCTCCTGTCTAAAAGGCTTAGTATGAAGGAAAAAATATATAAACAAAAATATAAATGAAAAAAATGGTGAAGAAAAATGAACACTGGTTTTGTAATTATTTAAGGCAGCATAAAAAAATATAGCATGTGTGCCTTATCATCTAGTGCCTCAGACCAACTGGTTTGGGTGTCACTGCTAAGACTTAGGTGTTGCAAGACTAGGATATTGCTAATTACACCTAAAAGAGTGAGCACATTTGGTAATCGGTTAGTTAGTACGTCAAGAAGTATTAACGGCCGCATGAAAAATGTGTGAGCAATTCTATCTATAAAACATTCACCGACTAAAAATTACTAAGGAAGATGGACAAGAGTATAATAGTTTGAATTGAATTCTCTAAGTGTGGAGATGTATTTTACACACACATAGGGGTATATGATCTATGTTTGGAAGAAAGGTAGGGAGAAAGACTAAATGTGATATTTTATTGAGAGATGATGTGATTTCTGACATTTTTTCATGACCATTAAGATAGGGCTCATGGCTACTAAAAAGCTAGTGTAGTTTGAAACTCTTATTTTCATGTTCTTTCTTTTATATGTTCTTTATCTTTGTATGTAACTTTCATCATCTTTCTTTTATTATGGGATTTTATGGGTGTAATCCGCTAAAAACCCTCAGGAGACAATACTCCTCCTACTAGGGACACCTAAAGGTTTAAAGGCTTGTTACACGTGCTAAGTGAAATCGTTTTGCTTACGAAAATGTGCTAGGTTTTTCTTTTTCTTTTTCTTTCTCTCTTTAATAACTAGTTTTCTCGGGACGATTAAAATTAAGTTTAGGGGTATTTGATTAGTCTAAAATATTGCATATTTGAATGAATATTTTCCTTATTATTGTTAAGTACTAAAAGGTGTTTATTGTAATTATAGAACATCTGAGAGTATATGTGTAAAAATTTTATTGTCATATGTTTCTACATTATAATTAACATAATGAGTGAAAATACATGCATATAATATTTATATGAAATATTGTAATTAAAATATGCAAATCATATCAAATATTTCTAATCAATATTTTTAAGATCTAATATCATATAAAATGGTTATGATAATATCTCAAAAGTTCCAAATATTACCAACACTATGACTTGAGATATTGTGCAGATATTAGCTTAGGTCTGGAATCCAGGAGATCCGAATAAAATTGGGATGTCGGAATCAAATCTGCCAAAATATGGAAGTAAATCGAGAGATCTAGCAACGGCTGAGACTCATAGCATTATTTTCAGAATCTAGATATCGAGAGGATCTCCAAAAATCAAGATAAAATAGCACAAAAAATCCCAGAAACTGAAGCCACCAAACCGCGGCGGGACCGCGGCCAAACATGCCTATATGCGGCGATTCCGCGGTGGTTCTAGGGTCATCTGATGAGTGATTTTGGTGATTTTATTGTAACAGAATATATTCACTTATGGAATTTAGGGTTTCTGGTTTTTTGAATATATATAGGACCGAGTGCTTCGTATTAAAGATCATCACCGAAGAGATCAAGAGGTCCAAAGTGATCCACGCATCCGAGTGATCATCAGCTAGTCATCTACTTCCAATAAGATAGAGATCTAGAGCAACTAGGGTTCTTATACTCTACTTTCAAAAGTTGTATGCAATAGTTGATTAATAAAGGTAGTATTTTTATTATTCTTTTTGCAATTACTTTCAGCACTTACTTCTACATCTTAATCATGTTTTCCCTCTTCTTCATCCTTTCTTCTACTTTAAACATGAGCGAGTAATTCCTAACTTGTTAGGGTTCGTAGGATATGGTAGATCGATGGATGATAAAATCTTTTAACATCTTTTATACATTTTAAAGTCTATAAACTTTAGCAAAATAAATGTTAACATCTTTATCGGGTGCGCTACCAATTTATTGATAGTCACGACCACGATTCGAGATTGGTTTAACACTTATTTTATTAAGGGCTATACATGAATAGAGATCAATGCCAGGATATGGGTTAGTAGTGAAGAAACCCTAGTTTCTTCCAAAAGAACCCTAATCTACATTCATCACTATCGATCTAGTTTTGAACTATTAAAACATAAAAAGAGTCATTTTTAATTATTCATCAATTACTACTAAGTCCTATTAACCCTACAAGCCTTCTCTTCATCAATTCTACTGTATTGAAATAGATCTACAACCAATCACCCATTTTTAATCAACTCGTCTAAAATAAGAAAAGAGTTTACGTTTTCCTGCGGACGACCCGTACTCATCGCGGTTAGCTATTAGTGACACCGTCTTGATTGCGGTTACTTTACAAAACACTCTTTCTAACGATCAATCATTACACGGTCTTCCGTTTCTTCTGATGAGTCATTTTCCTCATCATTGTTACTTTCTCCGTCCTCAAGAATATGCTTGAGGAATTTTTCATGTGTGACCGGTGTTCATGCCTTCTGGTTATATTCTTCTATCGCATCTATATATTTTTGGAGGTATGTGCGCCTGTCATCATATTCACCAGGCTGCACATGCTTCTTAGTCTTCTTCTTTTTCTCAGAAGACTTTGAAGGCTTTGACTTGGAGGCTTTTACCCTTGTCAACGGCTTTCGGAGTGGGACGAGATTTCAGCATCCCATCAATAATTTCAGGTTCAAGCAGACTCTTCCACTTGATCACCGGGCATGCCTGTAGATCTTTCAGCTTTCTTTTAGTTTTCGTTGAAAGGGCTACTTCCTATGGAGCTTCCTCCACAGGTGAGCATGATGCCTCTTGCGTGTCCATCTTTTTTGGAGCGTGCTTTTGGGATGGGTTTATTCTCCAGTTATAAGACATCACGAACTATCCCTGCTGATATTAGTTCTTGATTGATATCATCTTTGTGTGTATTTGGAAAAGTATTAATCATCACAACCAAAGAAATTTATACCGCAATCAATTGACGGTGTCTATTGTATTTTCGTCGGTGAATGCAGATCGTCGACTGAGAAAGTGTGATTTGTTCGTTATCATTTTAGTTGAGTTGAAAATTAAAAGATAAAAGAAAATTGATTCAAGATTTATGAAATTTAGTTTCAAGAATCATCAAGAAATAGATCTAAAATCAAGAAATGATAGAGATCAAGAAAATATCCAAATCGTTTGAATTATCAAGATTTGTAAAGAGGCCTGTCGGAATCGATCCAATTGATAGTGATGATGAATACTAATGATTAAAAATTCTTACATATTAAAGATTTATTGCTAGATCGATGACGATCAATGAGCTTTAGGGATCTATTAAAGAAACTAGGGTTTTTTCATCATTATCTCTTGTCCTTTCATTGATTATCATTCAAATTCTAGGCTCTAGCAAATTAAATCACCGATCGTTGATCTCTAATTCGGAGCGAAAACATTCAAGAAAGTGATCTCGCTCAAATTAGGTTTTCGATGATTCAATTTCCTAAACTTTACAAAACTCATAAGACTTAAGAATCGTTCAAGAATTTGATCAACATCATCTACTTATTCTCTCGACTCCGCTACAAGCGGAGAATTTACTCACGCATCATTATAAAGCAATCAAGAACTAAGAATATCATAATGCGAGAATGAATAGAAAGCAAGAATAAAGATTTTCACCTTTATTTAGATCTTCTTAAAATTACAACTCTCACTCAAGTTTAAAAGACTAGCTCTAGCTCTCTCAATTGAGGAGGAATTTGGCGTCGATCTTTGTGTAGCTCGATCGTCGTGAGTCATGGATCGTCGTAGATTTCTTGCTCGGATGAAGATCGGCTTTGCTTCAAAGGCTCGTTGAATACTTGCTTGATTTGGTACTCGATATATCTTGATTTGGCTCAAGTGTGTCACCTCACTTGATTTGAATTGATTTGGATTTTGCTAGAATTTTACCCTAATTGATGAACAACTACCGAACAACCTTTTCAATGAAGCCCCAGGTCCCTTTTTATACCTTTTCCTTTAGCTTCCCCTAGAAGCTTGGCTTATCTTCTACTAGAAGCTAGGTTGTTATGAAGCTTGCATGAGAAGCTTGGTAGGTATTAAATTTGCACAAGAAGCTTGGCTGTTAGAAGGGAAGCTTCTGGAGAAATCTACACAATTCGAGGCGTCTTGGAGAAGCTTGGCCGTTAAAAGGAGACCTCTGCAAAAATAACCAACCGCCGACGAGTTAACTCGGCCGCAGATCCGCAGCGGATCGGCCTGACTCGGCCGCGGATCCACGGCCGTTTGGTGGAGTCAATGCATGAAATTTCCAGTGTTGTTTCATGTTAGCTTTATAGCTGTTTCCTGATGTCTGGAATATTTTTATACTTTCTTGTTTGCTGCCAGATTTCAAGTCTTTGACTTGATGCGTTTTATCAGCAATTTTATCAATTCTGGCTCTTTTACTTGGAGAATTTCCTGCACACAATCTCGAGACAAGTGTTGATATACAAAAGATAATGCGTGTAATAATAAACACACAATTTCCCTCAAAATCCCGGTTATAATGTATAACACATGTTATTTGATATTTCGTAGACGAATTGCTAATATGTGTTATATTTATACCAAACACCTTTAAATGAGTACAAAGAGTGGGGAAATTGATGTGTTAAAATGCAATATTTTCGACTGATCAAATTCCCCCAAACTTAATTTTGGTTGTCTCGAGCAAACTTGTTTTATTTAGGTGAAGGAGAAAATAAAAAGAAAGAGAATAACTAACTAGCACATTTTCATAGGCAACACGATTGCACTGAGCACGTCCAACAAGCCTTTAAACATCTAGGTGTCCCTAGTAGGAGAAGTGTTGTCTCCTGAAGGTTTTCAGCGGATTGCACCCACAAAATCCAATAATAAAAGAAAGACTGTGAAAATAACATATAAAGATAAGAATTGTAAAAGAAAGACTTTGAAAATTTCGAGTTTCCAACTAATACTAGCTTTTCGGTTGTCATGAGCCCTATCTTAATAGTCATGAAAAGATGTTAGAAATCGCATCATCTCTCAATAAGACATCATCTTTATTCTTCATTCCTACCTTTCTTCCAAATATCGATCATATACCCCTACGTGTGTGTAAAAGATATTCCTACACTCGGAGAATTCAATTCAAGCTATCATACTCTTGTCCATCTACCTCAGTACTTTTTAATCGGTGAATATTTAGATGGATTTGCTCACACATTTTTCATGCGACCGTTAATACTTCTTGAGGTACTAACCGACTGATTACTCACGTGCTCGCTGATTAGGCGTAAGTAGCATTTTCCTCGTCTTGCAACACCTAAGGCTTAGCAGTGACTCCCAAACCAGTTGGTCTAAGGCACTAGGTGATGAAGCGCCCTCGCTGTATATTTTTTTTTATTGCTGCCTTGGTGATAACAAAACCAGTGTTCATTTTTTTTCTTCACCATTTTATCTTTTATTCATTTATTATTTCCTTCATACTTTGGCTTTTAGACAAGAGCGTTTCAAGGTATCCTCTACTATCCCGAGTTTCAAGACGTGTGTAAGTGCGTATAGTAGGGTATCAACATTCAAATGTTTGGCTTCCAGAATAGGAACTATTTTTCTGCCTTATTTTTATCCTCAGATTAGTGACTTCTTTCATCTTACTAACCCTTGGGACAACGGCTCATAACTACTTATTATTAGTTTCGTTTAAGAAAACTTTTAATTTTCTTGGTTTTCTTAAATTTTTCCAATCTTTTAGATGTAATTTTTCACTATCTAATCTTTTATTATAATATTAAATATTAAATTTTGTTTTCTTTTAAATTTTTTTTCTTTTTTTAAAATTTTTTTATATGTTTTATATATTTTGTGCTTATACAAAGTGATATGCAAATGATGCGCAAATAAGCACAAATCTCCCCCAAACTTGTTTTCAACAGTGTCCTCACTGTTGCCATCTGCTGGATCAAAAAACCTGTAAGCTTGGGAGGAAATTTATTAACGGGGGCAATAAATATGATCGTGAAATTCTCCCCCAAACTTATTCTTTTCACTCACCTCCATTCGAAAGATGATACAGTATTTTTCAAGACATGGAGGTGAGACGGAGGAATTTTTAATCAAGATAAAGCGGCTCCTGTAAAAACAGGAGCTCCTTCGTGGGGTCAGCGGAAAAATACGGTTTTAATCATTAGGGACACATCTGCGAATGATCTGGTCAGGACAATACTTAAATAAATATGGTTCATCCCTGTAAAAGTGTTTTACTTGGGATAGAAATCGATATTTGTCCTGTTTTGACCATTCGCGGGGAATAAATCCCGTAGCAAGATAATTCACAATATCCCTGAACTAAGGTTTATCGGGTACATTCAAGAGTTGTTCGTCTGGAAAAGAATCATTGATCGGCAGGGTCACAGGTGAAGAAGAGATGCGCGACAGATGGTCGGCTACCACGTTTTCACATCCTTTCTTATCTTTAATTAGAAGATCAAATTCTTGTAATAGAAGGATCCAACGTATTAGCCTACCTTTAGCATCCTTCTTCGCCAAAAGATATTTCAAGGCAGAGTGGTTAGTGTAAACAACAATTGGTGAGCCAATCAAGTAAGGTCTGAATTTTTCTAATGCAAATACAACTGCCAAAAGTTCTTTTTCGGTAGTTGTATAATTAATTTGAGCATCATTCAGGGTCTTACTTGCATAATAGATCACGCGTGGCATCTTTTCAATGTGCTGTCCTAAGACTGCACCAACTGCAAAATCTGATGCATCACACATAAGCTCAAAAGGGTGGTTCCAATCTGGAGATGATAAAACGGGGGCTGTAGTGAGAGAGTGCTTGAGTGAGGCAAATGTTGCCTCACAATCCGAGTCAAAGTGAAAGGTTGTGTCCTTGGCCAAGAGAAAAGTTAAGGGTCTAGCAATTTTGCCAAAATCCTTAATGAATCTCCGATAAAAGCCTGCATGGCCAAGAAAGGATCGTATATCCTTGACGCATTTGGGATGAGGAAGGTTTTGAATGACATCTATTTTAGCTTTGTCAACCTCAATGCCTTTCCGTGAAATGACATGTCCAAGCACAATTCCCTCTTGGACAATGAAATGGCATTTTTCCCAATTCAAGGTTAAGTTCTTCTCCTTGCAACGAGTGAGAACTGTGTCAAGATGAGATAGGCGGTCAGCAAAAAAATCTCCGAATATCGAGAAATCGTCCATGAAAATCTCCAGAAAATTCTCGACCATGTCCGAGAATATCCCCATCATACACCGCTGAAATGTAGCGGGAGCATTACATAACCCAAAAGGCATGCATCTATAAGCAAACGTACCAAAAGAACAAGTAAATGTGGTTTTGTCTTGATCCTTTTTGGCAATAGGAATCTGGTTATAGCCAGAGTATCCATCCATGAAACAATAATATTCCCGTCCAACTAAGCGTTCTAACATCTGGTCAATGAAAGGTAGAGGAAAGTGGTCTTTCCTTGTTGCGGTATTGAGTTTTCTATAATCAATACATACACGCCACCCAGTTTGAGCGCGTATCTGGATTCACTCATTTGCCTCATTTGTTATGACCGTGATGCCAGATTTCTTAGGGACTACATGAATTGGACTCACCCATTGGCTATCAGAGATTGGGTAAATGATACCATTGTCAAGGCAATTGATGATTTCTTTCTTCACCGCATCCTTCATGTCGGGGTTCAACCGTCTCTGTGGTTCTCAGGTTGGCTTGGCTTCATCCATCAGATGTATATGATGTTCTACAATCAAGAGACTAATCCCTTTGATGCCAGCCATAGTCCAACCAAACGCCTGCCTATTAGATCTCAATACCGTCAAAAGCGTGTTCTCTTGCTCTGAGGCTAGAGAAGCTGATATGATCACAAGCAAAGATCCATTCTCACTTAAATATGCATATTTAAGATGAGAAGGTAATAATTTGAGATTTAATGCTGGCGGAGAAACTATAGAAGGTGGGGTAAGAGAATGATTTTCGGAGTCACAAAGAAGCTCATAGCCTGCATAGGATACAGACTTGGAAGGTGAAGAGTTAAGAGTGTCAGACTCAGGAGTGGGAAGAGTGTCCTCACTAAGATGTGCAAGATCAAATATTGATGTGCTAGTGTCGTCGAGATTTTCAAAGAAAAGTTCATCAACTTCGCGCTTTCGGGAGCAATCTCGTGGACAGAACAAACATCAAGTATGTGAGCAGAGGGTTCAGACGGCTGACTTCCAATTTTATAAATGTTCAATTCAATTGCTATTTTTTCCAAAAGATAGGTTCATAGAACCGTTTCGATAGTTAATGACAGAATTGGAAGTGGTAAGGAATGGTCGACCCAAAATCACCGGAATTTGGTTCTGTGGGTTTGCTACAGGTTGTGTATCGAGAACAATAAAGTCCATAGGGAATATGAATTCCCCGACTTTTATCAACACATCCTTCAGTTCACCCCCAGGTTTGGTGATTGAACGGTCTGCCATTTGGAGAGTGCAATGAGCTGGTTTCAACTCTCCAATCCCTAACTGCTCGTAGACCGAATATGGAAGCAGGTTAATACTTGCGCCAAGGTCAAGTAAAGCACGGTTAATGTTTTTGACCCCAATAGAAATTGATATCGTAGGACATCCTGGGTCCTTACGTTTCTTTGGTAACTGTGGGGTAAAAGCAGTGCTAACATTATTAGTCATGAAGACCTTTTTGTGCATTTGAGTCTTTCTCTTCCTAGTGCACAAGTCTTTGAGAATTTTCGCATAAGCAGGGACTTGTTGAATAGTATCTAGGAGAGAGATATTGATGTTAACCTGTTTAAACATTTCCATAATCTTCTCCATATGTGGACTTGATTTGTTTTCCCTTAACCGATTCGGATAAGGTGCTCTAGCAATAAGAGCTGGGTCCAACATTGGAGAAGGTGGTATGTGTGGAACTGATCCCAGAATAGAAGTGATGATCGTCTTTGGTGGACTAGAAGATGTATGCTGAGCTGTCGAGCCGTGAGGAAAATGAAGAATAGGCTCGCAAGAAGATGGTGGGGGAGACGAAAAAGGATCAGAAGTAGAAGTAGATGTGGAAGGAAAAGTGGAAGTGGAAGCCGGGGTGTTATTGATAGATTTTTCATTATCATCAATCCCTTCCCCAACTTAATTATTCAGCACTCTTCCGGATCTCAACGTTGTAATTGCATTCACATTGTAGTGTTGTGAATGTCCAGGATTCGGTAGGGGTTGAGACGGAAGTTTCCCTTTCTCTCTAGCACTCATTTCGGCTTTTAATTGTGCAATTTATGCTTCCATCGATTTTATACTCTCATCATGGGAGTCAGATTTTTTCTGGATTTTATCGACAGAAGTCTTTATTTCAGCTGAAACTTACATGAAATTTTTCAGAATCAAATTCATGGTTTGTGCGAGTGAAGAGGATTCATCAGTACCCGTCAACTGCAAAGGATTATACGGTGCAGGTGTGTTAACTGGATTTTGAAAGTTTTGTGATTGATAGGGGTGCTGAGTCAGTTGTAGTGGTTGCTGTTGTGGTGGAGGAGCCCTTTGAAAATTGTTTTGATTTGGAACCGTATTTTGAGTTTGTGATTGGTTCCAAGCAAAGTTAGGGTGATTCCTCCAACCTTGATTATAAGTGGAAGAATACGGATAGTTTCTAGGTCTTTGTTGGAAAGCAGCATTGGTATGCTCTTGACCTTGAAACAGAGAATTCAAAGAACATTCTTCCGTAAGATGAGATGGATCAGAACAGTATCCACAGACAGTTTTGGAAAGTGACATCTGATTTAGGGAGGCTGCTAAAAATTTCTGTTCCATAGCTTCGAGTTTCTTTTGCATTGCTGCCATTTCAGCTCTAACTCCTATGAAAACATCAAGTTGATGAATACCACCCCTAGATGATAACTGGTTTACACTCTCCCACTGTAAAGTTCTTTCAGCGAAATCTTCTAAAAATCTCCAGGCTTCACCATCATCTTTATTCATGAAGCTGCCTTGACACATAGATTCAAGAGTCTGTTTTGTTGTAGGATTAATGCCCTCATATATGATTCTGCACAGATCCCATCTAGGAATTCCATGATGAGAACATTGAACTAACAGATCCTTGAAGCATTCAAAACACTTCGAGAATGGTTCGTTTGGAAGCTGGGTAAATTGATTTATTTCGCTACGGACTCGAGCTGTCTTATGATTAGGGTAGAATTTCTTTAGGAAAGCTGTTACGAATTCTCCCCAGTTCGAAATAGAATATGCGGCTGTGTTATAAAGCTACTTCTCGGCTATATCGCACAAAGTGAATGGGAGAAGACGTAGACGCATAGCATCCACAGAAAGCTATGAAATACCCATCATAGCACATACATTTTCAAATTTGGTAATAAAGACGTATGCGTCTTCAGACTCGAGACCGTGATATTTTGGTAGAAGATTGATGTATTGTGGTTTGTTTTAAAAATTTTCCCCATTGGCTGGTGGAATGGTAAGACGGGTCGAAAGAGGACCTCGCATAGGGTAACATCTCTCTTGGAGAGAGATGTGGGGCAGATTCTACGCACCTGCGGATGGTGGCAGAGTAGTATTAAAGAAGTTCGATGGAGAACCGTCCATTGAAGTGGGTGTGGTAGTAGGTGAAGAAAAAGTAGACGTAGAAATACCGACTTCGGAGTCGATATAAGGAACGCGGACAAGATGGGCACTAGAATCCCGTGTCCAGCCGAGCATGCATTAAATGGTTTAGCACAAGTGGCAGGGTTGAGATAATTAAGGAAAAGATGAGTTTGGTGTTTGGTTTGAAAAAGACAGATTTTTGAAAAATTCACACAAACAATGCACAAGCATCCCTAAATCTAGTGGTCACCTAGGTCAAGTCTCTAGACCGCTCCTAGACTTCCAGAAGACAAGTCGCAAGATAGATCCTCTACTGCCTCTTTGCCCCTTCTGTGTCCAGGTAAGTGCCAGTTAAGTAGGAGGTTCTCCACCACGTAAGTAGTGGGCCTAATTAAGTAACCACTTGCCTTAGACACACTTGCCTTAGACACCACAAAAGAAACGCGGATAAGCAATAGATTACCCACGACCTCCTTCTGTCCTAAGTGAGCGCGACGGTCCTTAGAGTCATGTCAAGATATTTTTTAGTTAATGAGGGTGATGCGGATGCAAGTTTGTGATTTTTGGGGCTTAGGAAGGAAAATGAACTCCCCACCTAATCTAAATTTGGTATTTGCCTCTTAATTTCCGTGTTAAAAATGCAAACAACCAAGATCAAACACGCAACAATTTTTTTTTTGCGGCGCTGCGAATTTTTGCGATGAATCTTGCAGAAATTGGTTAATGGATAGAGCAGGGAGGAGATAAGAAAGACAGAAGTATACCTGAGAAGTTTGGTGCACTGAAACCTTAGGAATGCCGCGGAACCGCCGCAATATGGCTAGTTTCGCCGCGGATCAGCCGCAAGACAGAAAGATCCCTGCACAAAAATTTTAGCAAATGCTCCTGTTGCCTCTTTGGACTTTTTGAAATGTCCTGAAAATTTTTCCTCTGGCTCCACAGATTTCAGATCTCCTTACAACAAATCACAACAAATCGTTAAGCGCTTGTGCGAATTTTGATCTAAAAATTCTAATGGCATAATAAATTTTCCAACTCAAATTACAAAAAACGAACAAATTAGCACACTATCCCCAGCAACGGCGCCATTTGATTGATATCGTCTTTGTGTGTATTCGGAAAAGTATTAATCATCACAACCAAAGAAATTTATACCGCAATCAATTGACGGTGTCTATTGTAGTTTCGTCGGTGAATGCGGATCGTCCACTGAGAAAATATGATTTTTTCGTTATCGTTTTAGTTGAATTGAAAATTAAAAAATAAAAGAAAATTGATTCAAGATTTATGAAATTTAATTTCAAGAATCATCAAGAAATAGATCTAAAATCAAGAAATGATAGAGATCAAGAAAATATCCAAATCGTTTGAATTATCAAGATTTGTAAAGAGACTTGTCGGAATTGATCCAATTGATAGTGATGATGAATACTAATAATTACAAATTCTTATCTATTGAAGATTTGTTGCTAGATCGATGACGATCAATGAGGTTTAGGGATCTATTGAAGAAATTAGAGTTTCTTCATCATCATCCATTGTCCTTTCATTGATTATCATTCAAATTGTAGCCTCTAGCAAATTAAATCACCGATCGTTGATCTCTAATTCGGAGCGAAAACATTCAAGAAAGTGATCTCACTCAAATTATGTTTTCGATGATTCAATTACCTAAACTATACAAAACTCATAAGACTTAAGAATTGTTCAAGAATTTAATCAACATCATCTACCTATTCTCTCGATTCCGCTACAAGCAGAGAATTTACTCACGCATCATTATAAAGCAATCAAGAACTAAGAATATCATAATGCGAGAATGAATAGAAAGCAAGAATAAAGATTTTCACCTTTATTTAGATCTTTTTAAAATTACAACTCTCACTCAAGTTTACAAGACTAGCTCTAGCTCACTCAATTGAGGAGGAATTTGGTGTCGATCTTTGCGTGGCTCGATCGTCGTGAGTCGCGGATCGTCGTGGAGCTCTTGCTCGTATGAAAATCGGCGTTGCTTCAAAGGCTCGTTGAATACTTGCTTGATTTGGTACTCGATGTATCTTGGTTTGGCTCAAGTGTGTTACCTCACTTGATTTGAATTGATTTGGATTTTGCTAGAATTTTACCCTAATTGATGAACAACTACCGAACAACCTTTTCAATCAAGCCCTAGGTCTTTTTTTATAGCTTTTCCTTTAGGTTCCCCTAGAAGCTTGGCTTATCTTCTACTAGAACCTAGGTTGTTATGAAGCTTGCATGAGAAACTTGGTAGGTATTAAGCTTGCATAAGAAGCTTGGCTGTTAGAAGGGAAGCTTCTGGAGAAATCTACACAATTCGAGGCGTCTTGGAGAAGCTTGGCCGTTAAAAGGAGACCTCTGCAAAAATGACCAACCGCCGACGAGTCAACTCGGCCGCGGATCCACGGCGGATCGGCCTGACTCGGCCGTGGATCCGTGGCCGTTTGGTGGAGTCAATGCATGAAATTTCCAGTGTTGTTTCATGTTGGCTTGATGGCTGTTTCCTGATATCTGGAATATTTTTATACTTTCCTGTTTGCTGCCAGATTTCAAGTTTTTGACTTGATGCGTTTTATCAGCACTTTTATCAATTCTGGCTCTTTTACCTGGAGAATTTCCTGTACACAATCTCAAGACAAGTGTTGACATACAAAAGATCACGCGTGTAATAATAAACACACAATTTCCCTCAAAATACCGGTTATAATGTATAACACATGTTATTTGATATTTCGTAGACGAATTGCTAATATGTGCTATATTTATACCAAACACCTTTAAATGAGTACAAAAAGTAGGGAAATTGATGTGTTAAAAATACAATATTTTCGACCGATCAGTTCTCGACCCAATTTTTGAAGATGTAGCAATCATCAATTGGGTGGCTCACTATCCTATGATAGGAGAAGTAGTTGGGGTTATTGACGTTGCCGGGTTGTGTGAGTCGCTATAGGTCTGTCAATGTGATAAGATTATTTCACATCGCCAGCTCGAACAATCTCCTCGTTCTATCGCGAGGAAACGAGTATGCACGTCCCAGCCTCTCTTCTAAGGACAGGCGTGCACGTGCGTTGTTTTGGCTAACAACCGGTTTTGGACCGCTCAGTTATTGTTGCATATTGGCAACGAAGGCTGCTTTCCCTGTACTCTTGTTGTTTCGAGGGTCCTTATTTGAGGAGGAGGAGGGGCCGTGATGTTAGTGTATATGCCATAGAGGCCATTACTGTATCATACTAGTTTGTATATTACATAATGGAAGCTTGGGATATTCACAGTTGTATAGATGGTCTTGCTCAAAATGGTAGTATGCTACTTGGTTTGTTTCTATTTCAATATGTGCATGTGTTTCTTTTAGCATATCGCTTATACATATTAGTGGAGCCCTTAGGATCTTTTCTTGATTACCATCGTTGTGATGGCAGTCACACTAGTGGGGGCTGGGTAATCTACAAGCACATCCTTATACAGGTCCCTAGTCGTAGGATTATCGAGACGGGGCATCAATACTCCGGAGTAGACTAGCATATACGCTTTTCATCCCAGCAGGGGAGATGGTCTGTCCCACAGCCATTAGTACGTCGTACTGGAGATAGTATGCGGGTGCACATTAGGTTACGAGTACACTGGACAGGACTCGTCGGGAACTGTTGGTTGGTACTATACCTATCGTCAGATAACAGTTCCCAGATGACAGAGTACAGCTTAGTCCGTCGACTTGACACTGCTAGTTCGCCTCGAGTGTGTTTCCACTGTACTTTGATTACTACCCTAACACGGCTCAAAAGAGTCATGCAAACAGGTAGTAGTTGGGTGCAGTCCCGAAGCACTTGGAGGCAGTAGCGGTTAGATAGGATTCGTCTCTCCCGGTATTGGGGGTTGATATCGCGCAGTGTCTAGAAGAGCCATTACACAAAGTCCCTGGCCAGGGCAAGCGAGAATTACTGGTAGTGTTTCTAGAAGTTTCTCAGGGTGTTCTGGGCTACACTCCGGCACGACTTGTACCGCTATTAGGGGTCTGACGTTTACCGCCCCCTAGGCCCAACATGCGATACTCTTAGACGAACGGACCGGACTGTACGGAGATTGTCACATTCAGGCTCAGTAGGAGTTCGGATGGGTTTACCTCATCGGCCTTCTTATCGACATCTACCTAGGGACCGTTACGTACAGCTAGTGCCGCTTGCGGTCTATTGTTAAATCCACTGCCAGCGTAGTGTCGAGTCTTTAGAGTCCCACACAGAGAGTTTCCCTCCACTGGGCAAAAGGTGTAGAGGCCGTATGGTTTTACGGCAGGGCTACGATCACTTACGTGCACTTGTGCGCGTATGATGTTCGGGCAAACAATACTAGTGGGCTTTGGTTTAAACCGGATCCTAGTATTGTATAGATGGATTAGTTTTGTCTTCTGTGTATTCGTGTTTTACGGAATGCGGATGCGGGTGTGTATGCACGGTTGTGAGGAGCAAAGAAGGAGGTGTCTCATTAGAGTTTTGACCATTGACTTGGTCAAAACCAATATATCTTTTTAATGATAATTGTGTTATGGCTAATTGGTTTGACCATTTGACCATGCTTGACAATTTGACCTAGTTGACCATTGTTGACTTAGATATTTTGCAAGCACTAGACTCTTCTTATTCTTTTGGATTTATCTTTGAGATGATAATGGTCAAATCAAGGGTAGCCATTATAATTTATCATGATAAAAGATTACTAAATATTTTTCTTATGGATCATTATCTCATTTGCTTTCTCTCTCATCAAAAGAAAGCTCCCATGGTTCTTATTCTTCCTCCTCTTTAGATTTTTCTATAGCTCTCATGTGTTGAGAAAAATAGAAACTAAATAGACAAACAAATCCATCCTCTTCTTCTACATCACCTAGGACATCAAGAGTAGCAAACTTGTTGCCCTAGTTACCTCGGCTTGAGGTGGATCTCGGACTATAGACTCTCGGGTAGATCTTCTTCGACTCTAGGAGGCCGCGGAGGTGACCAAGATCCGGATTGATCCTCGGAGCTCACTTGGACGAGGAGGACAACGGAGGGAAGAACCGAAGGACCGTTTTCGTGAGGTATAATCTTCGTATCACAGTAGATTAAACCTCCGGTAGTTTGTTAGTAATGGTTTGGCAAAGATCCTTTAGCTTTAGTCCATGTTGCTATGTAAGAAAGTTTCGATTTTTACTTGTTCCGCCTCCTCGCTAGCTTGCAGGGTGAGCGACATAGACTTACAGTGGTATCAGAGCCTCGCTAAACCATAACTAACAGTTTAAACGACGCGTTAAACTACGAAACCGAAACAACCCGAAAACAACGGACCCAAAAGTCAAGTTTCTGTCGATTTTTTAATGCGCTCTGAAAATTATTTAAACAAGTACAGAGTGTTATTTGAGCAGTAAAATGAGCAAGGAACAAAAACGGAGCATTTCCTCGAAGTTTGGGCCGGCCACATGGCCTGGAAAACCGGTGAGCTCGGTTTGAGCATGGAGGAAATGGTTTATTTTTGTAGTGTGGCTTTTTGACTTAAATCTTAGGTTTCAGGAGTTGTTTGCTTTCGCCGATTTTGATTTTACTGAATGATATTCACTGTAGCACTGTGGGTGTTTCGAAGTGGTAACTTTAACATCGTTTAATGTTCTGTGTTTGTGAAATGATATATGCACTGAATGTCCACTTATCGCTATACGTCGATTAGTGGGGGTTGTGCATGTCTGTGATCTGTGATGTTGGTTTGTGGATATGAACTTGTTGGATTGTCGTGATGAATAGCCGGGGGTGTGAGATGAGAGTTCTCATTTTTCATTCAATGTAATATTTGTAATTTGATGTAATATTATTTCATGGTCGCACATCCGGGTTGAGATTGTAGCCACCATTGTATATTATTTCTTTTACTGTTTTTGCTCTTAAGATAGACCCAAGGTGGGGTGCACAAACTACCCGATATTTTGAAGTGTTGAGTGGCCTACTCACGTTGTTGAGGGAGGCTGCTTTACTTCGGGCATTTGGTGGGTAGTTTGCCGTACCCGTAGGGGTCTAGGGTGGGGTTTGGCTATTCATCGCGACCGTGTAATCCGTCTTTCGTTACAGGCTCAAACGAAGCGCGGATTCCTAGTATATCCAATGTGTTCATCTGTGATCTGGAATGGCTATCATTGCATCTGACGAATGTTTATATCTATATATGATATCTAGTAGACGTTGTTTATGTTTTGCATCCGCGCTAGTCCAGCCCCCGCTCTGTCGTTAGTTAAGTAACCTAACGGGTAATAACGAGGCCCAGTGGCAAATGCGGATGGCATAAGCGTACGTCATATTTTCGTTGTTTTCTGCAATGGTAGGATTAAATTGATGGGACGCATTATATTAATGCAAAGAAAACAAACCAAAGCTGAATCGTTGGAACAATTTCAAAACCATTTGGTTTTTTCAAAACAGAAAAACTTTTAAAAACGCAGAGCTTAAACCACTCCTTTTAAAAGCTATCTAGGTTCCTTCGATTATATCAAGTTCACTACGTTCACGGTTTCGCCAAAACCATTCGTAGCCCTCCATCATTTCATATGTATATTCAATAGTATTCAAGCTATGTTTGTTGACCTTCGTCAAGGCATGGTGATTGGTAGCTGTTGAGTTTTCATATGTAGCATAGATAGATGCGTTGGTTTGGGACAGTCGTATTACCTTGTCGACCTTCGTCAAGGTTATATACGGGTGGGTTCAAATTAACCTGGACAATGATGGGTAAAACTTGACATGTGACTTATGATTTGTTGACCTTCGTCAAGGTCATAAGAGCATGGGGCAAAAATCCACATCGGGAGTTTCTAAGGAAATTGAAACTTGCTAGTGCTGCATACCATTTGGAGTTTGATAATGTTGATAGGATTCCTTCAGCATTATCACACAATGATATTTGGATCCCGATCCTACTGTGAGTATCCGCTACTCCTCGGGAGATTTTTTCACTTAACGATCAATGCTATAAACCAAGTAGGTGTCTAGAATAGTGTTAGCGGGGCTACACCTCCAGGGAAAAGAGGTTATTTAATTAAGGAACTTCGCGAAAGCGTCGTAAAACCTCTCTCGAAGTACTGACACTAGCTTGGCTGAAAGGTTAAGCAAGTATTGTACGGTAAGATTAATCCTGACTAATTCTTCTTTTATAGTTTGAAGAAGGATTCGAGAAACAGTGGGAGCCATCCTGTTTAGATATATTAAAAACCAATCTAAACTTGCAAGAGTATCATGCTAAGTGTTTTCTTCTCTCTCTCTCTTAATTGCAGCGACCCAGTGACCAGATATAGGTTACATCTAGATAATAAAATGACTGAATCTGACTGTAATGACTGGCAAAGGTCTGTCCAGATGCCCATTACCCATGACAAACTGGGACACCTCTTCACTAATCAAACCCCTGTCGTCTCAGGACCAGTTTCCATCGTCACGGATACTGATATCCGTAAGACATCGGAAAAAGACTGTGCGAATGCCAAGTGCCTCGTGTTGGCCTCAGTTGATGGTACATACCAAAGGCAGCACTAGAATATGGACTTAGTTTCTGTCTTCCTCCATAACAAAGATTTATATGGAGAGCAATCTCGTATCGCAAGATATGAGACCTTGAACGAATTGCTTCAAGCGAGGTTGGCTGTCGGGTTATCTGTAGGGGACAACATCCTTACAGAGACTAGCTATATTGATGAGCTCACAGACCTGAAGACCACGTTGAAGAATGGGTCAAATACTGACTTGATTCTACAGTCTCTGCCCTCTACTTACACCCTGAAGGAAACCAGGGAAGTAGAAGGAAAAGGAAGGGCAAAAGTTTCGGGACTAGATATGGTGAAGGAGGGACGTTCCTATTGTTACGGGAAAGGACATTGGCAGAGGGATTGCAGGGCTAGCAAAGCCAGTAGCCAGGATTCGAAGCATGTTGTGGCTTTGGCTTCGGGTGTGTTTGTAATAGAAAACTGTATGTCAATTAACTCTCCTTCCTGGGTACTAGATACCGGATCAGGATTTCATATCTGTAATTCATTATAGGGTTTGAGAAACCGTAGAGTTATCAGGGTAGGTGATATGACTCTCAGAGTTGCGAACGGAATGAGCGTGAACGCTGAATCCGTAGGGGAATATCACCTAGGATTGACAAATGGGCAGATATTGATTCTACGTAACTGTTTATATGTACCTAGTCTAGCATGTAATATCATATCTGTATCCTTACTCTCTAAGAAAGGATATGATTTTACTTTTGTAAGCGATGTGGTCCACATCCACCTAAATCAAGTTCTGATTGGGTCAGGTACATTAGAAAACGGAATATACGTATTAAATCAAGATCAGGTTTTCAGTGTCCAGAACACACTTAAAAGAAAGTTTCCGGAAACAAATCAGACTTTCTTATGGCATTGTAGACTGGGTCATATCAATGAGACACGATTAACGAAATTACATAAAGAGGGATATTTGAATCCGTTCGAGTATCAGTCTTATGCTACTTGTGAATTTTGTCTCATGGGAAAGATGACAAAGACTCCATTCACTGGACACGAAGTAAGAGCGAGCGAGCTCTTGGGACTCATACATAGTGACGTGTGTGGTCCAATATCTACACACGCGCGAAGTGGTTATTCATACTTCATTACTTTTACGGATGATTTCTCTAGGTATGGACATGTCTTCCTGATGAAGCATAAATCCGAGGCCTTTGAGAAATTCTGGGAATACAAGAATGAAGTGGAAAAACAAACAGGAAAAAGTATCAAGATACTGAGATCTGATCGAGGTGGTGAATACTTGAGTGCCGAGTTTCTGGGCTACTTAAAAGAGAATAGGATTCTCTCTCAGGTTTCTCCTCCATACACATCACAACACAATGGTGTATCGGAAAGGCGGAATCGAACCCTATTAGATATGGTTCGTTCCATGATGAGTAAGGCTGAGTTACCACGATCTTTCTGAGGTTATGCACTAGAAACAGCTGCATATCTTTTGAACAAGGTTCCAACCAAGACTGTGCCTACCACACCATATCAGATGTGGAGTGGGAAGAAACCCTGTCTTAAGTATCTTAAGACATGGGGATGTCCAACTTTTGTAAAGAAGCAGCATGCGGACAAGCTCGAGGCACGCTCAGTACTGTGTAAGTTTGTGGGATACCCCAAGAACTCCATGGGGTATCTTTTCTATTCCGCAGAGGAACAAAAGGTTTTTGTTTCTCAGCATCCCCACTTCTTGGAAACTGAATTTTTAGAAAATCAGATAAGTGGGAGCGTAATAGAACTGGAAGAAATTCCAGAACCACAAGCTATTACTGAAAGTTTAGTAGAACCAGAGCTTTCAGAAGAACCGGACATTCCAGCGCCACTCCGTAGGAGTAGCAGGCAGTCTCATCCGCCCGAGAGATACTACGGTTTTCTCATAGATGGGGATCGAGGGGATTGCATCATTGAAAATGATGAGCCTACTAGCTTCCAGTAAGCCATTCAGAGTAATGACTCAGTAAAATGGCTGGATGCAATGCGGACCGAAATGGAGTCCATATACACCAACAAAATTTGGACTTTGGACATTGCTCCAGAAGGGGTAAAACCCGTAGGCTGCAAATGGATCTTCAGAAAGAAAATTGGTGTAGATGGGCAGGTTGAAACCTATAAAGCTAGACTTGTTGCAAAGGGTTTTCGACAAAGACCTGGTTTGGACTATGACGAAACCTTCTCTCCAGTGGCTATACTCAAATCCATTCGGATCCTTCTTGCCATTGCTACCTTCCATGATTATGAGATCTGGCAGATGAGCATAAAGACGGCTTTTCTAAATGGAAATTTGGAAGAGTGCGTCTATATGGATCAGCCGGAGGATTTCATTCAGAGTGGGAGCAGCGGTAAAGTGTGCAAGTTGCTTAAGTCCATTTATGGACTAAAGCAGGCATCGCAGAGTTGGAACATCTGCTTTGATGATACTGTCAAAGAATTCGACTTTATCAAAAATCCAGATGAACCATGCATTTTGGGAGAACTGTGGTATTCCTCGTCTTGTACGTGGATGACATTCTCCTAATAGGAAATGACATTCCTATGCTGCAGTCAGTCAAAAGATTCTTGTCACAGAGGTTCTCCATGAAGGACCTAGGTGATGCCAACTACATTCTGGGATCCAGATCTATCATGATAGATCTAAGAGGATGTTGGGACTTTCGCAGTCCAGGTACATCGACACCATACTGAAAAAATTCAGTATGGAAAATTCAAAGCACGGTAATCTACCGGCTTGTCACGGAATCACCCTCTCAAAAGAGATGTCTTCCAAGACTGATTTAGAAAGGGCTCGCATGTCATCTATACCCTATGCATCTGCGGTAGGCTCTATAATGCATGCGATGTTATGTACCAGACCAGATGTAGCATACGCATTGAGCGTTGTAAGACGGTATCAGGCTGACCCAGGGGAGAAACACTGGATAGCAGTAAAGAACATTCTCAAGTACCTGAGAAGGACTAAGGAGATGTTCTTGGTGTATGGCGGAAAAGACCTCCAGATCGAGGCCTTTGCTGACTCCAGCTTCCAGAGTGATAAAGATGACTCCAAGTCCATGTCGAGTTATGTCTTTACCCTCAATGGAGGGGCGGTTTGCTGGAAGAGCTCCAAGCAGGAAATCGTTGCTGACTCGACGATGGAAGCGGAGTACATAGCCACTTGCGATGCCGCAAAGGAAGCTGTCTGGATGAAGAAATTCCTCACGGAGCTTCAGGTGGTCCCTACCATTGTTGATCCAATACCGCTGTATTGCGACAACAACGGTGCTATAGCCTTAGCGAAGGAACCCAGGTCCCATCAGAAGTCCAGGCACATCTTGAGGCGGTACCACCTGATCAGGGAGATCGTAGATCACCGGGAGATCGAGGTGAGGAGAGTAGATTCGGAGAATAACACTGCAGATCCACTCATGAAGGCCATTCCCCAGACTCATTTCGAGCGGCTGATCGAGATGATAGGTCTTCGATACGCCAGTACATGGCCCTAGTGCAAGTGGGAGATTGTTAGTGTATATGCCCTAGAACTGTATCATTCTAGTTTGTATATTACTTAATGGAAGCTTGGGATGTTCACAGTTGTATAGACAGTCTTGCTCAAAATGGCAGTATGCTACTTGGTTTGTTTCTACTTCAATATGTGAATGTGTTTCTTTTAGCATATCGCTTATACATATTAGTGGAGCCCTTAGGATCTTTGCTTGATTGCCAGCGTTGTGATGGCAGTCACACTAGTGGGAGCTGGATAATCTACAAGCACTTCCTTATACAGGTCCCTAGTCGTAGGATTATCGAGACGGGGCATCGATACTCCGGAGTAGACTAGCGTATACGCTTCTCATCCCAGCAGGGGAGATAGTCTGTCCCACAGCCATTAATACGTCAAACTGGAGATAGTATGCGGGTGCTCGTTAGGTTATGAGTATACTGGATAAGACTCGTAGGGAACTGTTAGTTGGTACTATACCTATCGTCAGATAATAGTTCCCAGGTGACGGGAATACAGCTTAGTCTGTCGACTTGACACTGCTACTTTGCCTCGAGTGTGTTCCCACTGTACTTTGATTACTACCCTACCATGGCTCAAAGGAATCGTGCAAACAGGTAGTAGCTAGGTGCAGTCCCGAAGCACTTGAAGGCAGTAGCGGTTAGATAGAATTCGTCTCTCCCGGTATTGGGGGTTAATATCGCGCTGTGTCTAGGAGAGCCATTACACAAAGTCCCTGGCCAGGGCAAGCGAGAATTACTGGTGGTGTTTCAAATAGTTTCTCAGGGTGTTCTGGGCTACACTCCGGCACGACTTGTACCGCTATTAGGGGTCTGACGTTTACCGCCCCCTAGGCCCGACATGCGATACTCTTAGACGAACAGATCGGATTGTACGGAGATTGTCACATTCAGGCTCAGTAGGAGTTTGGATGGGTTTACCTCATCAGCC
The DNA here is from genome assembly GCA_030015575.1 of Agapanthus africanus. Taxonomy (NCBI): domain Eukaryota; kingdom Viridiplantae; phylum Streptophyta; class Magnoliopsida; order Asparagales; family Amaryllidaceae; genus Agapanthus; species Agapanthus africanus. The sequence continues at coordinate 321,450,102 of JASDDO010000006.1, read as the reverse complement.
TTCTTATCGACATCTACCTGGGGACCGTTACGTACAGCTAGTGCCGCTTGCGGTCTGTGGTTAAACCCACTGCCAGCGTAGTGTCGAGTATTTAGAGTCCTACACAGAGAGTTTCCCTGCATTGGGCAAAAGGTATAGAGGCCGTATGGTTTTACGGTAGGTCTACGATCACTTACGTGCACTTGTGCGCGTATGATGTTCGGGAAGACAATACTAGTGGGCTTAGGTTTAAGCTGGATCCTAGTATTTTACAGATGGATTAGTTTTGTCTCTGTGTATTCGTGTTCTACGGAATGCGGATGCGGGTGTGTATGCACGGTTGTGAGGAGCGAAGAAGAAGGTGTCTCATTAGGGTTTTGACCATTGACTTAGTCAAAACCAATATGAGGTGAGGAAAATGTTTATTAATCTTTTTAATGATAATTGTGTTATGGCTAATTGGTTTGACCGTTTGACCATGCTTGACAATTTGACCTAGTTGACCATTATTGACTTAGATATTTTGCAAGCACTAGACTCTTCTTATTCTTTTGGATTTATCTTTGAGATGATAATGGTCAAATCAAGGGTAGCCATCATAATTTATCATGATAAAAGATTACTAAATATTTTTCTTATGGATCATTATCTCATTTGCTTTCTCTCTCATCAAAAGAAAACTCTCATGGTTCTTCTTCTTCCTCCTCTCTAGATTTTTTTATAGCTCTCATGTGTTGAGAAAAATAGAAAATAAATAGACAAACAAATCCATTCTCTTCCTCTACATCACCTAGAACATCAAGAGTAGCAAACTTGTTGCCCTAGTTATCTCGGCTTGAGGTGGAGCTCGGACTATAGACTCTCGGGTGGATCGTCTTCGACTCTAGGAGGCCGCGGAGGTGACCAAGATCCGGATCGATCCTCGGAGCTCACTTGGACGAGGAAGACAGTGGAGGGAAGAATCGAAGGACCGTTTTCGTGAGGTATAATCTTCATATCACAGTAGATTAAACCTCCGGTAGTTTGTTAGTAATGGTTTGGCAAAGATCCTTTAGGTTTAGTCTATGTTGCTATGTAAGAAAGTTTCGATTTTTACTTGTTCCGCCTCCTCGCTAGCTTGCGGAGTGATCAACATAGACTTACACGTGACCTATCTGATCCATTTGGACAAACTTGTCTATCAGCGCCTGAAAGGTTGTGGATTTGAAGAAGGTCATGAACTGGGACACATTGGCCTGGTTTTGAGGAGTTGGTTGGTGGCTTCATTGGCCTGGTGAGCTCTGATTTGCTGAGTAATATAGTCATCTAGGGCCGCATTAGAGATTGTTTCCTCGTTTGCCGCTGATAAGGATGGGAGAGGATTTGATGTTTCTTCTTTATCATCCTCGATAATCACCGGCGGATTTTCATCCGGTGGTTCTGGTTGGATCATCATCCCAACCATGTCTTCGAATAAGAGAGTCATCTGCTTGATGTTAGCAGCTTGCTCCGCAGCTTCTTTGTCTTTTCTCTCCAGCACTCATCGCAAGAAATTTGTATCGGTCTCTTGCTCTTGGCGATGTTCAGCTTCTCTGTCTGGACGTTCTTTTGGTCCGGTGAGTGCTGCCATTTTAGTCAGCATCTCCTGTAGTTTTTGTTGTTGCTCCTGAGCCTTTGTCAGCGAACGAATTTGCGGTCGGTGACTCACCGAGGCACGACTCTCTTCTTTTCCGGTGGCTATGTAGACCGTCTATATCGTTATGCCCCCAGACTTAGAGCGTTTAGATCTTTGTCCATTGGATTTTGCCGCTGGCTGTAGAGTTTTCTCCAGCTTTGTTTTTTATGAGAGATTGGAGTTGAAAGAGCCGTTGTGACAGGCACCGGTTTAGGAGAAATCCCCCGTTATATGGCGGAGGAGCGATCTTTTTCTTGTCGGCCCTTAAATTTTTTGGGTCGACGAGAGTAGATTTTGTCAAGCACAGAGTCTTGGACCTTTCGTCGGACTCTATGTATCTGTCAGGAGAGCCATTGATGAGGTTGCTCCGGTTGTTTCTGTATTGCGGAGGTGATTTCTTCAGTACTTCCGTCGGGGAGTTCTTGTGTACCCTCCTAAGCGGGTTAAAGCAGTTCCCAGTTAGAATAGCAGCGTTGGTATCCACCATAGGAGCTGGTGGGGTGAGCCCAGAGGGGGATTTGCCCCAGCTTCTCTCACTCGGCGGCAGTGGCGAAGTCGAGCATGTCATGGAGTGGGAATTGCCTCAGTTTTGGAGGTGTCTTCCTCATACCCCCTGCGTTGCTAGGGAGTTTCGGTTGGCATCAGCCTGTTGAAGACCGACGTTCTTATTGGAGTTGGAGCGGAGTTGGCCAATCTTTCGAAGACCAACCGTCTGGGAGGGGAAGTACTTTTATCGGCTTCACCCGCAGCAGGAATAGGGAGGGCTAGTTGTTTTGGGGTAGCTCCTTTAGGTAACATGGGCTTCTTTGTGGGCCTTTTCAAGTTCTTATTCTGCCTGTTGAAAACCGAGACACCAGAGTTTGACGACTTGCTGATAGAAGCTGTGACGGTTGCCAGCCGATCAAAGACTGACCTTCTAGGAGCTTCTCCTTATGGTGTTGAGGTGCCGAAGTTCACAAGTAGGAGCATGGTCTCGAAGAATAACCCGGTAATGGCCTGAGTAACCTACCCCACCGGCATTGAGAAAATGGAGGTCGCGTTCGGCCTGTATGCGACTCCTCCAGCTGGGGTGGAGAAGGAGTTGCTGTTGCAAGCAGTGCAGTTAAGAGCCATTGATTTTGCACATGAGCAAGACACCAAGTTTTAGTATCTTGAATCCAAAGGCAACCGTTATATAGTGAACCACGATTTTGTTCGCGATCCCGACATACGAATTGTTGAGTGGAAAGAGAAAGAGGTGCCACCGGGCGTGCTAGAATCTGTTTACCGCCGAATATCGGACTGAGATGTTGGGACGACTAGCCTAAATTTGGGGGCGGATGCTATTTGGACATATCCATCTACCTCTCCAAAATTGCCAAGTTGATTTATGGCACTGTATATTGGAGGTTTAGATAGATGCGACCGATATAGCAGATTTTATCAGATTCCCCCTCGTTTGTGAGAGGTTTTTGATTGTAGGGACGCTCTTCACTGCAGGCGCAAGTCCCTGTAGTTAATTACGTTATCGTGTTGCGATAACCAGTTTCTCCTTCTTTAGTAGTTCATTTCATGCCGTGTTATGTTTGTTTTTATGGTTGCCCGTGGATTGTATACGGAGACTATTTTATGTCGTCGCCCGCAGGGCGCGGATTAATCCAAATCCATATATTTTAGATTTGGGGTTTGAACTTAAGTTGTATGTTCCTTTAGTTCAAAGAATATTTTATTTTACTTAAGGACCGTTAATCTAGTTTGGGATTAAGATCGACTTAAATATTGAGCATTTGGGCTTAATTTATTTTAACTAAGGATACGTTAGTCATATTTGAGAATAAGATCAACTTAGCAATATTTTCAGGATCATTAAATTTAGTTAGGATCCAACAACAGAGCATTTGTGCTCAGCTACAAGAAACTTCAAAGACTTATCCAATTTGGGCTCGGTCTTGGGCTTTCTCCTTTATTCAGAAGTGCTAAGCACTTAATTGTTGCTGTGGCACTCACGTGGGAAGCATGTGAGGCGGTCAGACATGGGCGTTGCCCAATCAGTGCAAAGTACAGATTCGTTTTGACTATATGTGTAGTGCTAAGCACTTTTATACAGCGCTCACTTATGTTTCACGTGAGGCACTGAATCTTCATATCTGGGCACTCACGTGGGAAGCACGTAAGGTGCTGAGTTTATATTTTTGTTGGGCACTCACGTGGGAAGCACGTGAGGCGTTGAGTTTTCATTTGTTTTAGACATTTAATCTCTTTTAATAGCGTTTTTATCCATTAATGATCACCAAGATCTCTATTTTAGAGATTTATGATCGGATTTTCTTCCAAGAACTAAGTTCTTCTGTTCTTTTTACAAGAACTAAGTTCTTTGTGTAGGGTTAAACCCTATTTTTACAGGAATTAAATTCCTGAAACATGTTCCTTTTCTCTCTTTTCCTTTTACCTAGTTCTTTTCTCTATATTTTAAGTTTGAAGAACAGAATCTTCCCGATGAGAATTAAATTCTCAACTTATGGAAGATTTGTCTTACGGATCTCTAATCCAGAGAAAAAACTAAGTTCTTTTTTGAAGGGTTAAACCGTTGTTTTTGTTTTTTTTTTACTTGTACAAGGCAAAAGAGATATTTTTAATCTCTTCTTTCTCTTTACCTAGGATTTGAAAGGAGAACAGAGCTTTCTTCAGCGAGAGAATTAAATTCTCAGTTGCAGCTTCAATCTTTTTCTATGCAGAAACTTATGGGGGGTTCTCTCTCTATGAAACTTGAAGTCTCGGGTCCTTTATATAGGCAAGGCAAACTGTTGATCAATTTTGAGAAAATCTCTCATTTGAGAGACACCAATTGATTTAATTAGTCTTTAAGATTACTTGGGGAATTTTACCCACCGTTAGATCTTTAATCCAGTGACTTCTATTTTACGGATTATATTTTCTTGTTTTTAACAAGATTGGAGAAATATTTTCCCATATATATAATTTAATTATATTAAACGGTGATTTTTAATCACCACTGGATCTTTGATCCACGGGATTTCTGTTTAACAGAGAATATCTTTCTCGTTTAGAAAAATTGGGGAAATATTTTTCTCTAATAGAATTTAATTCTATCATTTGATAATTTTTAATCATCATTGGATTTTTAATCCAACGGCTCTGTTTAACAGAGAATATGTAACGACTCTGAAATCCCTGTACAAAATTAATTGTTTATTGTATAGAAAGGGGTATTTCAGCCTGATGTAGAGTTATAAGTTATTTTTGTTCAATAAAAATAAGAAACAACTTGTAGCTCACTGGTAAAGCCTCTATACTACTATGGCATAGCTTGTGTATTCGATCCCTATCAGTCCCAATTATTTTTTAAAAAATTCTTTTTAATTTTTCGGAAGCCCAAGTGTTGCACGTGCAAATCACGGAGAAACGAAAGGTTTCAGAAAAATCAAACAGGCGCAAAGAGGAGTAAACACACATAAACACGTGGCATGAATCTCAAGGCAAACTACCAAAATCCGACTGCCCATTTCCCCCATCTGGCCGGCACCGATGGTCCCCTTTGCTCCAAATCACTCCGTGCTTTGCACACTCGTCCCTTCAGCTCCTCTCAACTTTTCTGCACTGTTTGATTTTCCTGCAATCAAACAGAGACTTTTCAAATCCCTAATTAACACCATTAAATCTATTTTAATTCATTTTATTTCACACCCTCTCTCATATTTTACACTATAAATACCACCCCATACTCTAGCTCTCCCCTATTCTGAAATTTCTATCAAATTTCTCCCAAAATTTTCTAAGTGCAAGTGGAGTCAAGTAGAGTTAGCAAACAAGTTCTCTTTTGTTGAAGATCGAAGTCATTTCCGGAACTACTACGACGCCACGGAGCCCTCCCTCTCTTCCTTACTCTTTTCTCGACGTTATAAAACCGTAAGTCCTATCCCCCTACTTCTTTTCAACTAAAATCGCATTCTTAAAATATATCGACAGGTGAAGTTATCTCATTAATTTTTATTATAAACAACTTTTTTCATCTTCATCAAAGTCAAATGCTCATTTTAAATCTCTAAATATCATCTTAACATGTTGTTCACATGTTTACCTTTTCATGTAATTAGAAATTCAAGTGAAATAAGCCTATAACAAACTTTTTCATTAAAATACCATGAACTTTAGTATAACCCTTATTTTGATAATTAGAATAAATACCTTAGGAAAATTCATGGGGTAACGATTTACCCCACACGCACACTATGGTTTCATAGCATGATTTTCTAAATATATAGTTGGTTCAAAAAATAGGTTTTACATTAAAATACTACAGTTTTACAAAAAGGTTTCTATTAATCGATATTTTTTTTATCCTTGGCGATTGCATCCCTACAACCCTCGTTAGGGAACACGTTTTTAGATGGTGCGGGTTATCACACATCCTTGAGATAGTAGAGCGAGATGCGGAGCTCCTCACGGAGAATTCGGTCTCGAAAAGAAATAAAAAATACGGTTTTTAAGAAATACAAATTTTTCTAAACAAAACTAAATTTTTGGAAAATTATATATAATTATGAAACCGTATTTTCAGTAAAACAAATTGTTAAAATCATATTTTCAAATGAAAGTTTAAAGTTAAATGAAAAATACCATCAGGTTTCCAAAAGAGATCATTTTCATAAAAATACCATAAACTTTTAAAAACTAGGTTTTATCACTAAAACACCATCTAAATTAAAATATATATTCCTAAAAACTCTAAATATTATAAATCACCCTCGAAGTTTATTTTTCAACAACATTAAAGTATTTTTCATAAAACCCTCTCGAGAGATGCAAACAATATAAATACAATGTAAACAACAGTAATAAATATTTAAGGACTATAGATTAATATAGGCTTAAGAGGTATCATTTCTCTTGAGCCCCGGAGGGCCGGAGAAAATGAGTGCTTGCCTATTCAGTTTAGACAAGTTTAACGGAGTTATCAATGGCAATTGTCTTGGAAAAAAACACAAATCCTGCCGTCTATGTGCAGCAGTTGCCGATTACTCTCGAACCTAAGAAATTCAAGAATTAAATCCTTTTATAAGAATCCAAACTCAAACCAGAATCCAAAATCAAACACAAATTTGAATATTTGATCATGAACCTAAACACTCGAATTCAAATATCAAATCTGAATTTGAACACTTGACTCGACTTGACCGAACCATGGTTATAACTTGACATGAATATCTTAACACATGATTATATCTTGAACATGAACCTGTACATTTTATATCCATGGATTCGGCCAAGACCTATAATCTTAATCTATACAGTACAATATACGGGGATAAAGGGGTAGATTGGTACGGAACGTATATCGTGGCACGAGAGGTCACTTTAAAAAACACATATATGAATGCATGTGCCATTGTCTCTTGACGGAGCCTTGTATTATATGTTACCATAGTCCATGGGGTAAGATGGACTCTTTTCGTATACATGAATAGATTCTTTATCAAACTACAAATAATCACGTTAGAATAACAATCTTATACCTGTGAATGTTCATAAGGGAACAAATGCCCCCACAGCGTTGTTCTCACGTGGCTCACACGTGATGCAACGCTGTCACCTTTACAGCCGTTGGATCTGCCTAGGGAACGGGGAAGATGAACCGTTTCCCATCATGTCTTGTAAATGCAGGGGTCTTGTCTCTGCAACACCTCTGTTCCTTCATCTTCTTCCTTCTTTGCTATCTTCTGAGAATTTAATTCTCCTCTTCAGATCTTAGTTCTCTATCCATTGGAAATTTCCAAAGTTTAACTCTGCCAAAAAGAACCCTTTTTTAGATAAAGCTCTAGAACATCAAAGTACTCCTTTCTTCAAGAAAGCCTCTGGATTTTAAATCCATCATGAGAGCTTTGCTATCCTCTAAAACCCATCTCTTAGAGATCTAAGATGTGATTTTTGAATAATAACTCTCAATGTCTTGGGCATGACATTTGATTTTTCCTTTCCTCTTTATGGGGTTTCTGGAATTTAATTCCATTGCATAAAAGGAATTTAATTCCTCACCAAAGAGCTTAGCTCTGAAAGATTAAGAAGGCCCTTCGGGAATTTGATTCCCCGGTGTTCTTGAAAAATCTTTTTAAGGGATTTTTCCAGGATTTGTGATGGGTGTTCTTTTGTGAGGATGTTCATATTCCAAGTCATTTAAACCCCAATGTGTATTTATTGGGAATCTTTTTTCTTTATTCTCTCAATGATATCCCTTCCTCGTGATTGGCGAGCCGTCATACTGATTTTGTGGGGTCCATTGTTTTTGTAATCAATGATATCCTGTTCTTGTCGTTTTCTTCTGCTGTTTATATATATATATATATATATATATATATATATATATATATATATTTGCACGTATAGGTTGCATTAACAGTCTTTCCTCCCTTTATTTCAGGGAAAATGGCTTCCCTTCCCTACTTTCCTTTTACTCGCTTAGACGCTGCTTTTCCACAATCGCCGTCGGACGAAGAAGCAATGGCGATGATCAGAGCTCATGATAAAGATCGGACAAATCTGCTCTTATGGGCCACTTGGTACGGCCACATCATCTAGGGTCTCTGAAGTTTTATTTGCGGGGAGCCGGTGGAACCTTTTCGCCCTATACTGCTGATGGAATGCCTACAGACCACTTATGCAGTGGAAGTTACCAATTGGACTCTTTCGGGCCAGCTGGAGCCCTCTACCTCTGGGATACCTAACCAGCCCCTGCCTGCTATAGACATCTTAGGGCATCGGATTTGCCAAGGTGAAGCTCGACCTTTGGGCAGGTCTATAAAGTGGGTATCACCCCTGGCACCCAGTAGGCTACCTTTTTTGGGCTCGCTATATTCTTTCTGCTCACCGTGCAAAGCTGCAGATGGTCAGGCTATATCAGGCAGTATACGCATCGCTCTTCCATTACCATGCTCATCATGTCTGGTGGATCAAAGCCTTCTTAAACCAGTGGAATCTGCCCACCAACACCTTCCTACTAGGGGATCGAGAGCTGTCTATCTCATTGGATGAATTCCGTGAGATTTCAGGACTGCCCATTAGGGGGGAGCATTATGAGGAATTGTTGCCTCCTGATAAATATGTTTTCTCTACCATGCTGGCTATGCTTAACAATTTGACTGCCGAAACCACCGTCCGTCATAAGTATCCCAGTCTGATCAAGGCCCTAGGTATTTTCGACAGATTGTTTGCGAAGTCAGAGGGGCAGGGTGTCACTTTCGATAGCTTTATCGTCTATTTCATTCGGGGGGATATTTTATCCAAGGAAGCCCCGAAGTTTGCGAGTATTGATGACCCTTTTGGGTTTGGTTTGGATAAACTTCCGGTCAAAGAAGAAGATTTAATACAGTTTTACATCCCAATCTTGTCGGTCGTTCCTTTTGATTCGATTGCGGCTCCCGGCATGGATGAAGAGACCTTCTTTGTCGGTTTTATCAGCCTTTGGCTCAGTTGGTTTATGATACCGTCACACCGACGCTTCATGAGAGCTTCCGCCTTCTATCCCGCCCATCGTGTAACTGAAGGGGCAAAGTTGGCTGTCGGCATCGCGGGACTATCGCATCTTTATCACGGGTTAAGTGTTGCGGCCAACACTTCGACTCCAGGTGTAGATGTTGTGAATCTCCCCCTTCATTACTTCACATCTTGGATCGAAATGCATATGCTGGGGGCATTCGCGGCACATCGACGGCCGAACTTCTATGACTCATACACCTTTCTTCGAGTTATGAGATTGGTGGATGCCTCCGCTCCCGATCCGACTCAATTAGGGGTCCTCCGTATTCTGCTCAATACATATACTAATGAGAGAGAGATGGTATTCATTGATCGCGTTCTTTCTGCTCCGGCGGGGCCTGTCCAACAGCTATTCTACTCGTCGAATGGGGGAGCACCATCTTTAAAGCCTAGGGAGATCATGCATCTGTATTCAATTAGGCCGGGCTACTTAGTGATCCTCCGGGATGATACGGCTCTCGTCATGCGGTATAATCTGCACCGCTTTGCTCGGCAACTGGGCTATAATCAGGGCGTCTCTTTTGAAGTGTTTTTGGCTGAGCCCACTTCATCTTTGGGAGTTATTCACGACGTCATGCATCACTTCATGCGGTTGAACACTGGCTTTGCGTTCATGATCCCAGAACCTGACTATCTCCCGCCATCTGTGGGGTCTTTTGTGGGCTGGTATTGCCACTGGGTTGGCCCTGTTATTGCTGAGGAAAGGCGGGTACTCTTTGAGTATAAGACTCCTGCTCCGACTCAAGCTGCCAGCGTCCCGTTGCGACCACGGTTAGTCGTTCGCTCTCTCTTGCGGGATAGCGGCGTGGTCCTTATCTCGCAAGCCGCAGAAACCGAATTAACTCCTCCTACTGTAGGGTTGGCAATGCATACTAGAGCTCAATCAATGGCTTCCACCGAAGTGCAAGTGGCAGTGCTGTTATCAGCATTGGTGTCGTCGAAAGAGGATAGTGGGGATGAAGTGGGCCAACGTCACGCCAAAGCGCCGAAGGGAAGGAAGCGATCCTCTACCAGCGCTAGTTCCGGGTCGAAGAGGAGAAAGAAGACGATCCCCGGTCTGCTTGACCTTTTGGTGGAATCCGAGCCTATTGTTCAAGACGAACCAATATCCATGCAAGCGCCGGATGATGGTCTTCTCTTTCCAGGTTCATCTGCCGAGAAAACCGCGCAATTGGCCGAGGCTATAAAGCGTTCCCAGGATGAGACCGAGAACGTGCGCGTCCTGAAGAGGCCTTACCCCCCGGTTATCTTTTACAAAGATCCTCCATCACTGCGAAAGGTTCATATAGGTCCCCTGTGACCGGAAGATGATATATCCCTCAAACAGCCCATTTCAGCTGCTTCTGAAGATGAGCTAGCAGCGAAGACCGGTGGGCATGAATCTACGTTTGACTCCCGGCGAGCACATTTCCTGAGGAAGGAGAGACGGCTTGAAAAAGCCATACTGGAGGCACCCTGGCGCATTGGTATGCACGCTTTCCGTATTTTTTCTTTTGTATCGTATTTTATATTTTCTTATCTTTGCGAAAATTTTGCAGGGACTTCGGCCACGGCAGAAAATTTGAGCTCAAGTCGTGTCCTGACTGTGGACTCTATAAATGTCCCCGATGAGGCACTAGTAGGTGCAGAGGAGGTCGTTACGGCTGCTATTACTGCTGCAGAGCTTCCATTGGTGACTTTTGTTCTCCCGGTGCTTTCTCTCCCAGAAAAGGCATCCTCATTGGCCGCAGATTTAATGGATCTTTCTGGTGACGGCCCAGAGATTGTGGAACAGGTAGTCGATACCTCCATCCCTTCATTGGAGCCTGAAGCAGTGGCCACTGCCCTACAATTGGAAGCTATTACACTAGCCCACGTCCCGGTGATGTGCCTGAGGGTACGGAGGAGGCTGCCGAAGCTGCTATCCCTCCAGTTCAAAGCGGGAGGAGTATCGAAGGTAGTCTTCTATATTTTGTTTTAATGATCTCTCCATTATCTGAATCTTTCTGTCTTTTCAGAATTACGAGGATTGGCGGCATCCATTGTAGATCTATCTCCCGGAAAGTCTTTTCAGCGTCTGTTGGAGATGGCCGCTCCGCAGGCAATATCCCCGCAACTCATCATCCTATCTTCTGGAAAAGGTCGGTGTTATTTGACCCCCTCATTGCATTATCATTATTTCGTATAACGATGCTTATGTCTTCTATAGTTCTGGAAGCTGACGACGAAGTTGAGATCCTCGACGAGCCTGGGGATCTTTTAAACCCTCCTTGCATGACTGTGGGTAAGTAAAGTTTTAACGTTGTTCCATCTATTCTTTATTTGCAAATTTCGCTGATTGTTCATGAATCTTGACAGCTTTGCCCGTTCTTATCCCGCTGGAATCTCGCATCATTATGCCACCCGGCCCTTATGCCCGGCGCACGTCTGAATGGATGGCGAAGCAATGCCTTCACTCCTTATCCGCTCTTATCGAAAATTTTCGTGCTGGTAGTTCGATCACAGCCAAAGAATTTCCTACCGAAACCAACATTTCTTTGCCCTTTCTCGCCACTTACCATGATGAAACATTGGTGCATGTCTGGGTTGAGTTTTGTCGTCGAGTGGAGGCTTGCTTACATGGTCTCGAGTGCACATGCCTTCCCTCAGAGGTTGTGGCTGCAAAGACGAGCTTGCGGAGGCTGATCGAACGGTGCGCTGTGAATCTACAATCATGTGTGCAGAGGCTTAACCCGAAATTCTCGGAGAGGGAACTGGCCTCGACTGCTTTGGGGGAACTTCAAGCTGAGCTCACTGCTAAGACCACCCGTGCATACGAACTTTGGCGGGTGCTTCAAGAAGCTATCAGGGAGGTGTTAGCTATTGATAAAGCTGTTATCTTTACCCGTGAGATGGTCGAAGCTCACAAAGTTGCTAAAGAAGAGCTCGAGATTCGGCTCGCCTCATATCAGTCTCAACAGTCTCAGGCGGAGACCCGTCTCGCAGCAGTAACAAAATTTGAAGCTGAGACCTAGCGGAAGAAGGATGAACTGACGAATTTATTACACCATCCGCCGGCTTGAAGAATTTTCCTTTATTGTATATTTTTTATTTATGAATAAAATAGTTTGTATTCATTTTGATTCTTTTATGAGATGTACTTTGCATTCTTTTGGATTCATACATAAAAGAAATACTTCATTTCATGTTGTCGTTTTCTCTTCTTTGCTGTGCTATTGGTGTATTAGCTTTAGCGAACGTATCTTGTAGTTGGTAGATAACAGTCCATCTTATCCTCCTTATAAGGTAGCGATGGCTTAGAAAACGGGTTCAGGTCTATTGCCTAAAACTTTTCAACTTTATAGGCCGTGAGGGTCTCATAAATACTTTTCTCCCTACGAGTCGTGAGGATCTCATAGGTGTATTTTCTCCTTACGAATCGTAAGAATTCCTAAGTGCGTTTTCTTTTGAGAGTCGTAAGGATCTCACAAGAAAATTTTCTTCCTTACAAATCGAGAGGACTCATAACTGGTTGATAAGTTGACTTGTTTCCGAGTCGAAGCGTTGCTTCGACGAGGAGGTTGAGGGTTGACTTTCTCCATTTTCTAAGGTGTCAGGATTGACTTTCTCCTTTTTCTATGGTGTCTTTCTACGATGTCGGGATTGCCTTTCTCCGTTTTCTACATTGTCGGGATCGACTTTCTCCGTTTTCTACGGTATCGGGGATCGACTTTCTCCGTTTTCTACGGTGTCGGGGGATCGACTTTCTCCATTTTCTACGGTGTCGGGGATCGACTTTCTCCGTTTTCTACGGTGTCGGGGGATCGACTTTCTCCGTTTTCTACGGTGTCAGGGATCGACTTTCGGTTGTCTGTAAACCGCAGAGTCTTGGAACTATGGACTTTGCCGTGGCTCCGATTGGTGCTATCGCGTCCGTGTCCTGCTGGCATGAGGAGGAACGTCGTTTCTAGTCTTTTGGGATACAGATATTGCCGCTGAGACCTGACTTTCCCTTTGATGGAGTTTGTTGGGACATATGGTTCCCTTTTCGTTTATGTCCATGGATTGTATACAGGGGTCAGTATGGACTTACCTGCAGAGCAGAAGTTTCATTTCATATATATATTTTTGTTTTCTTTCCGCGATACTCTATCATTTCAGCTTTTTGTATCGCGAAAGTCGCGATTGCCCAATCATTTCGGCTATTTTTCGCGGTGCCCAATCATTTCGGCTTTTTTTTACTCGCTACTTTTTATTGCGAGTTGCCCAATCATTTCGACTATTTTTGTATGCATATATTTTACTCGCTGATTTTGTTGTAAGTTGCCCCATCATTTCGGCCATTTTACATGCATTTTTTTCGAGTACGGAACTCAAGATCTGATACCAATATTAGCATCACCATCGCTGCGACTGGAATATTGCTAAGAGCGAATCATCATTTGCCGTGAAAGGACTTGGAACTTGATACCGATGTAGGCATCAACATCGCTACAACTGGGACATTGCCAGGAGCGAATCATCATTTGCCTTTGTCGATTTAAACAAAGATGGCTTAGCAAACAGGGTTAGAATCCTGTCGACTAAGGCTTTTGACTTCATGAGCCATAAGGGTCTCATAAAGGTGTTTCTCCCTACGAGTCGTGAGGATCTCATAGGTGCATTTTCTCCTTAGGAATCGTGTGTGCCTTTTATAAGTCGTAAGGATCTTACAAGAGTGTTTTCTCCTTATAAGTCGAGAGGACTTACAAGTGTTTGTTCATTAAATGAGGGCATTCCTTGTCGTTGGTGGGACTCGGAAAGGAAATGTTTATTTGCACCCGTGGATTGTATACAAGGGTCGGTATTAAACCGCTTGTAGGACAGTCTGGGAAAGGTGATTGCTTAAGAACAGTTTCAGATCCTGTAGCTTAAGGCTTTTGAATCTTATGAGCCTTGAGGGTCTCATAAGAGGGTTCTCCTTACGAGTCGTGAGGATCTCGTAAGTGTAATTTCTTCTTAGGAATCATGGGGATCCCTAAGTGTGTCGCTCCTTTATGAGTCGTAAGGATCTCACGCAGGTAGTTTTCTCCTTACAAAGTCGAAAGGACCTTACAAGTGTCTTTTAACGAGATTGCGCCCTTTCGGGTTTTCACAAACTCGCCGGTAGCCCTGCTGTTTTTACTCATGGAGCCCTTTCGGATTTTCATCATTGCCCATTTTGCTTGCGGACGTACCCTTTTTTTTTTTACTCATCAGCCCAAGGATGCTGCGGGTTTGTAGTAGTTTAAAGACGTTTCGGTCAGTAGCTAGTTTTAGGACATTTCGGTCCATAGCTAGTTTTAGGACATTACGGTCCACTATTAGTTTAGGGACGTTTCGGTCCTTTATGGAGACAACGGTTTCGCTGGATACCCCTTACAGAGCTTGGGTTTGGGAAGATAGCGAGCGGACATGGGTGTCATTATCTATCAGGCATAGTATTTCTTCAGGAACCGGCCGTTTATTGGCCTGAAAGGTCTTTCGCCATGCATGTCCATGAGCAAGTAAGCCCTACCTTGGTAGACCTTGTCTATGATGTACGGGCCCTCATAATTCGGCTCAAACTTCCCCCGTTTGGCACGATTAGGGATCATAGGTCCTTTTACGACTAGCACGAGTTCGCCTTGACGGAATGTTCTCGGCCTAGTCAATTTCTCGTATAAGGGCGTCACCTTTGCTTTGTAAACCTCTAAGTTTTGCTGCGCCATGAGACAAGTTTCATCGAGGGCATCGAGCTCCTCAAGCCAAAGATGAGCATTCTCTTCATCTGTTAGCTCGTAATGAACCACCACTCGTAGAGACGGTAACTCTATCTCCAAGGGGAGTATTGCCTCAGTGCCAAACACCAATGCGTATAGCGTTGTATTTGTGGCCGTTTTGAACGTGGTCCGGTATGCCCAGAGAGCTTCATGCAGTCTCTCGTGTCAATCCTTTTTATTTCTGGACACCGTCTTCTTTATAATCTTCATCAAGGTCTTTTTGAAAGCCTCAGCTAGAACATTAGCTCGGGGATTATAGACCGAAGAGTATCTCCAGTCTATGTTATGCTGTTGTGCGAAGCGGCCGATCTTGTGGCTTCTATAGGCTGGCCCGTTATCGGAGATAATCCGTCGCAGAGTGCCGAACCGATAGATGACATGTGCCTTGAAGAAATAGAAAATATTCTCCATCTTCACTTCTCTTAATGGTACTGTTTCTGCCCACTTAGAGAAGTAATCGGTTGTCGCCAATATGAACCGATGTCCTCTGGACGATGCTGGTTCGATGGGCCTGATTATGTCAGTTCCTCATATTTCGAACGGCCAACTAGCCACCGTTGGGTGTGGCGGATTCAGATGTTGGTGGATGAAATCCCCGTGAATCTGGCACGAGTGGCGCTGCTTCGTGTATTCGAGACAGTCTTGAATCATCGTAGGCTAATAGTAGCCCATCCTTTTTATCTTCAGCTTCATCTTCGGCCCGGCTTGATGAGAACCGCAGAGTCCGTCGTGAGTTTCTTGGATAACTCTCCTTTCTTCTTCCGGTCCCAGGCACCTCAGCCATAGAGAGTCGAACGATCTCTTATACAGCGTATCATTAACGAAGGCGAAAGACAGAGCACGTTTCATGAGTCGATGTCTTGAGGATGCATCTTCAAGTGTTCAACGGAATTTGAAGTAATCTATAAATACTTCCCTCCAATCCTCAGCCTTTTCCCGCTCTTTTATTTGTAGGGCCATTTGCTTGGTCGCTCCCTTTTCTTCGAACGACTCCGGAGATATTTCTGCCGGTGCAAGAACCCGATGGCTTTGTACCACGATCCTTACGTCATTGAGGTTTTCGTCAGCCAGTTCTTTGGCGAGTTTGGCTAACACATCCACGTTGCTATTTTCTGTACGCGGTATGCTTTCCAAAACATAGGAAAGGATTTGAGTCAGCAATTGTTGCACTCTCTCGCCGTACTTTACCAACTCTAGTTTGCACGTTTGATAGTCGCCATTTACTTGACTAACGACCAGCTGGGAGTCTCCGTATATGAGGAGGTTTTCGATTCCCTTGTTGACAGTGATCTCAAGACCTGCTATCAAAACTTCATATTCGGCTTCATTGTTCGTCCTCAGCTCTGTTAAGGAGAAGACAAAGTGTATTATCCCTCCTTGTAGAGTCACGAAGATGAAGCCTACCTTAGATTTGATTATGGGGGAGTTGTGCTTTCGCTTCTTCATGGAAGATGCTCCGTCGAAATAGAGTTCCCATTGGGTATCATTCTCTCTTCTCCCCCTGTCGATCCTGTCAAACGCATGCTCATCTGGCAGTTCGCAATTTAGGGGTGAATTGGCAGGTATTGGATGCTCAGCGAGGAAGTCGGCGATGGCCTGGCCTTTCACTACCTTGAGGGGACGATAAGTTATCAAGAACTCCATCAAGAGGAAGGCCCATTTAGCGAGCCGCCCTGTTAGTATGACTCTTGACATCAAATATTTGAGAGGATCCACTTTTGATATGAGGTGGACCTCATGCGCCAATGCGTAGTGTCTGAGCTTCGTTATAGCGAAGATTAACGCCAGATAGTGTTTTTCGATGGGGGAGTAGTTGTTTTCTACCCCTAGGAGAACTCGACTTAAATAGTAAAGGTCTCTCTCTTTCCTTTGGTCATTCTCTTATGCCCATAACACGCCTAAAGAACCTTCAAGGGCTGTTGTGTAAGGGATGAGAGGCTTTCCCTTGACCAGAGCGGTCAGCACCGGCGGATTCTGCAGGTATTGCTTGATTTCGTCGAGTGCACTCTGGCATTTATGATCCCAGACGAACGGGTTCCCCTTTTTCATTAGGTGACCGTAGGGGCGGCATTTGCCAGAGAGGTTAGCTATGAACTGTTGGATATACGCGAGCTTTCCTTGGAGAGACCGCAGTTACTTGAGAGTTCTTGGCGGTGGCATTTCCATGATCGCCTTGATCTTTGATGGGTCTATTTTGATGCCCCGGTATCGTACAATGAATCCCAGGAACTTGCCTGAGGAAATTCTGAACACACATTTGAGAGAGTTCATCTTCAGGTTGTATTTCCGAAGACGTTGGAACATGATCCTCAGATGCTCCCAATGCTCCTCTTGATATTTGCTTTTTACCACGAGGTCGTCAATATAGCACTCGACGATTTTGTGTATGAGGTCATCGAAAATCTTCGTCATGGCCCTTTGATAGGTGGCGCCAGCGTTCTTCAGACTGAAAGGCATCACTTTGTAACAGAACATGCCCAAAGGGGTCCGGAAAGCGGTATGCTTCTGGTCCTCAAGATGCATCTTTATTTGATTGTACCCTGATGAACCGTCCATGAAGGAAAAGACTTCGTGAGTAGACGTGTTGTCTATCATTAGCTCGGTGACCGGTACGGAAAAGTCATCCTTTGGGCAGGCTTTGTTGAGCTCCCGAAAGTTTACGCAGATGCGCACCGTCCTATTTTTCTTCATTACTGGGACAATGTTTGCAATCCAGTCGGGGTATTGAACTTCTTGGACGAAGCCGGATTCGATTAGTTTCTTGACCTCGGTGTTGATGCTCATCTCAAGTTCGAGCTGCATTCTTCTCGTTGCTTGTTTGACCGGCTTGACGTTCGGAGAAATCGCTAATTTGTGGACGGCTATTTCTGGATCTAATCCTGGCATCTCGGAATAGTTCCATGTGAAGCAGACTTTATACTGCATGAGCACGTCTCTTAGTGTAGCTACTTGTTCTTCAGACAGCAGCTCACTAAATAACGTAGGCCTCGGGTCGTTTTTCGTCCCCAAGTCGATTTTCCTTAGGTTGTCCGCAGTAGTATATATTCCATCTTCCAGCTCTTTTGGCGCTGGTGAAAGTTCTGAGATCAACTCATCTTCATCCTCATTTTTGAAGCACCAGGAGAGGTCATCCATATCCTCGCGTACTCCTTCTCCTGACAGCTTTATCGCGTGACAGGTACGAGATCGTTTCCAAGACCGATGTTGATCTGGTTCTACTCTCGCTATGTATGTTGCTTTTGGAACATGCTTCTGTGGTGGGGTTACCCTCCAACTGCTGGATAGAGCGAACCTACCTTACTAATACTAGTCTTCGACCTAGTTTTTGAAGGTGAAGAAGTCTTCAAGAGGATGTCCTATCGCTCGGTGATAAGAGCAATAATCTGGATGAGAGACCTCGTCTGCTTGTTCGAAGTGTTTGGACTCCGGGAGCGTAATCATTTGTTGTTTCATGACAAGATCGAAGATCTTCCTTGTCTTGTCTTGGGGAAAAGAATATGCTCGACCCATCTTCTTTATAAGAGACGGATCCCAGCTGCTCAATTCTCGATCGCGTGGCTTCCTAGACCCGCTTTGCCGCTGTCGAACGTTTTTTCCGTTTTTTAGCTTATTTCTACCTCTGTGCCGGGTCTTTTGTATGATGGGCTGGCGACGAAGAGCATCGTCATTCTCCGCAGCCTGCTGAAGGAGGCGCTGCGTCCTGGCTTTCTCATAAATGGCCATTTCGCGGATATGGTCATCCAGGACCTTTTGACCCGCTTCCCTTATTAGCTTGTCCATCTGTTCTTCGAATGACGGACTTGGTACTTTCATGGCGGGACCTTGTTTTAGTTCAGGGTTAGCATCTTCTAACAGATCATCTCCTTCTTCATCAAAGTCATATATAATGTAGCAGCCATGGAATCGTTCTCATTTCTTGAATTGAACATATCCAAGCCCAGTCGTTTCCATTCTCACATTGGGTAATTTTTGCTGAGTTCCAGGGACGTTCTAGATCCTGTTGTAGAACTGAGCTTGTCGAGCAGTCTGTTTGAAGGGTACGCCTTGGCACCTCAACAGCTTTTTTAATCCTTCCGTGTTGTATCTGGGAAGACGGATGGGCTGGAGCCTGTCAAGTGCAGAATCGGCACCATGACAGATTTCTTTCTCTATTTTAGTTTCCGTGGATCGATAAAAGAGGATCGCCTTTTCATCACTTCGCCTGGGAGGGACGTAGAACGTCTGCAGTTCTTGCACACTATAGGTATCAAGTGCGTCGAGGTCTTTGTAATGTTTTTGCGGAACCATGGCGATTTGCAAACTCCGTTCATCGCCAGTGACACTACTAAAATAGGGGGTTGCCCCTACAGATATTGAAATCCGTAGGGGAAGATTTATGTTGGCCCTACGGATTAATCCGTAGGGCTAGAAGGTTGCCCCTACGGGCCAAGACGTTCAAGAATAAAAATATTAATTCTTAATTTGGTGTTTGCCCCTACGGAGCCGCAAACCAAGGACCTACGGACAAATCCGTAGGGGCAACTAAATAGCGATTTAATAAAGGGCACAGATCGATCGCCTATGCCCGTTATCTCTTTCTCGCTCTCTCGATCGTGCGCGAAACAAAATCCCCAAATCATTCCCGCCGTTCTCGTCGTCGCCACCGCCGTTCTCGTCGTCGCCACCACCGTTCTCTTCGTCGCCACCGCCGTTCAGGTTAGTAAATCTTCAACTAAATTAAAGAAATTTTTGATTATTTAGGGCTAGGGTTCATGGCTGGGGCTGGGGTTGCGGTTGGAGTTAGGGTTCGACATGGGTTGCGGTCGGGGTTGGGGTTGGGGTTAGGGTTGGAGTTCGGCTGCGGCTGGGGCTAGGGCTGGGGTTAGGGTTTGGCTTAGGGTTGGGGTTGGGGTTTAGCTGGGGCTGGGGTTAGGGTTAGGGCGGGGCGGGGCTGGGCTGGGGCTGGGGCTGGGGCTAGGGTTAGGTTGGGGTTGGGCTGAGGCTGGGCTGGGGCTGGGTCTGGGGTTAGAGTTTGGCTTAGGGTTGGGGTTGGGGTTTAGCTGGGGCTGGGGTTAGGGTTAGGTTGGGGCTGGGCTGGGCTGGGCTGGGGCTGGGGCTGGGCTGGGGCTAGGGTTAGGTTGGGGTTAGGGTGGGGCTGGGCTGGGGCTGGGTCTGGGGTTAGGGTTTGGCTTAGGGTTGGGGTTGGGGTTTAGCTGGGGCTAGGGTTAGGGTTAGGTTGGGGCTGGGCTGGGCTGGGCTGGGGCGGGGCTGGGGCTGGGGTTAGGGTTAGGTTGGGATTGGGATGGGGCTGGGCTGGGGCTGGGTCTGGGGTTAAGGTTACGTTGGGGTTGGGGTTTGCTGAATTTGGCAAAGCTGAGAGGAATTTCCAGCAATTTTAGCCTAGTTTGATTAATAAAATTATTGTTGATCGAGAAAATCTTGGGTCCTTCTAATCAAACATTGTTTGTTACTATATGTCAACGAGTACTGATAAAAGAAAAAACCGATTTCAAGTGGAAATTAGGTATGTGCAATGTTCTAATATAATTTGTATTTCTTGCCATCATCAAACATATAAAAGTACTAATATGAAATGGAAAATAAATAAATAAATAATCAAAGCTTTGGCATGTATGTAAAATCCCTTGTTACTTTTTCTTGGTTTCCCAACTTTGAAAATTCTATCTATTAAATTAGACATACTCTAAAAAGAATGATATTGCAAGAATTTGACTTGGTGGAGACTTGCATCATTAATAGAAATATGAAAGTGTAAGAACGTTCTTTACCTTCGATAGGGTTCGGTTGGGGTGGGGCTGGGCTAGCTAGGGCTTGGGCTTCATCACCTGATATAGCGAAATAGAAAGCGTACTTCAGTACACCCGACCTTATTGAGTTTCCTATTGAAGTTCCCGGTCAAACGGCATATGCATATTTTTATTCGCCATGAAATCCCAATTATCAAGCTACCGAGGACGAAAAGCCACCTTTGTTAGTCGAGAGTCATGGTAATAGACTTGTCATTATAGATCATAGTCAATTATTTTTCCTATCATTTTCTTGATCCAAATGCTTATCAACTTGTTAATTAGTTACTGTTTTTATAACGTATTTGTCTATATTTGTTGACAGTGGCCTTTCATTTGGATGAACATGTTTTTTTGATGCATGTTTCAGTCATGTAAATTCATATGTTGCGTATAACTCTTTATGATATCAGTATCCTACATTTGTAGTTTTAATTATTGATTGTTATAGATGAATGCCATTGCAATAATAGTTTTTGGTTGATGAATGCTATTGCAATGTAGGATGATCAGTTCTATCAATCTTGATCTCAATGGTTTAAAATCATGTTACACATACAACACGAATGCACAACAAACGCATAATTAGAGAGCGCTTCGAGATGTTCAGGTTAAAACCAATATATGATACTCGATGATAATATGAAACCTTCGTATTCCCATCGATACTCATATATGAAACTAAAAGCGCCACTTAGTCCCCGTCTATCGGTTAACATACGTGCGATGCTCGTCGTGACATAGAACTATACGAAGGTTGTTAAATATCGGACGGTATAGCTCGATACTAACAACCGTCATATAGTCTACGCGACGAGAAAATTCAATCGTATGGTAACCCATACATTTGTCCCGTGTGGACAAGTTAAGAATGTATAAAGCAAACGCCTTCATTCACTTGTGTTTTCATCCATTTCGAGATATTTCCTCGGTACCTTTCCGCTGGTAGATGTTCATTTCAACGTTGTTTCACAGCTTTGAAATGATTATCTATTCTATTATAGTGTACTCGGAGAACAGAGGGGAGGTGCTGCCGAAATTTACTCGAAACGGTTCAAAGCACAAGTGATGGGTGTTCGCTCTATACATTCTTAATGGGATAGAAGCCTACCCCCGACAGCCGGAACACACACATACAACAAGAATACACAACAAACGCATAATTAGAGAGCGATTCGAGATGTTCAGGTTAAAACCACTATATGATAATATGAAACCTTCATATTCTCATCGATACTCATATATGAAACTAAAAGCGCCACTTAGTCCCCGTCTATCGATTAACATATGTGCGAAGCTCGTCGTGATATAGAACTATACGAAGGTTGTTAAATATCGGACAGTATAGCTCGATACTAACAACCGTCGTATAGTCTACGCGACGAGAAAATTCAATCGTATCGTAACCCATAGATTTGTCCCGTGTGGACAAGTTAAGAATGTATAAAGCAAACACCTTCATTCACTTGTGTTTTCATCCGTTTCGAGATATTTCGTCGGTACCTTTCCGCTGGTTCTCCGTGTACAAAGATAGATTAGATGTTCATTTTAACGTTGTTTCACAACTTTGAAATGATTATCTATTCTATTACAGTGTACTCGGAGAACAGCGGGGAGGTGTTGCCGAAATTTACTTGAAACGGTTGAAAGCACAAGTGATGAGTGTTCGCTCTATACATTCTTAATGGGATAGAAGCCTACCCCCGACAGCCGGAACACACACATACAACAAGAATACATAACAAACGCATAATTAGAGAGCGATTCGAGATGTTCGGGTTAAAACCACTATATGATAATATGAAACCTTCATATTCTCATCGATACTCATATATGAAACTAAAAGCGTCACTTAGTCCCCGTCTATCGGTTAACATACGTGCGATGCTCGTCGTGACATAGAACTATACGAAGGTTGTTAAATATCGGACAGTATAGCTCGATACTAACAACCGTCGTATAGTCTACGCGACGAGAAAATTCAATCGTATCGTAACCCATAGATTTGTCCCGTGTGGACAAGTTAAGAATGTATAAAGCAAACGCCTTCATTCACTTGTGTTTTCATCCGTTTCGAGATATTTCGTCGGTACCTTTCCGCTGGTTCTCCGTGTACAAAGATAGATTAGATTTTCATTTCAACGTTGTTTCACAGCTTTGAAATGATTATCTATTCTATTACAGTGTACTCGGAGAACAGCGGGAAGGTGCTGCCGAAATTTACTCGAAATGGTTGAAAGCACAAGTGATGGGTGTTCGCTCTATACATTCTTAATGGGATAGAAGCCTACCCCCGACAGCCGGAACACACACATACAACAAGAATACACAACAAACGCATAATTAGAGAGCGATTCGAGATGTTCGGGTTAAAACCACTATATGATAATATGAAACCTTCATATTCTCATCGATACTCATATATGAAACTAAAAGCGCCACTTAGTCCCCGTCTATCGGTTAACATACGTGCAATAATTTATTCTTTTCAACGACAAACGCACACACAAAGTATATACACGGATTTTCTCCTTTGTCAGTAACTATCCCGTTCTTATATTTCTCAATATAGTCAGCATAAACTACAATTTATATGTTATACGGTCTAACATGGTCCATGAGTACGTCAGAGTTAAGGACTGGATGTATGTGAATTGGAAACGACGTATGCAAGCTAAGTTTGTCGCAGGAGTTGCTGCTTTCCTTGAATTTGCACGCGCACATAATAAGATCATAATAGAGAAGATTCTTTGTCCGTGCGATAGATGTGGCAATAAGTACTGGCAGAAGGTAGAATTGGCAAAGCTTCATATTGTAAAACATGGGTTTACTAGACTTTATACAACTTGGAAATATCACGGGGAAGGAGAAGAATGCAGTACTGCGGCAGAAGAAGTAGAACACGATAATGCGGCAGGAGAAGAAGAAGAATTCGGTAATGCGGCAGAAGGAGAAGGCGGTAATTTATTTCCATCAGAAGAAATGGAGGATATGGTAGAGGCTGCCCTAGGTGAATCTATTCGTACCGAAGATGGCATTCCTTCCGGTCAAGGACCGCGTGCGGATAAATATGAAAATTTCATGAATGATGCTAGGAAACCAATTTATGAGAATGCGAAGTATTCCACCCTCTCATGGTTCATCCAACTTTTCCATATTAAGTGTCCCAGAATACGAGGACAGCGATGAGGACGAAGAAGAGAGAAGGCTTAAAATGCTCCGACCATCTATTTCGAAGGATGGGTTGTCTTCGACCGATCATGAAGTTACGTGGGTTAGAAATGACATCGACAATGAAATCCAAGTAGATATGTATAATGCGCCCACGAAACGAAAAAGGTTATCAGTAATGTTATATTATTACTTCATATTTTACGCTCTATACATATATAGTCAATACTTTTAATGATTGTCTAATGCGTCCACGAACCGTTTATCTAGATTTGATGACGATGTCGGGAGCAGCGAGGGGCGGCAGGAGCTCCAGCCGCGGCAGAGGCAGAGGCAGAGCGGTTCTGCCGCCGGGAGAGCTTCGTAGGGAGCTTCAGAGGGCCGGTCTTGCACCCAGATCAGAGACCCCTTCGGATGCCTCCTTCCATGTAGATTTTGCCACACCTCCAGGTATACTGCACGCATATCCATTTTGAATGTAATATTACAGATATTCATGATTGTTTATGTCAAAATTACTTATATTGTCAATGTTTGATTGTCTAATTGTTGGTGATGCGTCTACATCTGGGACAGAGGCCACTCCCGCTCCTCCAGGTATGTTTATATACCATATAGTATATGTATATTGATTTAGAATGCTATATCATAAATATACACATTCTTTTTGCTCTTACTTAGCAATTTTTATTATTGTCTAGCTGTAGGTGGTGACACCACCGCACCTGCGGGTATGTTTATATATCCTATAGTGCATGCATATTGATTTAGAACGTTATATTATTGATCTACACATTCTTTTTGCAATTACTTATATAATCTATTTTTAATTGTCTAATTATAGGTGGTGCGTCCACATCTTCCGCAGGGGCCACTCCTGCCGCTTCCATACCATCCGCATCGTCTGCAGGTTAGTATGAATAAATATAAAATATTTATTCATTTTACATATACTCTATAGAATAAATATGAATTTCATGGAAATTTAGCGTCAATGTTTATTTTCTAGTTGCAGGGGATGCGTCCTCATCCGGGACCCCGGTTGTTCCTCACTGGAGGAACTATCGTCCCGCTCGTGCTGCTGCCCGGGCCCAGGCTCATGCGATAGTCACCGGAGGTATATATCACAATTCAATTTTCACTTAAGCTTGATTTCTTAATACAACTTTGTCTTAATATTGATTGTCTTGATATTTCGTGCAGACGCAGGGCCTCCCCATCCCCACAGGGGGACTCGAGGCCCGAATCAGTCCCATAGGCTGAGGCCTGACAGAGCTAGGGGGAAGGCAGCATTCCCCCTCTTTTTTACCCTTGACTATCGCTATACCGGTCCTCATGCCGAGAGGTTCGGCCGGTATATGGGGGATGAGAGCCGGCTCGTGAAGAACTATCCACTTCATGTTGAGTGGGGCGAGCAGCACCGGCGCTCATTCGCCCTCTTCTTTGATCAGGCTCGGGTACGTATTAACGACCTATTTTCATTTGATTTATCCAATATATTTATTATTAACACTTGCAATCTAATAACAATGTTTTTTTTGTATTTTCAGTCGGATTACGATTTTCAGCCTGTACCCGACCCTGATCATCCTGGGAGGGTGCTCGACCTTCATGCTCTGTACAATGGCCTGATGAAGAACATGCAAACCAAGGTCCGATACAACAGGAATGAGCTGAAGGCCGACTGCTACTCCCTGTGGATGGCGACCCCCGAGGCAGAGAGAGCGGCCCTCCTATCTACTCCGGCGTTTGCGAGAGTCGACATAGAGACATAACCTCTATTGTGCGATTATTTCGACTCCCAACGCAAACAGGTATGTATTTTAAATGTAATTCATTGTTTATGATATAATTTATTTCTTTGTGTTCTTTAATTAGAAAACTGAATATTAATGCGTTGTGCAGAAACAGGCCGCTCAGAATACAGAGAATAGGAAGTCGACGAAGAGGGGTCGCCCCACTTACACAGGTGGCTCGAGAAATATTACTCGAGCCATGGAGTTATCGGTAAATTACAATAGACCGACCTTTGTGATATTCTGCAATATTAAGAGTTATTTTCTAATATTTCTAATATTAAGAGTTATTTTCTAATATTGCAGACAGCTCAGACCGTGGCGCAAGGTGGTACACCGAGCGTGCTGTCCGCATATCTTGCCGTCCACGGCACCTCGACAGATCCCGCCCCGGGCGAGCTTCGATATCCCGACGTCGCTACCCAGGAGTATTGCGTAAGTGTTAAATATTTATTCTATACTCATATTTGAAATTTTAGTTTTGGAAGCTTCAAGTTTAAATTTTATACTTATACTTTACTGTTTAATGTGGGTGTAGGAGCGGGTGGTTGAGTAGGCCGAGGCCTCGGGGATCGATTTTACCGAACAGAGCGATCCGAGGCTACTGACCCCAGTTCTGGACGCCGCACACGGAGGGCACCACGGAGGTTGGGAGAGAGGCCGGGGACTGGGCTCTAGCAGGGCCCATATGAGGTTGGACTCCACCCTGGCGGTTACTTCCTCCGTCTCCAGTGAGCGACGTGTCCAGCAGGAACTGGAGAGCTTGAAGGCCACCGTTGAGAAGTTGAAAGAGATGCTGGTATGTATACTACTTTATAGTAAAATATCATGTCATATTATAGATATCAACATATCCATAATTAGTACATAGCTTGAGCTTATTTGGTTTTAGACTTAGGTTTGATTAATCATACATACATATGTAATTAAAATAAACAACGGTTTTCCAAACTAGATATCCAAATGGGATTTCGAAATAACTTGATAATGATACGAATTCGAATAATACACAGTTCTTACACGCTTCTTACACACGTTTGGTCCAGACGCGACAGGGTACATGGCATGCATCTCCTTCGGCTGCGGCTCCGCAAGCCACTACATCGGCTGCGGTTCCGCAGACAGCTCCTATAGCTCCAGTGCCTGCTCAGACTCCCGCAGCCGCGGCTCCGCAAGCGACTCCCTCGACGGCGGCTGTGCAGACCACATCGCCAGCTCCACAGAACGCTCAGACTCCCGCTCGTGCCGAATTGCAAGGTTTATTGACCGAGGAGCAGGCGCACGTTATTCTATCGTTATTCAGAGGTGGAGCTGGACCGAGCTAGGGTAGCTTTTTGGTTCTTATTTTTTGAAACATGTATTTATTTATATCATACATATTGTACTACATTTTGAAACGATATTGATATTGATATTGGTTTATATTTATATCATATTCAGTATTTGGGTTTCTTTTGTATATTATATGCGTGAGATGTGATTATGAATACTGCGATATATGTTGTGTGATGATTAATTTTATATTTTATTGATATATATATTATTGTGCACAGGGCGAGAAAAAATAAGGCAGCCCTTTTTTTAAAAAAAAACAGATAATGTGTACCTACGGATTAATCCGTAGGTACACATGTTGCCCCTACGGATTAAGCCGTAGGGGCAAAATATCAGCAGTAACTGATATTTCCCCCTGATCTCAGTGTCAAGGGGTTGGTCTTGCCCCTACGGATTTATCTGTAGGGGCCAAAACAGACCCCTACGGCAATATCCGTAGGGGCAAAATATCAGGAATCCTGATATTTTGCCCCTATGGATAAGTACCTACGCATATATCCGTAGGGGATACTACTTAGCCCTACGGATATATCCGTAGGTACAGTTAATATAATTAAAATAACCGTAAATAAAATAACTTTTTTTCCCCTACGCCCTAATCCGTTGGTGCAAATGTACCTACATAGAACTCCGTAGGGGCAAGTTTTTGACCGTAGGGGCAAGTTCAGGGCTTCAACTTGCACCTACGGCGTTTGCACCTACAGATTAATTTTTTGCCCCTATGGAGATATCCGTAGGGGCAACCCTTATTTCTAGTAGTGTGAGGGCTTGTATTGATGGCCTAACAGAAAATACCGCATTGACCTCATCTTCAGAGTCGCTGCCGAAGACCAGAATAGGGGTGGACGGTCCCGGCTTGTTGCATTGGGGCGGTCTTGAATAAACTATCTCTTTCTCCTCTTTGGTATCGCTCCCAAAGATCGGAATAGTGGTGATAGCTTTCTGCTTATTCTCTGGCTTATGGCACCTTTCCGTGTCTTCGAAGTCTGGCAAGAAGTATTTTGCATCTTCGTACTTTCGGACTTCATTCACGGAGAATAGGTTTAGCTCTCCTATCACGGTATACTCGAGAACATCCTTGAAATACTTCATACACTGTTGTTGTGTAGAAGGGATGATATTGTAATCGTGTAACCAAGGCCTGCCGAGCAAAGCGTTGTAGAAAGTCTTGGCATCAATGACGTGAAACTTGATGTCAGTGACAAGCAGCCCAAAGCGTAATGTCAGAATTACAGACCCGAGTGTCCGTGACGACTGGGAGTCGAATCTGGAGATAGTGATTTTATCCCGAGCGAGGTGTTGAACGCTCATGCAGATTTCCTTTAGCACCCTCACATTGAGAAGGTTGACAGAGGACCTGTTGTCAATTAGGATCTTCCCTATCTTGATGTCATGGCAATACCCGGAGATATAGAGGGGACGGTTGTGCTCGCACGTCCCGAGGAGGAGGTCCTCGTCGCTGAAGGTGAGGTCGGCTGTGTGCACTTCTTCTAACTCGTCCTTCATCTTTTCTTTGGCGAGGAAGGCTTGAAACTGCCCGGTGTCCTGTAATGCCTTGATCAACGAATCTCTCGTCTCTTTAGATAGCAGAAAGGCATCGAGAATGCTTAGCTGCGAGGGTATCTTTCTCAAGTGTGCCAGAATGTTGTAATCCACCTTATTTTTCTTTGGCGGGTCCTTAGCTGCCAACTCCTCGACGACTCGGTCATCGAGGGTGATATCCTTAGGTACTTTTTCCTTCCCCTTATCTTTTCTGTTCGATCCCTTGTATGTGGATCCGAGATTCTTTTCGGGTAGCATGCGATTGCGCGGCTGAATGTTCTCGCAGGTCTTCGTTTCTTCTGATTCAGAGATGGATTCCTTGAAGAGAGGGCTGAGGGCTATTTCTTCATCAAAATCACTCCCGAAGGTGAGAACTTGCGATCCCTTGCTATCAACCATGTGACAGTTGCCGGCAGTTCTTTTATGCTCATCGGTCGCGCTTCTTTGCTCTCGACGAGTTTTGCGCTTTATCCTCTTGAAATGCTGTAGATGACCAACGTATCCCTGCCACCAATTTTTAAAGGACATGCATTCCTCGGTAGGGTTCGCGATCCTCCGATGATATAAGCAGTAGTTTGTATGTGCATCTAGTCCATCGGGGAATGTATTTTCTGAAGTGCCTTCTTTGAAAGGTGGCAACTTCATTCCCATCGACAGGGCTTTAGCGAATTGCTTCCTTGTCTTAAACTTACTTTTGTTGGCGGCAGAAGTGCTTCTATCCGATTGGGGTACTCTATGGCTTCTCAATACCAGAGCTTCTTTAACATGATGCCAACACTTGGCCCTTTCATATATGGTCGTTTCACGCTCTTGGTCAAATTTGCTTTTTTGACGGGCCTCGTTCAGCAACATGTTAATCATCTCATCTGACGATTCTAGGAGTTCCGGTTCGGGATCTACCCCCAGTTTCTCTGCATCAGAAGCTTCTTCACCATTTATTGACGAGTGAGAGATCATTTGGCAGCTCGCCATATAATTCTCAGGTTCATCTAACGAGTCTTCTCCCCCATCATTTTCATCATCTCCGTCCTCAAGGATGTGGTTGAGAAACTTTTAGAGCGTGACCGGGGTTCGCACCTTCTGGTTATATTCTTCCAGCGCGTCAATGTGTCTTTGCGGGTCCGTGCGCTTGTCATCAGGCTTCACGGGATTCTTGGCCTTCTTCTTTTTCTTTAAAGATTTCGGAGGCTTGACTTGAATATTTTGTCCACCATCACCAACTTTCAGCATCGGGCGCGGTTTCAGCATCCCCTTAATAATCTCGGGCTCTAGCGTACTTTTTCACCTGATCGCCGGGCATGCTTGGAGATCCTTCAGCATTCTTTTCGTTTTGGCTGAAAGAGCAACCTCCCATGGAGTTTCTTCTATAAAAAAACATGATGCCCCTGGTGTGTCCACCTTTTTAATAGCGTGCGGCTGGGGCGGGCTTACTTTCCAATTCTCGGACAGTGCGAATTTTCCCTGTTGGTATTGGTCCTCAATCCAGCCTTTGAAGACGAAGAAATTTTCGATTGGATGGCCTACTACTCGGTGATAGGGGCAGTAATTAGGATTGTTGATATCACCGGGCTGCAGTGGACGTTTTGGATCCGGCAAGGTGATGAGCCTGTTGCGCACCGCCAGCTCGAACAGTCTCTTCGTTTTATCCCGGGGAAACGAATAAGGGCGCTTCAGCTTCTCGTTAAAGAATCGTTGTTTATCGTCTTGGAGATCAGTTGGTTTTGCACCTCTGGGTTGCTGCTGAGCATTGGCGACGAAGCTCACTTTCCCTTTTCCCTTTTCGTTTCGAGGCTCAATCTTCGAAGAAGACGGTCTATGACCCATCTGATCCATTTAGGCCAGCTTGTCAATCAAGGCTTAGAAGGTAGTCGTCTTGAAAAACATCATGAACTGGGATATGGTTGCCTGCGGATCGAGGGTACCCACGAACATGCCTACTGCAGGAGCCTCTTCTATGCGTTGTTCGTACTAGATTCCGCCACCGTATAGCGTACTGAACCCATGTTTCGCCTGGCTTCACCCTGGCATTAATTAGTGCGGTGATCGGGGTGCGCTCGCTAGCGCTTGCGAATCTCTGTGTAAACAGTAGCTCCATTTCTGCAAATGTCTTAACGGAGTCGTTCGGGAGTTCAGAGTACCATTCAAACGCCGTCTCCGACAAGCTGCCAACAAACTGGCGAAGAAGCAGTTTGTCATCACCCCCAGTATTACCGCACAAGGCCCTGAATTGAGCAACGTTCTTGTGTGGATTCCCCGTCCCCTTGTATACATGGAATTTAGGGATCGTATATCCCGACGTGTACTTTATTTGGTCATACCAACCCGGATAGGATCGTCTAGTCTTAACAATTTGACCGGCCGCTTTGCTTGCTTGATGAGCTCGTATCTGTTGAGTGATATAGTCATCCAGGACGGCTTTGGAGATCGTCTCCTCTTTGGTTGCTGATAGAGACGGAAGAGGGTTCGATATCTCCCCTCTGTCGTCTTCAAGGATAATCGGGGGTCTTCAGTTGGAGGATCTGGCTGTATCATCATCCCGACCATATCTTGGAATAAAAGTGCCATTCGTTTTATATTGGCCGCTTGTTCCGCGGCCTCTTTGTCTCTCTTCTCGAGGATTCTACGGAGGAACTCAGCATCGGTTTCTTGTTCTTGACGCTGCTCTGACGACATTTCCGGCCTTTCTTTTGGCCCAGTGAGTGCGGCCATCTGTGTTAGCATCTCCTGGAGTTTTTTTTGTTGTTGCTCCTGAGCCTTTGTCACTGATCTGGTGAGACGTCGATGGCCTGTGGAGATACGGCTATCCTCTTTCCTGTATGCCATATAAACAGTATGCACCACCTTGTCCCCAAACTTGGGGCGTTTAGGTTCAGTGCCCTTTAGATTCGTCGCAGACACGGGGATTTTCTTCGGCCTTCTTCTTTTGTAAGCGGTCAAAGTTGAGGGGGCCATTGCAGCACCCAAGTAGACGACACCATCTTTGGTACAACAGGATGGTCCTTCTCTTGCCGAACTTTCATCTTCTTCGGTCGGCGGGAGTAGTCTTGGTTGATCACCGAGTCTTGGACCTGTCGCCAGACCTTGTGAATTTTAGAGGACAGCCGCTGAGGGGGTTGTTCTGGATTTGTCTTTGTAGAATTCTCCACAGGTAGAGGAGATCTTTTCAGGACGGCAGTCGAAGAGTTCTTGCGGACTCTCCTGAGTGGTTCAAAGCTATTTCTAATTGGAACAGCAGCGTCAACTTCCACCATTGGAGCCGGCGGGATAAGACCAGATGGGGAATTACCCCCAGCTCTCCTCACTCGGCGCCAGTGACGACGTCGAGCATGCCTTGCGGACGAGACCACCTCTGCTGTTGGATGAGCTTCTTTATGCCCCCCGCTCTGATGAGGGGTTGTTGTTGGTGCCAGCCTATCAAAGACTGATGTCTGCTGAAAGGGAATGATCAATCTTGAAAAGACCGACTTTTTGGCAGGGGAAGCAGCCTTAGTTACTTCTCCTGGAGCGGGAGCTGGAACGGCCATTCTTGCGAAGACCGACCCCTTAGCAGGAGAAGCCGCTTTAGCGACTTCAGGAGTAGGAATGGCTATTCGTTTTGGGATAATGCCCTCAGGTATCGCGGACTTCTTTATAGGCCTATTGGAGTTTTGGCCCAGTCTGTTAAAGACTGAAGCGTTAGATTTGGGCGATCCGTTGAGAGGGCCGCGGTAGTCGTAAGCCGATCAAAGACTGACTTTTACGGAGCTTCTTGCGACGGCAGTGGGGCGTTGAAGCTCATGGGTTGGAGCATGTTCCCAAAGAACAGTCCAGTGGTGGACTGAGTCACCTGTTCCACTGGCATCATAAAAAGGGAGGCCGCTTGAGGCCCATAGGTCACTCCTCTAGCAAGGATGGAGTGGGAGTTGTTGCAGTTAGTGCAGTTGAAAACCATTGATCTTATGTTTTCTGCATGGAGCAAGACACCAAATCTTAGTATCTCGAATCCAGGGGCAATCATAGCAAACCGCGATTCTTTCGCGAAACACGACACATGAAGTGTGGAGTGGAAAGAGGAAAAGGTCCCACCGGGCATGCCAGAATCTGTTCGCCGCCGAAAACAGAGACGGAACCACGTAGGTTCGTCTTGCCTGAATTTGGGGGCAGATGCTATTTAGTTTTATACATCCACCTCTCCGAAAATGCCAAGTTAATTTATGGCACAATGTATCGAAGATTTAGACGGATGCGGCAGATGTAGCAGATTTCATCAGATTCCTCCTTTTTTGAGGGTTTTTTTTATTGTGGGGACGCTCTTCCCTGCAGGCTAATATATGTTGTCGCCGGTAGGGCGTGGATTAGTCAAAATCCATATTTTCTTAGATTTAGGTTTGGGTTGGTTTAAGGATCGTTAATCTTGTTTTAGATTAAAATCAACTTAAACGTTGTTGAGGATACGTTAGTCCAATTTTAGACTAAGATCTACTCAACAGGATCATTTAGATCCAACAAAAGAGCATTTGGGTTCTATTGTTTAATTTTAGGGACGTTGCGGTCCATAAGTTTAAGGACATTATAGTCCATGGAGTTTAAAGACATCATAGTCTGTAAAGTTTAAAGACATCATAGTTTATGAGTTTAAGGACCTCATAGTCCATAAAGTTTAAGGACATCATGGTCCATTTTAAAGACATCATAGTTGTGGGGTTTAGTTTAGAGACATTACGGTCCAGTTTAAACACATCGTAGTCTGTGATATTTTGGCTCCACAGTTTGGGGATGCGCTAAAAGTTATTGGTTATTGGGACTTTCCATCTCTCTGAAGACGTTGAAGGATTACAACGACATGTATCAGAGGTATGAAGAGATGTACCCTTGAACCAATATCCCGATTTGGGAATGGGATGAATCATCAGTTTAGATGTCATCTGTTAGGAGAACACTAGTCATCTTTGGGACTAGGATTAGTTTGGGGAGACCTGAACATGGGGGCTCGGTTGATTGGTGACAAAATGGGTCTTTGCTTCGGAAGACTTGGCTAATTTGAGCTAAGGTTGATTTCCCTTAGTCACCCCATAGTGCTAAGCACTGAATCAGTGTTAAACACTGGACTTCGGAGGAGCTCACGTGTGAACACGTGAGGGGCCCTGAAGTGGGCATTGTTCGTTGAGTTTATTCCCTCATATATATAAAAGTGCTGAGCACTTAGCTCACATGTGAGCACGTGAGGCGCCCGAGGTGAGAACTGTTCTCTGGATTTTATTCCTCTTTCATTTATAAGTGCTAAGCAATTGGTTCATCAAACAGTCATGTGCAGACACATAAGTTGCCTTCAAAACGCGAGTGCCGTCTTTGGAATTTCTCCCTCTTTTATACACAACTGTTTGGGGGTCATGTGGGAACACGTGAGGTGCCCCCAAAATGGGAGCTATCTTGGGTTTATTCCTTTTTTCCTTTTCTGAGTGCTAAGCAGTATTGGGTTACGTGAGATCACGTGAGGCTCTCTGAAGAATGAAAATTTCCTTTGTTTAATTCTCCTTTTCTTTTTCTGAGTGCTAAGCACTATCAAGGGATCACGTGAGGTCACGTGACGCGCCTCAAATTGAGATCTGTTTAGGTTTACTCCCCTTTTATCCTTTTGAAGAGGCTAGTTCAGGGGTCACGTGAGAGCAAGTGACCTGATATCAATTGTTCTCTTTTGGTCATTGAGGGAGCCTCACGTGGGCACACGTGATCTGACATTTATCATATTAGATGTTAATCTCTTTTACGTGCATGGAGAGTTAAATCTCTTGTTTAAGAATTAAATTTTTTTTATAGAGTTAAACCCCAATTTTATTTAGAGGAATTAAATTCCTATGTGTTACATTGAAAGAATTAAATTCTTTAAACTCAATTCTCCTCCTAACTTTTGAATCTGCATTACAGATCTCCCAGATGAGAATTAAATTCTCAACTTGTGGAGAGATCTGCTTCTACAGATCTTCAACCAAAGGAAGAACTAAGTTCTTCTTAGAAGAGTTAAACACTTGGTTTGAGAATTAAATTCTCTTTTGTTTTGTAGGAGCTTATGGGGTGATCTCCTTCCTTCTCTTACCTAGAGTTTCTTTTTTCTTTGAAGAGATCTTTTCTCTCTGGAGAATTAAATTCTCTTTTCTTTTCTTTTCTTTTCTTTTCTTTTTTTTTTGCTTTCAAGGGGTTTTTTCTCTCTCCTTCTCTGTCTCCTCCTTTTATTTTCTTGGCTCCTATTTATAGGAGAAAGAAAAGAATCAATTTGTTTAAAAAAATCTCTCATTGAGAGATTTTGATTGATTTTATAATCAGCCAAAAAGATTTTTTAGATCAATCAGTGAATTTTATTCACCGTTAGATTTTTAATCCAAGAACTTCTGTTTTCCAGAAGATATCTTGTTTGTTGTTCTTAACAAGATTGAGAAGATATTTCCCTGTACAGAATTTTTCTGTAGATTGGTGATCTTTAATCACCATTGGATCTTTAATCCAACGGCGCACTGTTGTATAGAGCATAATCTTTCTTGTTTAGAAAGATACAAGGAAATATTTTCCAAATAAAGATTTTGCTTCCTTTTAAGTAGAATTTAATTCTATCGGTTCAGAAGGCTTAGGAGCCCATCACGTGTACTATGTGACCCCTTCCAGAATTAATCTGGTTTGTTTGTATGCAGGAATCCAGACAGAGAAAAGGCATTACGTGGTAACACGTGAGCTTCTTTGTTTCTTTGTTTGTTTTATAACT
Source organism: Agapanthus africanus (assembly GCA_030015575.1). Taxonomy (NCBI): domain Eukaryota; kingdom Viridiplantae; phylum Streptophyta; class Magnoliopsida; order Asparagales; family Amaryllidaceae; genus Agapanthus; species Agapanthus africanus. The sequence goes on along the minus strand of JASDDO010000006.1, from coordinate 321,414,838 downwards.
GAGTCCCACATGTTTTGTGTAAAAGACGATCACGTGCTTGCACGTGAGGCTTTAGTTGCCACCTACTAACGAAGCTGCTTACTCAGCATACAAATGCATCACGTGCTTGCATGTGATACTCCACTAGCGGGAACTTTTTTCTTTTCCCTCTCTGAGTCTCTTTGTAAGGGATTGATGATCGCGTGTTTACACGTGATGCTTTCATTAATGGGGAATTTTCCCCTTCCCTTCTTCTTCTGAATTTTTATAAGGGAACAAGCGCTAACACCCAGACCCACAATTCCAGCTCCACAGAGGCCAGTCATTCAGGAATCTACACCCTGCCTAGCTCTTCCTGCACTAGTTCCACGTAGGCCACCTGTACAACCTCAGCGTCAATTCCATCAGGCATAGAGAAACGTGCCTCAAGGGCAGAGGAATGTGCCTCTGGCGAGAAGGAATGTACCGAGACAACAGGATTTTATAATGACGGTCGAGGAGGCCGAAGCCACAGGACAAGTCATCACCGATAAATTCTTCCATCCTTCCAACCATTCAATTCTTGTGCATCGATGTACTTTCCCTATATCTAAACACAACATCACACAACTTAGGTACTATACTAGTAGCCACCCTTTCTGCACTCGCACTTTTTGACACTAGAGCTCCACACTACATCATGTCACAACGATTCATGAGAACGCATGTGATTCCCGTGAAGCCGCTAATTTCAAGCTGGAACGTCAGTTCCAGGAATGGAGTCTTAAAGGCAACTTTTGGATATGTTCAGTGCCCAGTTATAGTTTGCGGTCGAGAATTCTACGCAAATTTCAAAGTACTGGACATATCAAATTTTGATGTTGTGTTGGGAATAGATTGGCTGGGAGTATTTTATGCTACCATTGACTGCAGTCAAATGAGGGTAGTATTTAAGATACCAGATCACCCAGTTTTCCATTTCAAAAGTGGAGATAGAACCTTGGAGATAGGAAACATGTTAAACTGAAGAATGCAGAAGTGTTCCCTCTACCAGCTGAAGAAGAAAAACCTGAGGTAGTTCGAGAGTTCGAGGATGTGTTTCCTGAAGACATATCAGGTTTGCCTTCCGATCGAGCTCTTGAATTTAGAATTGATTTACAACTTGGTGCACAACCTGTAATCAAATCTCCATACCGATTAAGTCCGAAAGGATTGAAGGAGATCCGTATTCAGTTGGATGAACTACTGAAGAAAGGTTGGATCCGACCCAGTACTTCAAGTTGGGGATCTCCGGTATTACCAGTGAAGAAGAAGGAAGGTTCCTACAGGATGTGTATGGATTATCGAGCTCTGAACGAAGTGACAATTAAGAACATGTATCCACTACCGCGCATCGATGACCTTTTCGATCAGTTAAGTGGATCTTGTGTCTTTTCAAAACTAGATCTTTGTTCAGGATATCATCAGGTGATGGTCAAAGAGTTCGACATTCCGAAAACGGCGTTTAGGACTCGTTATGGCCATTATGAATATCTCGTAATGACATTTGGAGTGACCAATGCACCTGCCATCTTTATGAACCCGATGAACCAAGTTTTTCGAGAGTGCATAGACAGGTTTGTTGTTATCTTCATCGACGGCATCTTGGTGTATTCAAAGAATCGGAACGAACACGTCGAACACATACGCATTGTCCTGGAGACATTATGAAAACACCAACTCTATGCCAAGTGCAGCAAGTGTGAATTTTGGTTATATCAAGTTAGATTTCTCGGACACATCGTGTCCGGCGAAGAAATCTCGATGGATCCAGCTAAGGTGTAAACTGTCAGCGAGTGGCCGATACCAAAGACGGTGAAAGATATAAGAAGTTTCTTAGGCTTAGCAGGATACTACCGACACTTCAGTAAAGGATTCTCAAATATCGCAGCACCCCTGACCAAACTCACACGTAAAGATGAAACATTCGTGTGGTCAGAAGCATGTGAGAAGGATTTTGTAGAACTCAAGTCGAGGATAACCTCTGCACCTAGTCTTGTAATACTGGATCGATCTGGCGAATTCGATGTACATTGTGATGTGTTCGGTAAAGGATTAGGATGTATTCTACATCAGTATGGAAAAGTTGTGGTTTTTGCATCAAGGCAGTTAAAAGTTCATGAACGTAATTATCTAACATATAATCTGGAACTAGTAGCCGTCATCTTTGCCCTCAAGATTTGGCATCACTGCTTATTGGGAGAGCGAGTGGATATATACACCGACAATAAAAGTCTGAAGTATGTATTCACTCAGAAGGAACTCAATATGCGGCAGAGAAGATGGCTCGAGCTCATGGCGGACTTCGACATCAACCTACGGTATCATCCTGGAAAAGTGAACGTAGTTCCCGATCCACTTAGTTGCCAACCATTAGCAATGAACCTCACCGCTCAGTGGAAGCTACAATAAGAACTGCTTGGATTGAGGATTGAAGAAGTTGCGCCAGGTAACATTTCATCTTTGATGAACTTACACATCCAGTCTACTCTTGTAAATTAGATTAAGGTAGCTCAAGCAAATGATGCCAAGATACAAAAGATCCGAGAATAACTAGAAAGTGGACTACGAACTGACTTCATCATCCATGAATATGGATCCTTGCGATATAGAAGCCGTTTAAGTGTGCCAGTCGGCCCTGTTCGAGAAAAGTTGATGAAAGAACCTCACAGCTCTCCGTATTCAGTACACCCCGGTGGTATAAAGATGTACAAAGATCTAAAGCAACATTACTGATGGCATGGAATGAAGCGAGAACTAGCAAGGAGCGTAGCAAAGTGTCTAGTACATCAGCAAGTGAAAGCTGAACATCACAGAACTGCTGATCTACTTCAGCCATTATCAATCCCGGAATGGAAATGGCAGCACATTTCCATGGACTTCGTGGCTGCTCTCCATCATAGCATGAAGGGTAACGACGCGATTTTTGTTATTGTGGATCGACTCACCAAATCGGCTCACGTTATTCCATTCCGAGTTAGCCAGTCAACTGAAACGTTGGCAAGGAAGTACATGGAGATGAGTAAAAATATAAAGTAAGATTTAAACCTTCAAGATGTATCATATTGATACCCATAAACCCATGCAGAAGATCGTGAGATTACATGGAATACCTATTTGCATCGTCTCCAATCGTGATACGAGATTCCAATCATAATTTTGGCAGAGTCTGCAAGCTAGCCTGGGAACGAGTCTAAATTTCAGCACGGCGTACCATCTACAAACAAACGAACGGTCTGAGCAAACAATTCAGATCCAGGAAGACATGCTGAGAGATTGTATGTTAGAATTCGGAGGTTCGTGGGAAGATGGCGTACACCTTATGGAGTTTTCATACAACAACAGCTACCAGGAAAGCATTAGGATGGCACCATTCGCATCACTCTATGGAAGGAAGTGTCATTCCCCGCTGAGTTGGGATGACGTTGGAGTTCGTGAACTCCTTATACCATAGATGATCGTGGAAACTATAGATGTAGTTCGCACGATCAGTGAAAAGATGCGCATAGCCCAAGACCGACAGAAACATTATGCAGATGCAAAGTGTCGACACCTAGAGTTCCAACCTGGAGAGCATGTGTTCATGAAGATCTCTCCAAATAAATGAGTGATACATTTTGGCGAGAGGGGTAAACTCAGTCCCAGGTATATCGGACCATTCGACATACTTGAACGAGTTGGAGAAGTGGCATACCATTTGGCACTAACATTCTCATTAGAAGGAGTGCATAACGTGTTCCACATATCGCAACTACGACGATACGTGAGAGACCCCAGCCACATATTTGATCACTCAGAGCTCACAGTACAGACCGATCTGACTTGTGAGCAGCAACTAGTTGAGATACTAGACCGAAAGATGAAGACATTGCGAAACAAGGAGATGAATTTGGTCCGAATGATGTGGAGAAAGGATTCGCTGGGAGAATCAACTTGGAAAAGAGAAGAAGATATGCGTGCACGATACCCTTATCTTTTTGAAAATTAGTCTCTATGTAAATTTCGAGGACGAAATTTTTATAAGGAAGGTAGAATGTAACGACTTTGAAATCCATGTATAAAATTAATTATTTATTGTATAGAAAGGGGCATTTCAGCATGTTGTAGAGTTATAAGTTATTTTTGTTCAATAAAAAAAGAAACAACTTGTAGCTCATCGGTAAAGCCTCAACATTGCTGTGACATAGCCTGTGTGTTCAGTCCCAATTATTTTTAAGATTTTTCTTTTTAATTTTTTGGAAGCCCAAGAGTTGCACGTGCAATTCACGGAGAAACAAAAGATTTCAGAAAAATCAAACAGATGCAAAGAGAAGTAAACACACATCTAAACACATAATACGAATCTCGAGGCAAACCACCCAAATCCGACCGCCCATTTCCCCCATCTGGACACCACCGACAGTCCCCTTTGCTCCAAATCACTTCGTGCTTTACATACTCGTCACTTCAGCTCTCCTCAATCCCCCTACACTGTTTGATTTTCCTACAATCAAACAGAGACTTTTCAAATCCCTAATTGACACCATTAAATCTATTTTATTTCACACTCTCACTCATTTTTTACCCTATAAATACCACCCCATACTCTAGCTCTCCCCCATTCTGAAAAATTTCTATTAAATCTCTCCTAAAATTTTCTAAGTGTAAGTGGAGTCAAGTGGAGTTAGCAACCAAGTTCTCTTTCGTTGAAGATCGGAGTCGTTCCTGAAGCTACCACGACGCTACGGAACCCCCTCTCTTCCTCACTCTTTTCTAAAAATTATAGAACCGTAAGCCCCATCCCCCTCTCCTTCTTTTTAACTAAAATCGCATTCTTAAAACATATCGGCAAGTGGAGTTATTTCGTTAACTTTTATTATAAACAGCTTTTTTCACCTTCACCAAGTTTAAATGTTTATTTTAAATCTTTAAATATTATCTTAACATATTGTTCACATTTTTACCATTTCATGTAATTAGAAATTTAAGTGAAATACGCCTATAACGAACTTTTTCATTAAAATACCATGAACTTTAGTATAACCCTTATTTCGATGATTAGCATAAATATCTTAGGAAAATTCACGGGGTAATGACCTGTCCCCCACATACACTATGGTTTCATAGCACGATATTCTAAATATATGGTTGGTTCAAAGAATAGGTTTTATATTAAAATACCACAGTTTTACAAAAAGGTTTCTTTTAATCGATATTTTTTTATTCTTGGCAATTGCGCCTCTACAACCCTCGTCAAGGGACCCGTTTATGGATGGTGCAGGTTATCGCATATCCTTGGGATAATAGAGCATGATGCAGAGCTCCTTACGTAGAATTCGGTCTCGAAAGGAAATAAAAAATACGGTTTTTAAGAAATACGAATTTTTCTAAACAAAACTAAATTTTTGGAAAATTATATATAATTATGAAACCGTATTTCCAGTAAAACAAATTGTGAAAATCATATTTTCAAATGAAAGGTTAAACTTAAATGAAAAATACAATCAAGTTTCCGAAAAAGATCGTTTTCATAAAAAAACCACAAACTTGTAAAAACTAGGTTTTATCACTAAAACACCATCTAAATTAAAATACATATTCATAAAAACTATGAATATCATAAATCACCCTCAAGATTTATTTTTAAACAATATTAAAGTATTTTTCATAAACCCCCTCGAGAGATGCAAACAATATAAATACAATATAAATAACAATAATAAATATTTAAGAACTATATATTAATATAGGCTTAAGCAGTATCATTTCTATTGAGCCTTAGAGAGCCGGAGAAAGTGAGTGCTTGCATATTCAGGTTGGACAAGTTTAACGGAGTTATCAATGACAATTGTTTTGGAAAAATTCACAAATCCTGCCGTCTATGTACAGTAGTTGCCGATTACTCCCGAACCTAAGAAATTCAAGAACTAAATCCTTTCATAAGATTGTGACTCCAACCTGAATCCAAACTCAAACCATAATCCAAAATCAAACACAAACTTGAATACTTGATCATGAACCTGAACACTCGAATTCAAATATCAAACTTGAACTTGAATACTTGACTCGACTTGACCGAACCATGATTATAACTTGACATGAATACCTGAACATATGATTATATCTTGAACAAGAACCTATACATTTTATATCCATGGATTCGACTAAAACCTATAATCTTAATCTATACAATACAATACGCGGGGATAAAGGGGTAGATTGGTACGGAACGTATACCATGGTACGAGAGGTTACTTTAGAAGACACCTACATGAATTCATGTGCCGTTGACCTGTGGGTTATGACGGGGCTTTATACTACATGTTACCATAGTTCACGGGGTAAGATGGACTTCTATCTTATACATGAATACTTTCTTTATCAAACTACAAATAACCACGTTAGAATAATAATCTTATACCTGTGAATGTTCATATACCATTTTTTACCGTCCACTGTTCATTTACTTTCTATTCACATTATATACTATCTTCTCTTATTTCTTTGGGACTTATCGAATGCTGGTTCGCTGACGACATTTTTCTCTATTTTCTTTCTTTGGAATGTTCGTCAGGAGGACCGGACTCTGAGGACATAGAGCCAAGCCAGGAGGACTTGGACCAGTTTGCTACTCAGTCAGACTACTAGTTTCTTACTACCTGTACTTACTTTCATTATGCCATTGTTTAGGCATTTGCATTATTATTGTATCTTTTAATTTCAGACAGTTGTATGTAAAGTTGAATGTAAATAAAGTTACTGTTTTATTTTATTACACTTGTCATTTGCTCATTGTTATATTGCTTAATTAAGCTTAAAGTATTTTTATTGTAATACATTGCAGGCTTGCCACGTCACCGTTTCCGTCTACTGGGAAGCGGGACGTGACAGAATATCTTCAGATTTTAGGAAAATATTTCCCATGTAGAATTTAATTCTACCCACTTTAATTTGGGTGCTGACGTTCACGTGCTGGGCGCTGCTTAAGAATTTAATTCTTACACAAAAACAGGCATCTACGTGCTTTGCACGCCCGTGCTCACGCGTGTATCTCGTGAGGCGCTGCCATATGATTTAATCAAGCATCCACGTGCTTTGCACGCCAGCACTCATGTGTGTTTCACGTGAGACTCTGCTATAAAATTTAATTCTACTAGAAACCAGCGACGGCTCTCACGTTCGTTTAACGTGAGGCGCCGCCTGATTGTATTTAAATAAAGGGTGATTTTTTTATTAAGGAACAACCACACTAGATGACTATGAGAACAGTCATTACTCTCTCTGATGAGTATGTATAATATACGCTAGTTTTCCAGAGTATTGATGTCCTGTCTCGATCTCCTATGGCTGGGAGCATTTAAGAATATACTTATCGACTAGTCATGTCTTACTATTGTGATCTACATCACAATATTGTAGTCTAGTATTATTCTACGGATTTTATTAATAATCAATAATAAACAGATTAATAAAAGATATACCAATAAAGAAAAAAACCAAATAGCATATTATTATTACGAACGAGAAAGTTCTATACATGTAGGTCATAATGACAACTAATTGCCTCTAAGGGCACCTACATCTAACAGATACGAGGTGAAGGGGAAGGAGAATATGGTGTGTAAACTGCGAAAGGGCTTGTATCGCCTCAAGCAAGCTCCTAGGCAGTGATATCTCAAGTTCGATCAATTCATGCTGGACACATGATTTATGCGGAGTGAGTCAGATCACTGCGTCTAAATTCAAACTTTTAAGGACAGAGACTACATTATTCTGTCATTATATGTAGATGACATGTTGGTAGCGGGTTCGAGTTTCGAGAACATTCAAATTTCGAAGAAGATGATGGCCGAAAAATTCACTATGAAGGATTTATAAGCGACAAAGCAAATCATGGGTATAAAGATCATTTGAGATTAGAAGCAGCGGAAGCTGTGGTTATCGCAAAAGGACTACATTGATAAGGTTTTGAAGCGATTCAATATGGACAAGTCAAAACCGGTGAATATACCCTTAGCGAAGCATATTCAAACTCATGAAGGAGTTGTGCCCGACAACTCAAGAGTAGAAGGACGAGATAGAGAAAGTACTGTATGCTTCTGCATTGAGGAGTTTAATGTATGCGATGGTGAGTACGAGACCTGATATTGCACATACAGTGGGAGTTGTTAGCCGTTATATGCAAAATCCGGAAAAGGATTATTAGAATGCGGTGAAGTGGATTCTAAGATATCTTAGAGGTACATCTAGTCACTGTTTATGCTTTGGGGTGACTCTATAAAAGTGCAAGGGTATGTTGATGCACACTATTCGGGAGATCGAGATAGTGGGAAGAACACAACAGGGTACGTACTCACGGTGGGGGGAACAACAGTGAGTTGGGTCTCTCAATTACAAAAGGTGGTGTTATTGTCAATTATGGAGGCGGAGTATATAGCGATCACGAAAGCCAGCAAGGAGGTGATATGGTCGAAGGGTTGCTTGAAGAATTGGGCAAAAAGCAAGAGCTCAACACCTTATGGAGCAACAGCCAAAGTGCGATATATTTGGTGAAGAATGCGGCATATCACTCTCGGATGAAGCACATCAAAGTGTCGTACCATTTCATTCGCATAGCGATTGAAAAGGGGGAGTTGACATTGCAGAAAATCGCTGGAGAGAAGAATCCATTGGATATGTTCACCAAGATTGTAGACATAGATAAGCTGAATCTCTGATGCAAGTTGGTGAAGCTCTCCTTGAAAATCTGATAAGGAGAGATTATTGCGGAGTCGTGTAAAGTCTACTAGCGCTGGGAATCAAGACTGAAATATCTCTAAATGGGAGATTGTTGAAATTATGGAGAAACTTCAAACACAAGCCATATCATATTTTACCAAAACCAAGGGTTCTTAATTAAAGAGATTGCAGAGTCTTAGTTGAAATAGGAGGAGTATCTAATAGCAGTTTTTTAAGTATGGTAGTTACTTAATTAAGGAATTGGTTTGTGTATAAATAGGGACCTCTCATATGTATTTTGTATACCAACAAAAATTGAAGAAAGATCATTTTATAAGAGGATGAGAGCTTTGAGAGATTTGATAGAAATCTCATAAGATTACCCGTGATGTACTTGATTTGAGATTATAATAGACGTTTACAGATTCCGCTCTACCGGAGATTAACCACACGGTAGGTGAACCATGTTAAAAAATCTCTTACCTTTCTGTGTTTGATTTCTTATTTTATACTCGCATATTTACATTGTTCTTTCGTCGTTTAATTGCGTAATTGTGTTTGCGTGATTTGGATATTTGTCGCAAGGGTTGTTCCATGTTTTGATCTCTCTCCGTTGATCCCCAACAATAAATATGTAGTTAGTGTAATTTTTAAATGTAGCTTATAAATCTATCACATATAATTTACACAGGTTTATTAAAGTATAAATTTTGTACATATATATTTAGTAGAATATACTCAAGTATTATGCTTTTAATTTTTTCGATAAATTATTTGGGCAAAGCCCCCCGAAAACCCCGCAAAAACTGACCCACCCACATAAACCCGAAATCCATCCGAAACCCTAAGTTGCGGGTTTGGGTTTAGCATATTATAACCCATCGGGTTCGGACGGATTTTGGGTTTAGATTTTAATTATCGGGTCGGATAAAAAAATTATCAAAAACCCGCCAAACAACCCGGCCGGTCTCCCGCCTATTAACAGGCTTAATTGTCATATGAGAAAAATAAAGTTAAGACATGCCTTAACAAAGTTACCTAAGTTAGTTATGTGAGGAGAAAAGGGAATGGGTCCATTGTTTTTAAGTTATATATTTTTATAGTTGGATGAGTCTCTCCTCCTTCTCTCACATACATTAAATAACTTAGCTAAGAGATACCTTAGTTCATTAAACTAATGGCTTATGGTTTGGGGTTTGGCTTTTATATATGGAAGAGTATTGAGGATATCTTAGCACAATTATAGCATAGCCTTTAGGCCCATGGTACTCAGCCCATCTCAAACTAGAGCAATGGCCTGATCCATCAATTTATGCCACCGGCCTTTAGATTTTGTAGCTCAATTAGCCCCATCGGGTCATGAGCTCGTTTTTTACGTCTTGACCGAAAAGTCACAATCATCCCACCTCCGACCCTCATTATTACTTTGGAGTTTTGGTCCACCGCAAAGGGATCCGGATCCTCTGCTTGGCAAGTAGAATTCTTACGAATCCATCGGCCGAAAATGGGGTAGAATAGGAAGGCCCATGGTTAGTGTGGAGTCAAAAGAGGGTTCCAACAATTGATGAGAAGATAGAGCAGGATTCTTGGCAAAATCCCCAAGCAGAGGATCCCAATCCATCACAAAGGATATCAAGACAGATTTTGAGCAACCCAGTTTCGAATCTCGTCGAATGCGTATTTAAAACTGGGTTAATTAAAAGGAAAATACTGTTGTGTAAGATCAAGCCTCGACCCAAGGGAGGGACTTCGACGACGTATTAGAATATAAAAATCAGGGGCGAAGGTAGGGCAGGTCTAGGTCAGGCAATCGCGTTGCCTGAATCGAAATTTTTTGCCTTGGAGAACTTCGAAAATGGTCTTGTAAAGTCTATAAAAGTGAATATTAGAATGCTTTGACCAACCTTTGTTTGGCACACAGGCTGTGTTCGTAGATTGTGGTGCTGCAGATCCTGGTTAGAAGCTCGGCAATTTTACTTTAATTTTGCTTCCATTTTTTAGTTTTGCTGCAGGCGGTTGCATGTTTTTAGCAAGGACCTTCAGTCTTTTGATATTGTAACCCTTTAAGCCTTTAGATTTATTTGCAAACCCATTGTAATCTCTATATGTTTTGCAAATATTAGTCTCATTACAAGTGTTTCGGTAATGAGATATATTGGTCGATGATGAGATTAATTATTTGCAAATTAGTATGGATACAAGAAGGTATAATATAAACTTGCTTTTTTGAGTTTTTTCTGTATTTTTCCACTCTCCTGCACCTTAAAGCAGGATTTTTACATGAGAGTCAAAAAAATTGTGAATTGAATTTATTAACATATTTACAAACTATACATCAACAACAACAACAACCGAGCCTTTTATCCCAAACATATAGGGTAGCCTACATGAACCAACATATTTACAAACTATATTTTACAAATTTCTATCCCAAACTTGGAGCACCAAAGCAGAAATAAAATATCATGTGAAAATTGTCGTGTATTTGAATTGAAAACAAATGTTATTTTGTTGCATTGAAAGATTTATTCTTACTCATCTTTGAATGACTTCACAATTTTTAAATGTCCAATGGCTTTGTCACCGAGTTGGAAAAATCTTTGATCCTTATGATTGACTATGTAATGTAATTTAACTATTTAATCAGGATTAATGGTAAATATTTTACTAAAAGTTTCTTAGTTTTAGAGCTTTGAGTGTCAATCTAAATTTATTTATTTTCTTAAATCCCTTGTCTTACCTGACAAAAATCCCTGGCTCAATAACCCTCGTCTCTAATCATGAACTCATGATAACTTGAGAGTTTGAACGCAGTGAAAGTGTAGTTTAACAATCCCTATATATTTATTTTTGTTAAGGGGGAGGGGGGACGCCAGAGGAATTAGAACCTTATATCCCTTGTGAGTTGGACTTTTGCTCTGTTCTTCAACTGCCGAGTTAATTTGAGTCATTGAATTTCTCTTTTTTACCCTCACAAGTCACGAGGATGGAGCTTACCGTTTTCCACAGATTAAACAGAACAGGTCCGAATCCGGCCGGATCTATCTATTCCTCCTCAGAATCATTGCACCCGAGCAAAACAGCAATAACATCAACATGTTTCGAAGAACCAAACAATCACCTGTCCTTGTGCTGTCTCCACTCTCCCCACTTGCATTAATTTGTCGGTGCATGATGGAGGTAGTGATCTCCCTCAGTTGTTGTTGTCATCCGTCGATTATGTGGCCAGCGAGACGGAAGGACTGAGATTTGTTATGGAAAATTGGACGTGTAGATCTAAATAGATTTGCTGGTCAATGTTGATGCTGAGCCACCGGCATAAGAAGTCCCAAGGTGGGAAACCGCTGTATGACCCTCCGACGATTAAGTAAGTACCAGAGTATATTTAACAGAGTAGCGGCGTATTAGAATGGGTTCGAGTTAGCTGAATCGTCTGGATGAGAGCTTTATATAGGGGTCACATTGGAGCGAGTCGTTGCGAGGTCCTCGCCGTCAGTTCCGTCCATGCATCACGTCCGTATTGATGGCGAGATACGCTCATTAACAGCCAGATATGCTAGTGTGAGACGTGGGACGTGGAGCGGCGGAGATCTCGTCGTGGCAAGATACACAGAGCTGTTATGAGGACGCTCGTGCTCCATGCTCCCGGACGAACATGGGCGTTTAGGAATCTTAGCTATATAATAGCTTGGAGACTAGTAAGGAAGGTAAGGAGGCTCAACTCTATGATTGCTCGAAGACGAGCTATTGACCGGTGGTTAGACGAAGAGGGAACGTACTCAGAGGAGGCCCTCCCAAAGGTCGGATGCTATGGAGGCGAGGCGATGAGCAATGTCTCCATTACATCATACTTATTCCAGTTCCGTAGCCTTCAGAAACCTAGTGAGTTTACGTGGACGACATGTCATCTGCTACGTGCAGTGATCTGGGAGATCTCCACCTACGAGTATCCTCAGTGCACATCATAGCTCCCCTGCTAGCTATTTCGAAATGCCAAAAGCATGTTGCATCGTATATATGAAGTAATTAATCATATCTCCAAGCATTTCTTTTTGTGTACCAAAAAACACTAGAAGCTCACGTCTCTCTCTCTCCTATTAGTGCAACCGATCCAATTGGGTTTTCCTTGCACGTTTTCTGTTGCGCCCAAACCATGCTAAAAGTGTGGCTCAGTTGTCTTAACAGGATAATTGCTATTTTTGGGCTCCTTCGTACCAAATAAAGTTGAAATCTTAAGACTAAATACAGCCGTGGCTGGCAACAGGCACGTTAGCGGCAGCTACAACTCAAAAATGAGGCGTAACAAACCCACTTTAATTAAGATGCAGCCCAATGCAATGCAATGCAATGTACCCCACGATAGCCATATATACATATTGCTCTATCTTAATATATAATTGCCGCCTTGTGACTTGGATCCGATTGGATTGCGCTAATTGACAAGGAAACCCATTTTAATATAAATATCAAATATATTTGGTAGAGAGATTTACGTGATTTTCTTGTTCAGAATTTACTTTGTGTGAAATTTGGTACTCTGAGAGTTGCAGTTCTGTCAGTAAGAATAAAGATAAATTACTGAGATTATGATAAATGATATTTTATGAATCTAATCTGAAAATGAAACTCGAAGATGATGACACATCTGATTTCTGCCCGATGATACTCGTAAGTGGGGATTCTCCCGATCACGGAACGTAGCAGATGACGTGTCACCAATATATGCCAACTAGATTTCTACGGCTACTGAACTGGAATAAGTATAATGTGAAGAGAACATTCTTCGGTATCTCGTTTCTGAGGCTCGGTCCGAGGAATAGGTTTCAACCACTCGGGGCCTCACCCTGGGTGCATTCCCTCTTCGATCAACCACCGGTCAATAGCTCGCCTCCGAACTATCCTAGAGCAGAGCTTCCTCAGTCTTCTTGCCACCCCGACCAACTCGGGACCGGTAGCGTAAAACCCGAGCTTCTTCAGATCGAACTTCCTTAACTTCCCTTTTATCGAGCTCCCTCGTAACAGCTCCTTCGTAACGACTCCGCATCTCCTGTCACAACGGAATCAACCACCCCACGTCTCTCGTCTCACGTGAGCGTATCTCACCATTAATGCGAACGTGATGAGTGGACGGAACTGACGGTGAGGATCTCGCAACGGCTCGCTCCATGCAAACCCTATATAAACCCCTTCTCTAGACGATTCAGGGAAGGCAATCCAATATGCCGCTACTTTGCTTAAATATTCCCCGGTTCTAACTTGATTGTAGGAGGGTCCTAAAGAGGTTTCCCATCCCGGCACTTCTTTTGCAGGTAGCTTGGCGACAACACCGACCAGTAGTCCCATTGAGATCCACACACTCTTCGAAGTTTAGCCCTTTATCTCGCTCGCTACCAGATCGACGGTGTAAAACATTTGAGGGAGATTCTGACCTCCATCAGCTAGCGCCGTCTGTGGGAATGAAAAACTTTTCCACCAAAAATTGCTCTCCACCTTCAACCCAATGACGAGCGAGCACCGCAACGAAGATCCCAGCACGAGCCACCGTCGATCGCCTTCGACGACGGGCAAGTGATCCCCCCATCGCGCACTTCGTAACAGGGATGGTAGCAGTTTCGCTCCATCAGTTCCCGACGTTGTCGAAGCCTTAGCTGTCCGTATTGACCGATTAGCAGTGGTGGTGGACGTGATCGCTCTCGGTCAGATTGCAGGCCTTCAAACCGCCACTCATGCATCCCAGAATGATGGCGGACGGGAGGCAGCGGCGGCCCATCATACACAACCCGGGATAAATGCCCCGACCAGTGCCCTGATCAACCTTAATATTGTGGAATATCGACATGTCAACTCTGGCAGTCGAGACATCGTAAGAGGAAGAGCTCACGTACCGTCGAGTGCAGGGAGGAATAGAGATTCCCCAGCTCGATGGGCACCAAACAGTCCATCACCTCGGTCTCAAGATCAACCGAGTTATCACTTCAGTGCTCACTGAGCTCCCCCGCACTCCGAGGCAACATCGGTCAGGTTTCCTGATTCTAGGAGAGACCGACGTTGCCACGACCATCGAAACTACATGCATGTCTCTCGTCGCGGGGAAACACAAAGGCTTCATAGCAAAGATCTGAGGAACGTCAAAGAACGAAGCAGAAGCCGTTCCGTTTCCCATGCCCGAAGCGGGTACAGCAAAGACTCCGATCAGGGAGAATCCCCGGGGTACAAACAGCGAATCGACGTCATCGAGAAGAAGATCGAGGACATGCAGCTCGCCACTCTCTAAACTGGTGGGTCGGTGAAATATTTCTCGGACTCTCTCACGAAGCCCTTCAACGAGCAATTGCTGAGAACACGCATCTCTTCTAGGAACAAGACTCATAAAGTAGCTTTGTTCGATGGTATGTCTGATCCGAAGGATCACCTGGACGCGTTTACCATGTCTATGAGCTACTTGGATAACTCGGATGATGCTCAGTGCTGAGCATCATCCGAGTTATCCAAGTAGCTCATGGACGCGTGCTAAGCATTCCCCATCACCCCTCATCCGAGCAGGACGAGACTGGTTCTGTGGTCTGACTCTGCGCTCAACCTCGACCTTCAACGGATTGGCCACGTAGTTTCTCAGCCACTTCGTCGGCAACCGACGACAGAAGAAATTAGTCGGCTACCTGTTCACTATCAAGAGTGAGGATAGGGAGTTTTTAAGGGCTATATTACTCAATTCTATAATGCTCTCCTGGAAGTACCCGAGCATCGGATGACATGGTCATAACCGTCCTGAGGTTTGGTTTTAGGCACAAAGAGTAGCTCCGCTCTTTTGCATTGGTGCAACCCAAGACCATGGCCAAGGTGAAGGTTAAGACTGAGCGAGAAATCTAACTCGAGTCCGAGGTCAACGTACCACCAAAGAGACCGGGGAGGCCGAAAAAAGGGACCGGGAAGAAAAGAAGAAGCCTGATCGTCCGAAATCTTATTCTCCGAGATTTCATGATTACACGCTTCTAAGCGTCTCGCAAGCTGAGCTATTAGAAGAATCGAAGAGCGAGAGATTCTTCAAGATGTCACCGATGATGCAAAGACAGGGAAAACGACTCCGTGGCCCATTTTTGCACCTATCATCAGACGCAAAGGCACCCGACCGAGAATTGTAAACAGTTGTGCAACTACATCGAAGAGCTGATCCGCTTCGGTTACTTGGAGAAATACCAGCGAGACAAACGTCAAGCGGATAGGGAGAAAGTCAAGCAACAATCTGCAGGAGAGTGGACGGTCGGACAGATCATGGTCGTCTCCGTTGGCTCGAGTCTGAGCAACGAGGACACCTGCCATATCCGACCAATCATGACCTTAGATGCTTCCTCCTCCAAGAAAGATAAGAAGGTTACCCCAATCACCTTCACCGAGGAAGACCTACATGGTATATCTGTCCTGCACAATGATCCCTTAGTGATCACGGCCCGGGTGAACAAGTACGAAGTCAAGAGAATCGTCGTCGACTCAGGAAGTTCGGCAGATATCCTATTCTACGACCGCTTCCAGTGTATGGGATTAAACACGTCCGTTCTTCAATTGACCTGGTATCTTCTCTTAGGATTCACCAACCACTCCGTTCAAGCTGAGGGGACAATCACTCTCTCTTTCAACATTGGAGAGGCCAGGAGAACCCGAACAATGATGAGGAGTTTCCTTGTCGCACGGGTTCCTTCCTCGTACAGCATTATTTTAGGTCGCCCGACCTTAAATGCCCATCAAGCTCATATCTCTACCTACCACTTCGCGCTCAAGTTTCCTCTGAGCGAGGGTAGCACTGCCTGAGCCTACGCAGACCAGCAAATCGCTAGAGTATGTCTCGCCACAGCAATTCTCAAGGAAAAAGAAGTTGATCTGACCGATGGACTGTGTGATCCTCGAAATTCATTGGATACACAGGATGACAAGAAAGAAATCCGGGCTTCCCTGATAGAATCCCTGACCAAGGTTCCCATCAATGAAGGGGACAGTAGTCGGACTATCCAAATCGGGTCCTTCTTGACTGGGAAAACAAAAGACAACCTTATACAATTCTTCCGAGACAGCTCCGACGTGTTCTCTTAAACTCCCATGGACATGCCGGAGATCGACCCTAAGGTGATCTCCTATAAGCTCTGGGTTGATTCGAAAGGCCGGCCAATCCGACAGAAAAAAAGAAGCTTCTCACCTATCAAGCAGAAGTTGATTGAGGAAGAAGCGGACAAACTGCTCGTAGCCAACTTCATCAAGGATCTGGACTATTCAGCCTGGCTGGCCAATGTAGTCATGGTAAAAAAGACGAGCGGGAAGTGGCGTATGTGCGTCGACTTTACCGATTTGAACAAGGTCTGCCCTAAGGACAACTATTCGCTTTCTCGGATAAAGCAGTTGGTGGATAGCTCAGCCAGTCATGAGCTGCTAAGCTTTACGGACACATTCTCCGTTTATAATCAAATCCGGATGGATCCAGACGACGAGGAGCTCACCGCTTTCACCACTGATCGGGGGAGTCTACTGCTATAAGGTAATGCCCTTCGGCCTTAAAAATGCAGGGGCAACTTATCAATGGCCAGCGAACAAGTTGTTCAAGCCACAGATCAGGTGGAACATGGAAGTCTACGTTGACGACATGATTGTGAAGTCCGCCCGATCAGTCGGGCATACTACGAACCTCGGCGAAACCTACGAGCTACCGCGGAAGTATAAAATGAAGCTGAATCCAGCTAAGTATGCTTTTGGCGTCATGGGTAGAACGTTCCTCGGGTTTATGGTCACTCACCGAGGAATCGTAGGAAATCCGGAGAAGATTTAAGCAATCATCGACATGAAGTCACCCACGAACAATGTGGAGATCATACGACTCACAAGCAGGGTGGCCGCCCTAAGTTGTTTCATGTCTAGATCTGGGGGAAAATGCCTCCCGTTCTTCAAACCTTTGAGAAAGATCCCGAAATTCGAGTGGCCGAGAAGTGCCAGGTTGCTTTTGAACATCTCAAGGAACATCTGTCAACACCTCCTCTGCTCACTTGACCAGCCGAAAGAGACGAACTATTGCTGTATTTGGCCGTTTCTGACCATGCAGCCAGCTCGGTACTCATCAAAGAGTCCGAAGAAGTACAGAAGCCGGTCTATTACATTAGCCCTGTTTTCAAGGACTCAGAGACAAGGTACCCGGCCATTGAAAATATAGTCCTGGCGCTTTTCGCTACTCCAGGAAGTTTCGGCATTATTTCCAAGCCCATACGATCATAATCCTCACCGACCGGCCTCTAGGGAGCATCCTCGGCCTTCCCGAGTCATCAGGTTGCTTGGAGAAATGGAGATGGGAGTTGTCTCAATTCAACATCCAGTACCGACCAAGGCAAGCCATCAAAACGCAGGCCCTAGCCGACTTTGTGGTCGAATGCACAATTCCTAACAGAGATGAAACACCAGAGCAGAGTCCGAGTCTAAAAAGCTCGATGGAAGAAAAGCTCGGTCCGCTTCTAGATTGGGTACTTTATGTAGACGGTTACTCCGCCGAATAGGTAAGCGGAGCAGGGCTCGTCATCTACGGTCCCAATGAAGCTGAGATGGAGTACACTCTACGGTTCGACTTCAAACCCTCGAACAACGCCACGGGGTATAAAGCCCTATTGGCCGGTCTACGAATTGCCTCAAGGGTGGGGCTAAAAAAATTAGAATCCGCAGTGATCCTGTATTGGTCGTCGACCAAGTGACCAGACGTTTTGTAGCCCGAGAACCCCTCATGATGAAATATCATGCCGAGGTAAAAAGGCTAAGGAAAAACTTCGACGAAGTCTAAGTGGAGTGTTCGCACCTGTTTAAGTGCGCACTTACATTTATGTGCGCACTTGATGGAGAAGGCACGCGCACTTATATGTATGCGTGAGCAGCACATGTGCGCATCATTGACACTCGCACTTGACAAAAGTCATTAAGTGCGATGTGCGAGTGCAAAGCACTTGCGCATATAACAAGTGCACGTATGTTTGCTACATGCATGTGCAACGCACGTGCGTATTGAGCATTTAACAAAAAAACGTCCCAATAATAACAAACTAAATAAATTTAGGATCTTCCAGAAACAGGAATAATATGCAACCGATCCTTAATTAACAGAAAAATCTTTTGTTGGTCAAAAGCCTTAACAAACAGATATGTGGATTAAAGATCCAACGGTGCGCATGTCATCCTTAATTGATATAAATCAATTAATTTTTTGTAAAATCAATCTAAAATCAGAATAAGATCAAAACAAATCAAACAAATTATAATTTCTTCTCTCTTATAAATATGAGCATCATATGAAGAAATTAGAGTATAGAAACCTCCTCATAAGCTTGAAAAAATCTTAAGTGTTTGTCTTCCACAGCGAACAAGTGCGCAAGGTAGAAATAAAGAGAAAAACTTCTTTATTCCTTCATTAAAAAATCGTTTTTTTTATACAGAAGCCTTTGCATCTTTTTCGAATCTATTGATTCGCTATTAAAAGATCAAATGATCTTAGGGTTCATCCCTCGTTCATAAAATTGATATTTTTGCGAGAGATTGATCCTAAAATCCAAGAAAAATAAAATGCGCACTATAAAATGCATGCAAACAGCTAAAAATCGAAGCTTTTGCTTCTTAGAAAGATAAAAGAAGAAGAAAAGAATATAAAACATAAGTGTTTACTTCTTGGTGAAAACTTCTGCTTTCTGAGGGAAATAAGTGCGCACCCAAATTAGTGCGCACTTAATAAAAATTGTTGTCCTTGGGAAAATAATCTCCTGGAGATGTGCGCATCATGAGATACCCATTTGCGCGCACTTGGTGGAAGCTGTCTTTGAAGGCATGCGCATCACATGATATCCACGTGTGTGCACTTGTTGGATGCCGCCTATAAAGGCATACGCATCACGTGATATCCACGTGTTCGCACTTGTTGAAAACTATCCAGGAATGTGCGAGCGTCTCGTGCAATGCACGTTGACTTGTTAAATGCATACACACATACATACATGTGCACATACATAATTTTGAACCCAGAACAGATCGTCACGTGATACACATATGTGCAACATTTTTGAAATAAAATAGTGCATAACTATGGACAACCCATGTTGCCACCCTTTTCAAATGAAATAAACGGGTATGTGCGTCATATATACTTGCGCACTTTTATAGTAAATCATTATTTGATCACTTAATCAAAATTGAATTAAGTGATGAAGCTTTTGGTTTCTCATATGCAATATATTAATCAAAATATCAATAAACCTAAGTGATCTTAATCTACTAAATGACTAAAGATTCTTAATCCATACTTATTAAGTTGATCTTAATCCAAAATAGGATTAACGAGCCTTAACCATATTCTTGAGTCGATTTTATTCTCAAAGATGACTAACGATCCTCAGATGATATATTTCGAACTGATGGACCTCGTTTACATGAGATCCTAAGTTAACTAGCTTCACTCCCTATCGTTCACTCCGTTCACTTGCCTTGGTAAACTCAATCGTTCACTCCGTTCACTTGTGCGGGTTAACTCATGCGTCCTAAGTTCGATCCCAAATTTATAAAATATATATATACGAATTTGGACTAATCCACGCCATACGGACGACGACATAAACTAGTCTCAGTATACAATCTATGGGCAACCATAATAAATGATATATATATATATATATATATATATATATATATATAACGATATGAATTGGCCTACTGGAGCAGGTGAAAGTTGTTATCGCAATGCGATAGTGTAATTAACTGTATGGGCTTGCGCCTGTAGGGAAGAGCGTCCCCACAATCAAAACCCATCAAAGAGGGAGAATCTGATAAGTCACGCTATATCGGTCGCATCTGTCCAAACCTCCGATATACGGTGCCATAAATTAACTTAGCATCTTCGGAGATGTGGATAGATATGTTCCAAATAGTATCTATCCCCAAATCCACATCTCAGTCTAGTTTTTGGCGGTAAACAGATTCTGGCACGCCCGGTGGGATCTCTTCCTATTTCCACTCCACACTTCGTGTATTTTGTTTCGCGAACAAAATCATGGTTCGTTATGTTCATGATTGCCCTTGGTATTGAGATACTAAGATTTGGTGTTTCACTTTTGTACAGACTCAATGGCCTCCAATTGCACTTTCTGCAACAGTGACTCTCACTCCATCCCATCCGGAGGAGTTACTTACGGGCCCAATACGGCCTCCATTTTCTCCATGCCGACGTGGTAGGTCACCCAAGCGACCACCGGACTATTCTTTGGGACCATGCTCCCATCCCTGAGCTTCGGTGCCTCAACACCCAAGGAAGATGCTCCACGAAAGTCAGTATTCGATCGGATAGCTACTGTGGTGGCCCCCATTGACAAGCCGTCCAACTCTAAAGTTTTAGTCTTCAACAGGATGAATGAAAGCTCGAAGGTCCCCACAAGAAAGCCCATGATCCATGAAGGGGTTGCCTATAAATGGCTAGCTCTCCCCGTTCCTGCCATGCATGAAGCCAATAAGAGTGCTTTACCAACAAGATGGTCGGTCTTCAACAGGCTGACCAATTTTGCTCTGTCTCCACCAAGGACGTTGGTTTTTCATAGGTTGACTTTAGGCGAAACTCCCAAACATCGCCGGAGGCATGATAAGGGTGCCTCTAATACTGAGATGGTGCCTACTACAAGACATACTTGACGTCGCTTTTGGCGCTGAGTGAGACAATCTGGGGGCAGCTTTCCCTCCGGACTTACCCCACTAGCTCATGTGGTGGTTATTGATACTGCTATTCCAACTGGGAACAGTTTCGAACCACTTAAAAGGGTTCGCAAAAACTCCTCCACGGCGGTATTGAAGAGATCACCTCCTCCTGCAGAAGCTCCAACACAGCCGAAGCCGGAGCAGTCTTATCAACAACTCTGTTTGCAAATTCACAGGGTTTGGAGGAAATTCCAGGACTTAGTTCTTGATGAAAACTATTATCGTCGACCGAAGAGGTCCAAGGTTCAACAGGAAAACGATTATTTCTCTGCCATATAACGGGGGACTTCTCAAAAGGAGGTACCTGTTATAACGGTTCCTTCTGTTGCGACCTCTCATAAAAGATTGAGGCCGGAGAAGGTTTTATAGCCAGAGGCAAAATCCAAAAGCGAGAACTCCAAATGCTCTAAGTCTGGGGGCATAACCATACACACAGTCTATATGACTGGTGGTAAAGAAGAGAGACGGGCTTTCGTTAGTCACAGACCGCAAACTCGGTCGCTGACGAAACCTCAGGAGAAACAACAGAAACTCCAAGATATGCTCGCCAAGATGGTAGCGCTTATTGGACCTAAAGAAAGTCCAGATAAAGAGACGGAAGAGCGCCAAGAACAAGAAACCGATACCAAGTTGCTGCGATGGGTGCTTGAAAAGATAGACAGGGAAGCAGAAGAGCAGGCTGCTAAAATAAACTAGATGGCACTTCTGTTTCAAGACATGGTTGGGATGATGATCCAACCAGAACCACCGGCTGAAGAACCTCTGGTGATTATCGAAAACGATAGAGGGGAAAGGTCAAATCCTCCCCAGGCCCAATCAACGACCAAGGAGGAAACGATCTCTAAGGAAGCATTGGATGACTATATCGCTCAACAAATCAGAGCCCATTAAGCCAATGATGCTGCAAATTAGCTCGTCAAAACTGGGCGACCATATCCGGCCTAGTACGATGTAACGACTCTAAAATTCCTATACACTTTTATTGATCCAATGTTAATAGAAGAGCGCATTTCTATTTTGCTTTTGAGTTATAAGTTATTATTTATAACTTATGTACAAGAAATAACTTATAATTCATTGGTTAAGCCTATCCACTACTGTTCTTTAGCTTACAAGTTCGAATCCCATCAGTCCCAATTATTTTTAATATTTTTCTTTTTAATTTTTAGAAGTCCAAGAGTTGCACGTGCATTACATGGAGAAACGAAGAGTTGCAAATAAATCAAACAATATAAATGATACATAAATAATCAGATGAATGCACTACATGAACCCCGAAACCAAACCTCTCATCTGGACCGCCGGTTTTTCCCATATGGCCGCCATCGGCGATTGGATTTGCTCCAAATGCCTCCATTCTTTACCCGTATGATCTTTTGACTCCTCTCTACTTTATTTTATTGTTTGTTTTCTATGATTTCAATCAGAGTCATTTCAATTCCTCCATTATCACCATTAAACCTATTTTTAATTCATTTTTATTTGACACACTCTCATTTTACCCTAACCCCATCCCTTAGCTCTCTCATATCCTGAAAATCATTATCAAAATTCTCTAAAAATTTCTAAGTTCAAGAAAGGTTAAGACTAGTCAAGTGGTGTTAGCGATCTAGTTCATTCCGTTGAAGACAGGAGCCATTTCCGACGCTACCGTGATGCCTCAAAGACTTCCCCTCTTTTTCTTACTCTTTTCAAAACGCTACACAACCCATAAGTCTCTATTTCTCTCTTTCATTTCGACTCAAAACGCCTTCTAAAAATCATATCGACAAATGGAGTTAACCTTAAAAATCATTTTTTTTAAATGTTTTTATCATCATTGGTAGGTCAACATGTCACACAAATACCACAATATCACTTCAAAATATTATTCACATTTTATCCTTTGGATGCAATTAAAATTTCATACGAAATAAACATAAAACGAACTTTTTCATATAAGTACCATGAACTTTAAAAGTATCCTTTTATCGATAATTAGAAAATATATCTATAGAAATTCACGGGATAACGACTTACCTCGTCATATACACTATAGTTTCATAACATGATATTTTAGATACATGTTTAAATTGAAGAATACAATTTTCATTAAAATATCATTACTTTTACAAAAATGTTTTTAATCGATATTTTTAAATTCTTTGCAATTGCGCCTCTACAACCCTTTTAGGGGAACACATTTACAGATCGTGCGGGTCCTTGGGATAGTAGAGTGGGATACAGAACTCCTCAAGGAGAATTCGGTCTCGAAAGAAAATAAAAATAGGATTTTTAAAGAATACGATTTTTTTTAAAACAAATTAAACTTTGGAAAAAATTATATAAAATTATGAATTCGTATTTTCAATGAAAACAAATTGTGAAAAAAAATTTAAATGAAATATTAAAATTTTAATAAAATACCCAAAAATTTCCAAAAGTATCAGTTTTCATAAAAATACCATAAACTTTTAAAAGTTGGGTTTCATCACTAAAAAACCACATAAATTAAAATACATTTTTATAAAAACTCTTAATATTCTAAATCACTCTTGAGCTTTATTTCTAAAACAATATTATAACATTTTCATAAAACCCACTTAAGAAATGAAAACAATGTAAACAAACTAGAATAAATTTTTAAGGACCCTAAATTAATATAGATTTAAGCAGTATCATTTCTCTTGAGCCTCAGAGAGCCGGAGAATGTGAGTGCTTGTCTATCCAGATTAGATAACACTGTAAATTAACAGAGTTATTAATGACAATCGTCTTGAAAAAAGACACAAATTATGCCGTCCATGTGCAGTGGTTGTTCGATTATTCCTGAATTTCAGAGTTTACAAGATTATAGCTATTCAAAAGATTATAACCTGAATGTAAACTCGAACATGACTCAGATGTGAATTTAAACTCGAACTCGAACTAGAAATTAAATATGAATCTGAACTTGACATTTGAACTTAACATGAATGCATGAACCCAATGTCTACTCTTGAACTGACTTGACTCGAACCATGAATATAACTTAACATGAATACATGAACACTTGACACGAATACTTGATGTTGACATGAACTCAATATTGCAACTTGATGTATTCATGGATTTTATTTTAGCTATAATCTAGAATACACAGGGTGTTGGGGTAGCTTAAGTATGAATCCAATGAAATCTCATGAGTCCCCTTAGATCATGAATCCATGTCTATTAAAGCAAGCAATCTGTAACGTTTTAAAAATTGTTTAGAATAATTATAAATTAATTAGCGGAATAACATGCTTTCCCCCCCAATAAAACTAGTTAATAATTATTTCCATATGTGTGTGTGTGTGTATTTATTTAGTTATTTAATTATTTATTAAATTATTTTAAATACACATACACACTAATCTAATGTTAACAATATGTTTGTTTACCGCCGAAAGACGCGACCGGGACGTTGGGACGTCTGGCCTGAATTTTGGGGGCATATACTATTTGGTTTTATCCATCAACCTCTCCGAAAATGCCAAGTTGATTTATGGCACCGTGTATCGGAGGTTTAAACGGATGCGGCCGATGTAGCAGACTTCGTCAGATTCCCCCTCGTTTGGGAGGGGTTTTTGATTGTGGGGACGCTCTTCACTGCAGGTGCAAGCCCCTACAGTTAATTACGATACCGCATCGCGGTAACCATTTTCTCCTTCTCCAGATGTTCACTTCGTGTCGTGCGTGTTTGTTTTATTTTTGGTTGCCCGTAGATTGTATACGGAGACTAATTTATGTTGTCGCCCGTAGGGCGGGGATTAATCCAAATCCGTATTTTCTTAGATTTGGGGTTTGGTTTGTTTTAAAGCTCGTTAATCTCGTTTGAGATTAAAATCAACTTAAATGTTTGTTGATGATACGTTAGTCTAATTTCAGACTAAGATCTACTAAACGAGATTTTTGGATCATTTAGATCCGACGAAAGAGTATTTGGGCTCTATCGTCTTAGTTTAGTGACGTTGCTGTCCATTTGGTTTAAGGACATCATAGTATTTGGAAAGATTTGAGGAGTATTTTCTTAACAGAATTTAATTCTGTAACTTGGTGATTTTTAATCACCATTGGATTTTTGATCCAACGGTACTCTGATTTACAGAGTACAATCTTTCTTGTTTAGAAAGATTTGAGGAGTATTTCCTCAATCAGAATTTAATTCTGCACTCTGATGATTTATCATCTTCGTTGGATCTTTGATCCAAGGGTAGAGAACTTTTAGTTCTGGCGCGTGCTCTCGTGTTTTTCACGGGAGGCGCTGCCTCAAAGTCATTGACTCTTGGCGCTGGCACTCTCGTGCTTTGCACATGAGGCGCTGCCTCAGATTCTTTGACTCCTGGCGCGGGCGCTCTTGATCCTGGCGCTATAGGCGCTCTCATGCTTTCCACGTGAAGCGCTGTCTCAGTTCAAATTTTAAATTTTGAACAGATCCCTGCTATTTTATTGGGGGAAACAAATGCCCCCCAACCGTTGCGCTTACATGGCTCATACGTGAGTGCAGCGGTGGTAGCCTTTCTACCATTGGATTGTCTTGAAAGTTGGATCGACTTCCAGCGCCTATAAATAGGGTCTTTGTCCCTTGAGATGACTTCTATTCATCTTCATCCCCTTTTGTTTTTGAGAATTTAATTCTCCCTTCAGAGCTTAGATCTCTGCCCAAGGAAAATTCCTTTTGAGTTAGAACTTTGTTCAAAATTTTGGTAAGAATCATGTTCGACCCCATTAAACAGAGCTTTGCTCTTACTAGATCATAGATCTAAAAAATGGATTTTTAGGGTTTTTTAACAGAGTTTTGCTCTTCTTAGATCATAGATTTAAAGAGATATATTTTAGGGTTTTTTAACCCATTAATGAAGAACTCTTAGAGTTTCTATGATTTGTATTTCAGATCTTTAAAGATCTTGGGGTTTTACCTCCGTAAAAATCTTTGCTTTTTAGGGTTCTGATGGTTTGTTCCATCGTTTTCACAGAGCATAGATCTTTAGAATTTCTGGGGATTTTTATTCCCCTCATAATGACATATGTGATCTCTGTTGCAGAGTGCTGCTCTCGAGGGAGTTTAACTCCTTGGCCCGAGGAGTCTCTCATTTAATGAGGATCGTTTTTAGGATTTCTGCTTTAATGAGTGATTGTCTCATCAATGATGAGCCGTCACATTGATTTTGTGGATCCCTCTTGGTCCCTTTCCACTGCATTGCAGTATGGTACAACTTTAAAGAACCAAGTATTAGAATTTGGACTGTAGCATTGGCGGCTAACCCTCGTTCCTTTTCGCGCAGGTACTATGTCTTTCGACACTTCCTTCCCGTTTGTTCGCCCGGAGAGTGCCCATGCAGACGCGCCCGTTGATCGGGAAGTTTTCGCACTGATTAAAGATCACGACCCGGAGCAGAAGTCTCTTCATTTATGGGGGTTATGGTACAACCAAATTATTCGGGGTCGGCGCAGCTTCTCTTGTGCGGTGCCTTCAGAGCCAATTTCCGCCATTAATTATGTTGACTCACCCTAGGTGAATTACGCGGTGGAGGAGGTTAACTGGATTACGGATGGACGCCTCCAGCCCTCGATGGGTTAGATACCTGTACAGCCGCCGATGGTTTTAGATATTCTGGGGCGGCGCATATGTCAAGGCGAGTCGCGCCCTTAGGGACAAGCGTACATGATTGGCTTGACTCCTCGTCATTCAGCCGGATATCTGTAGTGGGCTCGACCCATCTTGTCGGCCAAAAAATCGCTGCTGCTGAAGCTTGGGTTGTACCCCTCGATTTATGCGTCTATTTTCCAGTATTACATGCCCCCTGTATGGTGGGTCAAAGCTTTCTTGGAACAATGGAATGTCCCGACTCATACCTTTCTTCTATCAGATCGGGTAGTTTCAATCTCCTTGGAGGAGTTCGCGGAGATCCCCGGTTTACCCATCAGAGGGGAATATTACGAGGAAATACTTCCCCCTGACGAGTACATCTTCGCCACCAAATCAGTGGTGATGGGTCTTACTCTGGAGAATGCTATTCAACATCAATTCCCAAGTCTGATCAAGGTGTTGAATATTTATGAGGGTCTGTTTCTCGAATCCGGAAGGCATGGGGCCAGTTTCATAGATTTCATCGCTCGCTTTCTTTGCCCGAAAGTCTTGTCAAAACAAGCTGCGAAGTTCGCAAAGCTTGACGATCCTTTTGGTTTTGGCTTGGACAGCCAGCCGACAGTGGAAGTAGATCAAAAGAATTTCTTCCTCCCAGATACCGCGGTCGTCCCCTTTGCAGAGCTCGCAGCTTCAGACATCGACGAAGAGGCGTTCTTTTTGGGGTTCCTTGGTCTATGGTTAAGCTGGTTTGTGCTCCCAATTCACCCTCGCCATATAAGGCCATCCATCTTCTATCCAGCTCACCGAATGGTGGCCGGGACGTGAGTGGCCGTCGGGATCGCTGGGTTAGCTCACCTGTATCATGGCCTCAGTTTAGCGGAAGACACCACTCAGCCAGGGGTGCAGCCTGTAAATCTCCCGCTGCACTATTTCAGGTCGTGGATCGAGCTGCATATGCTCGGTGCTTTCGGAGTCTATAAACAGCCCCGTTTCTATAACAGTTATAATTTCCCCCGGATCATGTTTTTAGTTGAGGCTTCTGCATTAGATCCGTCCCAGTGAGAGGCTCGGGGTCTGGTCCTTCGCCCGCATATGGTCGGGGATGGCATGACTTTCATCGATAAGGTCTTAACTATCGGCAAGGAATCTACCAAAACGGTGCAGCCGCTGCGCGCTATCTTCAAAGACGGGGCTTCTATATTGAAGGCTCGGGAGATTCTGCATCTGTACTCAATCAGGCCGGGCTTTTTAGTGTTCAGGAAGAACGACTCGGCACTGTTCATAAGGTACAACCCACACCGTTTCGCTCAACAGTTGAGCTACGACCAGGGTGTCCCGCTTGAGGCCTTTTTAGCTGAGCCGGTTGCTACGGAAGAGGGTATCCGCAGCGCGCTGCAATATTTCATGTGGCTAAACACCGGGTCCAATCTTTTTATCAGTGAGCCGAGCCGCGTTCTGAAAATCTCAAACGCATATGTGGCTTGGTACTCGCATGCGACGAGTGCTGTTATTAGGGAAGAAGAGCGGTTATTGCTCGATCACAAGGGTGTGGTCCTTGCCGGTAATCCAGCTATCCCCTTAAAGCGACGGACCACCATTCGTCCTTCCTTAAGAGAAGTTGCTGCGGTTGTGGTCCCGTGCGCCTTTCCTGATAATCCTCTATCCCGTGTTCCTATAGAAGCGGTAGCGGCAGCGTCCCCGGAGTCTGGAGTGGGTACGGAAATTGGGACTCATCGCCTAAAAATGCCCGTCAAGCGCAAGCTTTTGCCATCGGCTGCCGGTGCTCGCTCATAAAAGAAGAAGAATTCGTTGTTTTTTGCCGACGTTGTACTCGGCCAGGAGCCTCATGCTCCCTACAGCAAGGGTTCTTGCGAGTATGGGACCAATGAGGGTTTATTCATCGCGCCTGCGGATGATACTGATCTCCAGGCCGTCCTTGTGGCCTCCGAGCGACTGGATCGCGAAGATGCGGCGCTGATCACCATCGCGAAGTCAGGTATGCTTCAGTTGTATTTTTCCTTTTCATTTCTTCCTTATTATTACGCTTTTACTAATGCCCTTTTCTTCAATAGGTATTTCTGCTGAAGAGGCTCTCGCGGCTTCCATCAAGACTTTCGAGGAGGAAGAGAGGCTCCGCGCTTCTTTGGGTCTTGGTATAATTTAGCTCATTGTGGCCTTCATTCCCTTTTTCTTTATTCATGGTCTGACCTTCTCCTTTATTTTATTGCAGGGGCTATCTTGACTTAGGTTATCCCGAGTGCGGTGCCGATCCCAAGTGGTGATGCGGTGACGCTTTCAGAGCCAACTATTATGGCCCCAGCTCCTCCAACATTACCGCAGGAGGCTTTGCTAAAGCAGCCGATGACAGACGCTGTAAAGGCTCCAGAGACAGAGCCTGG
Source organism: Agapanthus africanus (assembly GCA_030015575.1). Classification (NCBI taxonomy): domain Eukaryota; kingdom Viridiplantae; phylum Streptophyta; class Magnoliopsida; order Asparagales; family Amaryllidaceae; genus Agapanthus; species Agapanthus africanus. The sequence goes on along the minus strand of JASDDO010000006.1, from coordinate 321,385,408 downwards.
TTCGGACGATGACGTCCCTTTGACGGAGGTCTTGAGGAGATCAGCTCTCATGGCCCAAATCGAAAGGAAGCGCAGGAAGCGCGCAGTGAAGGAACGTGATGCCGCTTTGGCTATAGATGGAGGCTCAAGCACCACTCCATCTGTCGTTATTCCTTCAGAGGGTGCCCTAGTTTCCCTGTCTACCGCCCATAGACAGGTTGCGCATGCAATTCGGGAGGCGAGCGAGAATCCTGTGCAAGGTAACGTAATGCCTGGTCTTTATCATTAGAACTCGATCTGCAAATTCTTATACACCATATCCTGCAGGGCCAAGTCCTTGCAATGAGATGGCAGGCGAGACGATGGCGACCACAGAGCCCAAAGTGGCTACTCTCGAGAGAGAGTCTGGGACTGCCCAAACCGCCGCTCTTTCCTCTTATGGCTCCCTGGTATCGGCAGGCATCACGAGTGTCACGACGGCCCTTGTCGAATCAAGGGATGAAGCCACGGGCATAGAAACTATCCCACTGAGGGAGAGCGAAGAAGCCGCTATGCCTGATGATGCTTCTGTCACGGTTTTGGTTGACGACCCATCAGTTAGGTCTTGAGTCACTGCTCTCTTTTTATTTCTCAATCCTGTTCAGCCTCTTCTGACGAAATTTTGTTTGTTTTGAGTGTAGATGCAGTGAACGCTGAGATCGTTCCATCTGAAGTGTCTCTGGTCGCCGCCACGACGGCTGTTGTTCCGTCGTCTTCTCCTATGTCCTCTGGAATGCTGGAAGGTATAGGTTCGCGATTTATCGGTTTCATTGTGGGTATCATTCTCTTTGTACTGACAGCATATTGTCGCAACTTTGCAGGAGTCCTTTTTGACCATTTATACCAGATGCTGAACCCACATTTCTCCTTCCCGTCGGAAGTCGCTCCGCCCGCTGGTATTGGTTAGTATATCCTTCAGCTATTGTTTCTTTCTTTCTTTTATGAATAGCCGTACTATTGCTAAGTCTTCTTTATATTGATCGCAGCATCACGGATCGAAGGAGGAGACGAGGGGATAGCCGCAACTCCGGTACTCCTAATTTTGCCATCTGCCACAGCTGGTATAGTAGACTCCATCGCTCATGTATTCTCTTTACCTTCTGAGTCGACATTTGACCAAAGTTTGTTTTGCAGCAATCGCGCCGGTTCCAGCTCCCTTTGAGTCTCGCATCCTAATTCCAGCAGGGCCCTTTGCTAAACGCCCATCTTCTAGGGGTGCTGGGACTAGCCTGTGAATGTTGAGCGAGTTCGTCGAGGATCTTGACGCCGAGGCCCTCGCATTTGCTGCAGACTTTGCTGCTAAGGTTAATCCTATGCTGGCGATGCTCGTGAACTTCCATGATGAAGGCATCATCGAGTCTTAGGTTAATTATTGCAGAAAGATCGAGGGTTACCTGCATGAGATTGAGCTCAAGCGTCCCGCTCCGGAAGTATCGGCTTTGAACTCCCATCGGGCTGCATGGGTTGAGCAGAGTGTTCCTTTCCTTCGCCATTTTGAACAAGAGGCGACCCTGAGACAGAAGGAACATGAGGCGGATTCCATCGAGTCTATCGAATTGCGTGCCCAGATCAAAGCGAATGCTGCGTAGCTGAAAGCTGTCTTTGAAAATCTCCAGCGATGTATTTCTGACGGGATACTACTGAGGCAGAAGCTCGACTTCACCGAGCAGGTTACGCAGAGTTGCGAAGCTGCTCAGCAGGAAATCGATGAGAAACTTTCATCCTGTTTGCGGCAACGGGCTCAAATTGAAGCGGAGTTGGCTGCGGTGGCTGACCATGAAAAGGAGTTGAGAGGAGTGCGCAAGCGGCTTACTGACTTACTGAAGATGCCTCCTTCTCAGTAGCCGTCTTTGTATCGACTGAAAATTTGTAATCTATGAATAACATGCATTCATTCATTTTTTTTATTCTTTTATATGATGTATCTTGTACTCAATTAAATTCATGAATAAAAGACACTTTTTTTATCTCGTACTATCGCTTTCTTTTCTTCGCTGTGTCATTGGCATATTACTTTAGCAAATGTGGCCTGTAGATAGTAGATAGCAGTCCATCTTAACCTCTTTGTAGGGTAGCGACGGCTTAGGAAACAGGTTCAGGTCTGCTGCCTAAGACTTTTCAATTTTATGAGCCGTGAGGGTCTCATAAGGACTCTTCTCCATACGAGTCGAGAGGATCTCGTAGGTGTAATTTCTCCTTAGGAATCGTGAGTATTCCTAAATGCATATTTTCTCTCGAGAGTCGTAAGGATCTCATAAGAGAATTTTTCCCTTTTTCAAGTCGAGAGGACTCGTAAGTGGTTGTTTCCTTCCTTATCGAGATTCGACTTTGGAGAGTGTGACCCATGAATAGTATACAATTGCCCATCTTGGGCCGACTTGCAGGGTCCCAATTCTTAGGAAACAGGTCTTTATCCCCATTGTCTAAGGCTTTCCCCTACGAGTCGAGATGAATCGAGGGATTATTGGTTGACTTGCTCCGCTTTCTGCGGTGTCGGGGTTGACTTGCTCCGCTTTCTGCGGTGTCGAGATTGACTTGCTCCGCTTTCTGCGGTGTCAGGTTTGACTTGCTCCGCTTTCTGCGGTGTCGGGGTTGACTTGCTCCGCTTTCTGCGGTGTCGGGGTTGTCTTGCTCCGTTTTCTGCGGTGTCGGGGTTGACTTGCTCCACTTTCTGCGGTGTCGGGTTGACTTACTCTGCTTTCTGCGGTGTCGGGGTTGACTTGCTCCGATTTCTGCGGTGTCGGGTTGACTTGCTCCGCTTTCTGCGGTGTCAGGTTTGACTTGCTCCGCTTTCTGCGGTGTCGGGGTTGGCTTGCTCCACTTTCTGCGGTGTCAGGGTTGACTCTAGTTTGTCTGTGAACCATGAAATCTTAGAACTAGGGACTTTGCCGTGGCTCTGATTAGTGGTGTCGCGTCCGTATCCTGCTGGAATGAGGAGGAACACTGTTGCTGATCTCTAGGGTGTAGATGTTGCCGTCGAGATCGGACTCTCCCTTTGACAGAGTCTAGTGGGGAAATATGGTTCCCTTTTCGTTTATGCCCATGGATTGTATACAGGGGTCAGTATGAACTCACCTGTAGGGCAAAAGTTTCTTCTCTTTTTTTGTTTTCCTTTCCGCGATGCTGTATCATTTCAGCTTTTTATATCGCGAAAGTCGTGATTGCCCAGTCATTTCGGCTATTTTCCGCGGTGCCCAATCATTTCGGCTATTTTTTCTTTTTCTTTACTCGCTGCTTTTTATTGTGATTTGCCCAATTATTTCGGCTATTTTTGTATGCATATATTTTACTTGCTGCTTTTTTGCTGTGAGTATATAACTCAAGAGCTGATACCAATCTTAGCATCAACATCGCCGCGACTGGAATATTGTCAGGAGCGAATCATCATTTGCCGTGAAAGGACTTAGAATTTGATACCGATTTAGGTATCAGCATCTCTACCACTGAGATATTGTCAGGAGCGAATCATCATTTGCCTTTGTCGGTTCGAACAAAGGTGGCTTAGCAATCAGGGTTAGGATCTTGTCGACTAAGGCTTTTAATTTCATGAGCCGTAAGGGTCTCATAAAGATGTTTCTCCATACGAGTCGTGAGGATCTCGTAGGCGTGTTTTCTCTTTAGGAGTCATGAGGATTCCTAAGTATATGTTCTCTTATAAGTCGTAAGGATCTTACAAGAGTGTTTTCTTCTTATAAGTCGAGAAGACTTACAAGTGTTGTTCACCATATGAGGACATTCCTCGTCGTTGGTGGGACTTGGTGAGGGAAAGTTTATTTGTGCCCGTGGATTGTATACAAGGGTCAATATTGAACCGTTTGTAGGGCAAACTGGGGAATGTGATGGCTTAAGAACAGGTTCAGATCCCTGTAGCTTAAGGCTTTTGAATCCTATGAGCCGTGAGGGTCTCATAAGGGAATTCTCCTTACGAGTCGTGAGGATCTCATAAGTGTAATTTCTCCTTAGGAATCGTGGGGATCCCTAAGTGTGTTGCTCCATTGTGAGTCGTAAGGATCTCATGCAGGTATTTTCTTGTTACAGGGTCAAGAGGACCTTGCAAGTGTGCATAAATTTTTTACGAGTCTGCGCCCTTTCGGGTTTTCACAAACTCTCCGGTAGCCATGCTGTTTTTACTCAGGAAGCCCTTTCGGGTTTTCATCCGTGCCCATTTTGCTTATGGACGTACCATTTTTTTTTGCCTTGTTAGCCTAAGGATGCTGCGGTTCGTAATAGTTTAAAGACATTTCGGTCCGTAGCTAGTTTCAGGAAATTTCGGTCCGTTTTAGTTTAGGGACGTTTCGGTCCGTTGTTAGTTTTCGCAGTGAAGTTTTGCCGGATGGCACCTACAGAGTTTGGTACTCAGGAAGACAGCGAGCGGACCCAAGTATCGTCATCTATCATTAACCTGGGCTTTGACTTGTCAGGCATAGTATTTCTTAAGGAATCGGCCATTTATTGCCCCGAAGGGTCTTTCGTCATGCATATCTATGAGTAGGTAGGCCCCACCTTGGTAAACCTTGTCTATGATATATGGTCCTTCATAGTTCGGCTCGAATTTCCCCCGTTTGGCACGATTGGGGATCATAGGTCTTTTGACAACTAGCACGAGTTCGCCTTGGCAGAATGTTCTCGGCCTAGTTAGTCTTTCTTATGAGCGCGTCATCCTTGCTTTGTCAGCCTCTAGGTTTTGCTGCGCCATGAGACGAGTTTCATCGAGGGCGTCGAGCTCCTCAAGCCGAAAATGAGCATTCTCTTCATCTGTTAGTTCGTAATGAACCGCCACTCGTAGAGAGGGTAGCTCTATCTCGAGGGGGAGTACCGCTTCAGTGCCGAATACCAATGCATACGGCGTTATGTTCATAGCCGTTTTGAACGTAGTACGATATGCCCAGATAGCTTCATGCAATCTCTCATGCCAGTTCTTTTTATTTTTGGACACCGTCTTCTTTATAATCTTTGTTAAGGTTTTGTTGAAAGCCTTAGCTAGACCGTTAGCTCGGGGATTGTAGACCGAAGAGTATCTCCAGTATATATTATAATGCTGTGCGAAGCGGCTGATTTTGTGACTTCTGTAGGCCGGTCCGTTATCGGAGATAATCCGTCGCGGAGTGCCGAACCGATAGATGACATGTGTTTTGAAGAAATGTAGAATATTCTCCGTTTTCACTTGTCACGACCCGAAAGTAGGGAACATGACCGGCATTTAAACTACGAACGTCTCGAGGCGTACGTAATCCAAGTAAACCGAAAACACAGAAATCCAAATCAAGAAAAGTAGTAGAGTGCAGGAAAAACCAACTTAAAGCAAGTAGTTTCAATAGCATAAGCCGAATTATGCGGTTTTTTAAAAAAAATCAAAAATTTACTGAAAATTTCGGCAGAGTCTCCTTTGTAAATACAGGCCCCCAAACGGGATACAACATGAATAGTATACGAAATCAAGAAAAAGGCATCCCCAAGCGGGAGCTAGCTCTTCGTCAATCGACGGTCACAACCACACAAGCAATATAATATATAACGCCAACGGCGAGGATCAAAACTCAAAAGGAAACTCAAAACCACCAGAAACATAACGAGCGACTCTAAGGTCGAAAGAATAAACAACACTGGTCTCTATCTCAAAAATACATGTTTGGTTGATGGAATTTACTAGATACAACTGAATAATATTATACAAGGTAATATGATGGGTACGATGCAAGAAAAACCCACCTACTAGCAAGTCATCCGAATGAAACTGAGCCCGCAACGCCGTAATGAAACCTGTACGGCAAACCTGTAAGAAACTGGGGCATAACGGGGGTGAGTTGCCAACTCGTGAATAGAAAAACATCTACGCACAGAAATCGCATAAATAACGCAACCTAGGTCAATGATCATAATATATCCTCAAAAATATACATAACAAGCAGCCTATAACAATGGCTAGGGTAATATCTAACCGAGTGAAATCTCATGTGCCCATGTCAGTGCCTCAGGTAGCAATATATCATATGAATGAGGTATGAATGCATGAAAATAGAATACATGTAAAAGAAGAAACTGTTTTCATAAATTAGTGAGATTTCCTTCGTATTTTTAAATTGAGGTATCATAATGAAATCAGTATCAACAGTGTCTAGCATCGACACAAAATATAAATCTCACTGTCTCGAAATATCAATGTCTCAATCTCAATATCTAGGGCGCCGTCAGTCCAGACCGGCCCCTACCATCCATCTCAAGACCACGACGGTATCCTCCGGATATCCGACGCGTCGGGTAATATCACCGGTAGGTAATCTGTCCCCTGCCAGGCTCAACGTCAACACTACATTCATCTTGCCCCGGGGTACCATACCGGGCCCACCATGTACCCGTGACGGTTCCTCCACTCCTCGACACGGATCTCGAAAACCACAGCAAACTCATGGTGGACGACACTTATATCACTAGAAAACCGCAATTTACATATTTTAAAAGGTTAATAAGTTTAGAAATTTTGCGGCTTTCCCCCGAAATCCAGAAATATCATAAATCTCAAGAAGTCATCACAAGTGCATATGTCAATGCTAATGAATGTATATGGTATCAATAACCAAGTTGCAATGTATGATTAATAACTAGGCATGAACAATGGAATAACAGTATGCATGAAGTGACAAGTAATAACTACAATGTCTAAATTGGCATATAACCCGGTACACTAATATCGTATCAACTACTAACTAACAAGCTAAGCCAAGCAATAGTATTTTCTAAGTGTACGTGACATGGCAATTACCGATGAAGATGTGTGTGAGCCGGCAAGTAAGTGTATGTGGTACATACGCATCATCGGTAATGGTGCTGGTGTCCTAACAGCATGATATCAATAATGGAGTATGCAGCAAAATAAGTATGCGGGGCAGAGCGAACAGCAATAATGTGCGGAAGCAGAATACTAGACACAACGATAACTAATCAGTATTAAACTAATATAAGTCCTACAAATGGTGCCTTTTGAAATAACACGAATCATGGGGTTTTGAAAATAGGGGCTACGGTGTTTTTATGAAAAGATACGTCTTTTGAAATATCCGTAGGATCCCTTGGGCTGTCTTTTAAAATACCCACGATTCGTTAGTTTTTTTTTGAAATAGGTAAGAATCGAATCTAATCTAATAACTAAACTAAACTAAAGGGCTAAGCTAACGAGCTGAACTACAGGTAAGGAAACCGCCTATCATCTGAGTCGATACGTATACATACCTGTATATGTATAGTCGGTGATCCCGCCTCAATAATATCATAGCCGATACCATATCTATAATCAGGCATCCCAAGTCAAGAGTGCGGATCAATCATCAATATAGCTCGTACGTAAATCCGTCGTACGGCATCCCAAATCTGGGTACGGGTCAATATCACATTCATCATACTATTCACCTGGTATCCTCTTTATAAATTATCATGATCGGGGTACTGATCTACGTCTAGTACCATACTGATACCGCCTAAGTATGCATGGACGTGTGTGAAACACTACGTCAAGGACCCGCTACAACGTCATGTCGTATCTCAAATACGAGTCCTGCTATATCACCGATTTCACGGCCTCAATCAAATCTCATCGACTCAGCTCAACCCCAAGTATCATCCTCAATCCGTATATGAACACATAGTCCCATACCCATGTGAACACATAACTATAAGGAATCCTATGAGCACATATCAATAGGAATGTATGCAAGTATGTGTGTGTGTACGTGTGTGTGTATGTGTAGTGCAACACTACCCTAGGGTTCGCAACGCTAAAATAATCCAACACACCAATATCCATCCTAAGCATCGTTATTATTCCCAAATAACATATAATAATTGTTGGTGTGTATACGCATCCGTATACACCACCACGGACTGCGGGGGTGCTATACGCTATCCACCCGACTTCTCCCCGTAGATATAAATCTACTCACCTGGTCCTCGCTTGCCGGTGCCGACGCCGCCACACGCTTTCTTGTCGCTTCGAAGTCCACATGGGGTACCTACATATCATAACGCACCGTATCGCATTAAAACTAAATTCGAAATCGAAACGGCATGCGAAAATCAAATCGGCACGCGTATCACGCATAGGTCCAAACCTATCGCCTACGCATGCAAGAATAGTCAAACCAACCCTCGATGTCGATGTACAAACGTCAAACCATCGAGAAAAATCCAATCACACTCATTTGTATATTCACGAACACTAATTTTAATATAAACTAGGTTAAAACTCACAAAAACCCCAATTTCACTTAAAAAGTCATTTTTCCGAAAATCTAGAAGCACAATTCGCCGTTTTTGTACAAAACATGACGTTTAAATGAATGTAGCGGCCAATATACTTATTAAATATCTTAAATAAGTCATAGAAACAATTTCCGGAATTTAATCTCATTAAATTCCAAAAACCCTAATATTCTAGTTTACAAAATACCCTTTTTAACAATTTCATAGCCAAAAATACACAAACTACAATTTAGGTTGGATTTCCATGCTCTAAAGCATTAAACTACACTCAATAAAGTTAATAATACGATAAAAACCCTAACCATATTTTTAATCTCCTAAATTTGCATAATTTCCAAAATCTAGTTTGCAAAAATATCAATTTTAACACTTTTTAATGTAAAATTCATAATTTTACAATTAAACTTGGTTTTGCATATTTTAAATGGTTAAACCACTCATGGAAACCTTAATGATGTGCTAAAAATCCTAACTAGATTTTAATCCCACATTTTTATTTAATTTCCAAAACCTAGTTAGCAATTTAGCATAATTATCATCATTTTTAAACTAACAAATTAGCAACTAGTAACCAAATTAGATTTTGCATTCAATTACATGTTAATCCCCTCATTACAATCATAAGCTAATGATAAAGAACCTAATTTAATTCAAACCCTAGCTTCAATTCAAAATCCCCACTTGAATTTCCAAACATTCAATTAAACCACAATTTAACACCTAATTAGACTACATTGAAGTAATTAATCGAAAATTACATTATGGTTTAGGATTTATACCTCTACATGATTGAGATCTAGCATGCTAACATAGCCTCCAAATTGAGTTCTAAATCCCTAGATCCATGCAATGGTAGCCAAGAAAAAATGGGTAGGAGGTGGATTTTGATTTGGATTTTTGCTTGATTTTTGACAATTTTTTTTCTTGAGGATTTTTTTGGAGAAGAGAAGAAATGAGGGAAAGAGAGGGGAGGGGCTGAACAAATCAGCAATGGTCGGCTAGGGGGGATGGGGGAGAGGTGAGAGAGTGTGGGTGTTGGTTTGAAAGTCAAAACTAAAGTCAAAAGCCCATTCTTATGCATGTATATTATTCTTTCTTTTCTTTTCTTTTCTTCTCTTTTCTTTTTGAAGTGGGGAAAAGGGTGGGAGTGGGGCAGCAAGGGTTCAGCCATCATGATGGGGAAATGGGGGTTTGGGTGTGTTTACGGGTGTGGGGTGATGAAAAATGATAAATACAATACCCCAAACATCCATTTACGCTAAAAAAAGCCTTTTTTCTTCAATAAATTCTAAACCGTTTTGGCAAATAATTTCGTTCCAAAAACTACATGATAAAATTTTATTTAATGTTTTATGATGCACAAAATTTGTTTCAACTCATTCCAATTTGTAATTTTCCCTAATTAAATGTATTAGTGACGGCTTAAAATAATAATAAAATAATATTTTTTTCAGAAAATTTAAAATTTCACCAGCGGCTCAATAAACACCAAATAATAGCAATTACATAGCTAGAATATGTATATTTAATTTTTATAATAAGATATTTGTATTTTGACTTTTTACAGAAAACCCCCTTATTTTACTGATTTTTTCGAAATTTCACCGAAACGATTTTCAAAACGTTACATCACTTCTATCAGCAGTACTGGTTCTACCCACTTAGAGAAGTAATCAGATATCGCCAATATGAACCGATGTCCTCCGGATGACGCTGGTTCGATGGGCCCAATTATATCGGTTCCCCACATTTCGAACGGCCATCTAGCCACTGTTGGATGCTGGTGGATGAAGTCCCCGTGAATCTGGCACAAGTGACATTGCTTCGCGTATTCAAGACAGTCCTGAATCATCGTGGGCCAATAGTAGCCCATTCTTTTGATTTTCAGCTTCATCTTTGGCCCGGCTTGATGAGAACCGCAGAGTCCGTCGTAAGTTTCTTGGACGACTCTCCTTTCTTCTTCCGGTCCCAGGCATTTCAGCTATAGAGAGTCGAACGATCTCTTATACAGAGTATCATTGACGAAGGCGAAAGACAGAGCTCGTTTCATGAGCTGATATCTTGAGGATGGATCTTCAGGTGTTCGACGGAATTTGAAGTAGTCTATAAAGACTTCTCTCCAATCCTTAGCTTTTTCGTGGTCTTCTATTTGTAGGGCTGTTTGCTTGGTCGCTTCATTTTCTTCAGACGACACCGGAGATATTTCTGCTGGTGCAAGAAGCTGACGGTTTTGTACAACGATCCTCACGTCATTGAGGTTCTCGTCAGTCAGTTCTTTAGCGAGTTTGGCTAATGCGCCCGCCTTGCTATTTTCTGTATGCAGTATGCTTTCCAGGACGTAGGAAGGGATTTGAGTCATCAATTGTTTCACTCTTTCGCCGTATTTTACCAACTCTGGTTTGCACGTTTGATAGTCGTCGTTTACTTGGCTAACGACCAGCTGGGAGTCTCCGTATATGAGGAGGTTTTCGGTTCACAACGATCTCAAGACCTGCTATCAAGGCCTCATATTCTGCTTCATTATTTTTCCTCGGCTCTGTTAAAGAAAAGGCAAAGCGCATTATCCTTCCTTGTGGAGTCACGAAGATGAGGCCTACCCCAAATTTCATTATGGGAGAGTTTTGCTTTCGCTTCTTCATGGAGGATCCCCCGTCGATGTAGAGTTCCCATCGGGTATCACTCTTTCCTCTCTCCCTGTCGATCGTGTCAAATGCGTGCTCGTCCGGCAATTCGCAATTTAGGGGTGAATCGGCAGGTATCGGATGCTCAACGAGAAAGTCGGCGATGGCTTGGCCTTTCACTGCCTTGAGAGGTCGGTATGTTATCGAAAATTCCATTAAGAGTAGGACCCATTTAGCGAGCCGTCCCGTTAGAATGGCTTTTGACATCAAATATTTAAGAGGGTCTACCTTTGATATGAGATGGACCTCATGCGCTAAAGTATAATACCGAAGCTTCGTTATAGCGAAGATTAACGCCAAACAGTGTTTTTCGATAGGGGAGTAGTTGTTCTCTGCTCCCAGGAGAACTCGACTCAAATAGTAGAGGGCTCTCTCCTTTCCTTGGTCGTTCTCTTATACCCATAGTGCGCCTAAGAAACCTTCAAGGGCGGTTGTGTACAGGATGAGGGGCTTTCCCTTGACCGGAGCGGTTAGTACCGGCGGATTTTGCAGGTATTGCTTGATTTCGTCCAGTGCGCTTTGGCATTTGCGATCCCAAACGAATGGGGTCCCCTTCTTCATTAGATGACTGTAGGGGCGGCATTTGCTGGAGAGGTTAGCTATGAACCGCCGGATATACGCGAGCTTTCTTTGGAGAGATCGTAGTTGCTTGAGAGTTCTTGGCGGAGGCATTTCAATAATCGCCTTAATCTTTGATGGGTCTATTTCGATGCCTCGATGTCGAATGATGAATCCTAAGAATTTTCCTGAGGAAACTCCGAACGCGCATTTCAGAGGGTTCATCTTCAGGTTGTATTTCTGAAGGCACTGAAACACTATCTTCAGATGCTCCCAGTGCTCCTCGTACGATTTGCTTTTCACAACGAAGTCGTCGATGTAACATTCGACAATCTCATGTATGAGGTCATCGAAGTTCTTCGTCATGGCCCTCTGATAGGTAGCGCCGGCGTTCTTCAGACCGAAAGGCATCATTTTGTAGCAAAATATGCCCAGAGGAGTCCGGAAAGTGGTATGCTTCTGGTCTTCGGGATGAATCTTTATTTGATTGTACCCCGATGATCCGTCCATGAAGGAGAAGACTTCATGAGTGGACGCGTTATCTATCATCAACTCGGTAACCGGTACGGGAAAATCATCCTTCGGGCAAGCTTTGTTGAGGTCCCAAAAATCCACGCAGATGCGCATCGTTCCATTCTTCTTCATCACCAGGACAATGTTGGCGATCTAGTCGGGGTATTGAACTTCTTAGATGAAGCCGGAGTCGATCAGCTTCTTAACTTCGGCGTTGATGCTCATTTCAAGTTCAAGCCGCATTCTTCTTGGTGCTTGTTTGACTGGCTTGACATTCGGAGATATCGACAATTTATGCACAGCTATTTCTGGATCTAGCCCTGGCATCTCGGAATAGTTTTATGCGAAGCAGTCTTTATACTGCATGAGCACGTCTTTTAGCGTAGCCACCTGTTCTTTATACAGCAGCTCACCGACGAACGTTGGCTTTGGGTCGTTTGTCGCCCTCAAGTCGATTTTTCTCAAATTGTCTGCTGTGGTATGTATTCCATCTTCCAGCTCTGTCGGTGCCGGTGGAAATTCTGAGATCAACTCATCTTCATCATCATTTGCGAAGCACCAGGAGAGGTCATCCATATTCTCGTGCATTCCTTTTTCCGGCAGCGTTATCACATGACAGGTATGAGCTCGTTTCCAAGATCGATATTGATCTAGTTCTACTCTCGTTATATACGTTGCTTTTGGTACATGCTTTTGTGGTGGGGATACCCTCCAACTGTTGGATAGAGCGAACCTGCCGAGTTGATATTGGTCTTCGACCCAGTTTTTGAAGGTGAAGCAATCTTCAAGAGGATATCTTATCACTCGGTGATAGGAGCAATAATCCGGGTGATGAATCTTGTTTGCTTGATCGGGGTGCCGAGATTCTGGGAGTGTCATCGTCTGATGTTTCATGACAAGGTCAAATATTCTCTTTGTCTTGTCTCGAGGGAACGAATATACTCGACCCATCTTTTTCATAAGAGACGGATTCCGGCTGACTTTTTCTCGATCGCGTGGCCTTTTAGGTCCGTTTTGCCGTTGTCGAACGTTTTTCTCGTTCTTTAATTTGTTTTTGCCTCCGCGTTGGGCCTTTTTCTTGTCTTGGGAGTGCATGGCGGGCTGACGGCGGAGGGCATTGTCATCCTCCGTAGCCTGTTAAAGATGACGTTGCGTCTTGGCTTTCTCATAAATGGCCATTTCGCGGCTGTGGTCGTTCCGAACCTTTTGAATCGCTTTTCGTACTAGCTTGTCCATCTGTTCTTCAAACGACGGACTCGGCATTTTTATGGCAGGACCGCGTTCTGGTTCAGCATCAGCGTCTTTTAAAAGAGCATCCTCTTCTTCATCAAGGTCCTTTATTATATGGCAGCCATGGAACTGCTCCCGTTTCTTGGACTGGACATATTTAAGCCCAATCATCTCCATTTTTCCGTTGGGAAATTTTCGCTGAGTTTCGGGGACGTTCCAGATCCTATTGTAGAATTGGGCCTATCGCGCGGTTTGCTTAAAGGGTACGCCTTGGCATCTCAATAACCTTTTCAATCCATCTGCGTAATATCTGGGCAGACGGATTGGTTAGAGCCTGTCAAGCGCAGGTTCGGCACCACGCCAGACTTCTCTCTCGACTTTGGTTTCCCCGGATCGGTAGAATAGGATCGCCTTTTCACCTCTTTTCCTAGGAGGGACGTAGAATGTCTGTAGCTCTTTCACGCTATATGTCTCAAGCGCATCAAGCTCTCTGTAGTGCTGCCGCGGAACCATGGCGATTTGCAAACTCTGATCATCTCCAGTGAGGACCTGTATTGATGGACGGACCGAGAACACTGCGTTGACTTCATCTTCAGAGTCGCTGCCAAAGACCAGAATAGGGGTAGGTGGTCCCGGCCTATTGCATTGGGACGGCCCCGAATAGACTATCTCTTCTTCCTCCTCGGTATCGCTCCCGAAGACCGGAATAGTGGTGATAGCTTTTTGCTTATTTTTCGGTTTATGGCATCTTTCCGTATCTTCAAAGTCTGGTAGGAAATACTTTGCGTCTTCGTATTTGCGGACTTCATTTACGGAGAATGGGTTTAGTTCCCCATCACGATATACTCGAGACCATCTTTGAAATACTTCATACACTGATGTTGTGTAGAAGGGATGATGTTGTATTCGTATAACCAAGGCCTGCCGAGCAATGCATTGTAGCAGGTCCTGGCGTCAATGACATGACATTTGATGTCAGTGACGAGCAGCCCAAAGCGTAACGTCAGTATTACAGACCCGAGCATCCGTGATGACTGTGAGTCGAACCCGGAGATGGTGATTTTATCCAGAGCAAGGTGCTGAACGTTCATGCAGATTTTTTTTAGCACCCTCACATTTAGGAGGTTGACAGAGGACCCATTGTCAACTAAGATCTTCCCTATCTTAATGTCATGGCAGTACCCGGTGACATACAGGGGGCAGTTGTGCTCGCACGTCCCGAGGAGGAGATCTTCATCGCCGAAAGTAATGTCAGCTGTGTGCACTTCTTCCAGCTCGTCCTTCATCTTTTCTTCGGTAAGGAAAGCTTGAAACTGCTCAGGCTCTTGTAATGTCTTGATCAGAGAATCTCGTGCCTCTTTAGACAACAGGAGAGCATCCAAAACACTTAGCTGCGAGGGCATCTTCCTCAGGTGTGCTAGGACATTGTAATCCACTTTGCTTTTCTTGGGCAGGTCCTTGGCCTCCAGCTCATCGACGACTCGGTCATCGAGGGCGATATCCTCAGGGACTTTTTCCTTCTCCTTATCTTTTTGTTCGATCCCTTGTTTGTAGGTATGAGATTCTTTTCGGGCAACGTACGACTACGCAGCTGAATGTTTTCACAGTTTTTTTTATCTCTTTCTCTCTTCCTGAGGTGGATTCCTTGAAGAGAAGGCCGAGGGCTATTTCGTCATCAGAATCACTTCCGAAGGTGAGAACTTGAGATCTCTTGGTATCAACCATATGACAGTTGCCGGCAGTTCTTTTGTGCTCATCTGTCGAATTTCTCTGCTCCCGACGAGTTTTGCGCTTCATCTGCTTGAAATGTTGTCGGTGAGAAACGTATCCTTGCTACCATTTTTTAAAGCCCATGCATTCTTCGGTTGGGTGTGCAACCTTCCGATGGTACAAGCAGTAGCTCGGATGAATGTCCGCTTCGTTAAGGTATATACCGTCAGAAGTATCTCCTTTGAAAGGAGGTAGCTTCATTCCCATTGACAGGGCTTTAGCGAACCGTTTCCTTGTCTTAAGCCTGTTTTTGTCTACCGCAGGGGTGCTTCAATCTGGTTGGAGCGCTTTGCGACTCATCCCCACCATGACTTCTTCAACTTGAAGCCGATGCCTGGCCCTTTCAAATATGGCCATTTCACGCGCTTGATCAGCTTTTCTCTTCTGACGTGCTTCGTTCAGCAGCATGTCAATCATCTCGTCTGGCGGTTCTAAGGATTTTGGCTCCAATCCTGCCCCTAACTCCTCTATATTATCTTTTGATACCGAGTGAGATTCTTCGTCATTTATTGGTGAAGTAGAGATCATGTGACAACTTGCCACATAATCCTCAAGTTCTTCTGACGAGTCATTTCCGTCGTCATTGTCATTATCTCCGCTCTCAAGGATATGGTTGAGAAACTCTTAGAGTGTGACCAGGGTTCGCGCCTTTTAGTTATATTCTTCCAGCGCGTCAATATGCTTTTTCAGGTTCGTGCGCTTGTCATCAGGATGTGCGGGCTTCTTGGTCTTCTTCTTTTTCTTTGAAGACTTTGACGGCTGGTCCTGGGTATTTTACCCATTGCTGCCAACTCTCGGTGTTGGGCGTGGTTTCTGCATTCCCTCAATGATCTCTGGCTCCAACGGGCTTTTCCATCTGATTGCCGGAAATGTTTGAAGATCCTTGAGCATTCTCTTAGTTTTGTCTGAAAGAACAACTTCCCATCGGGCTTCCTCAATAAATGAGCATGATGCCCCCGGCGTGTCTATCTTTTTAGAAGCGTGCGGTTGTGATGGGTTTACCCTTCAGTTTTCGGACAGTGCGAATTTGCCTTGTTGGTACTGGTCCTCAATCCAGTTTTTGAAGACGAAGAAATCTTCGATTGGATGGCCCAATATTCAGTGTTAGGAGTAGTAATTGGGATTTTTGACATCGCCGGGCTGCAGTGGGCTTTTCGGATCCGGCAAGGTGATGAGCTTGTTGCGCACCGCTAGTTCGAACAGTCTCCTCGTTTTATCCTGGGAAACGAGTAAGGATGTCTTAACTTCTCATCGAGGAATCGCGGTTTGTTGCCTTGGCGAGCGACCGGTTTCGGATCACTCGGCTGTTGCTGAGCGCTAGCGACAAAGGTCACTTTCCCTTTACCCTTTTCGTTCTGATGCTCCATTTTCGAGGAGGGCGGTCTATAGTCCATCTGGTCCATTTGGGCCAGCTTGTCGATCAAGGCTTGGAAAGTGGTCGGCTTGAAGAACATCATGAATTGGGATATAGTTTCCTGCGGATCCAGGGTCCCCACAAACATGCTCATGGCAGGAGCTTCTTCTATGCGTTGTTCGTATCTCGACCATAGGTTCCGCTACTAAATTGCATACTGAACCCAAGTCTCTCCTGGCTTTACCCTGGCATTAATCAATGTCGTGATCAGGGTGCGTTCACTGGCACTTGCGAAACGCTGGGTGAATAGGAACTCCATTTCTGTGAATGTTTTAATGGAGTCATTCGGAAGTTCTGAGTACCATTCGAATGCTGTTTCTGCTAGACTGCCGATGAACCGGCAAAGTAGCAGTTTGTCATCACCTCCTGTATTGCCACAGAGAGCCCTGAACTGAGTGACGTGCTAATGAGGATTGCCTATCCCCTTATACACGTGAAATTTAGGAATCGTAAATCCCGACGGGTACTTAATTTGATTGTACCAGCCTGGATATGGTCACCCAGTTCTGACGACTTGGCTAGTAGCTTCATTTGCCTGATGAGCTCGTATCTGTTGAGCTATATATTTATCAAGCGCAGCTTTCGAGATCGTCTCTTCCCTGGCTGCTGATAAAGCCGGAAGAGGGTGTGATGTCTCCCCTCTGTCGTCTTCAATGATTATTGGGGGATCTTTGGCTGGAGGGTTCGGTTGAATCATCATGCCCACCATATCTTGGAACAGAAGCGCCATTTGTTTTATGTTAGCCGCTTGTTCCGCGACCTCTTTATCTTTTTTCTCGAGCATTCTTCGTAGGAACTCGGCGTCGGTTTCTTGTTCCTGGCGCTGATCCGATGATACTTCCAGACTTTCCTTTTTCCCAGTGAGTGCGGCCATCTTTGTCAGCATCTCCTAGAGCTTTTGTTGCTGCTCATGAGTTTTCGTCACAGACCGTGTGAGTGATCGATGACCCGTAGAAATATGGCTTTCCTCTTTTCCGGAAGCCATGTAGACGGTGTGGACTACCATGCCCCCAGACTTGGGGCATTTAGGTTCAGTGCTCTTGAGATTTGTCGTAGACACGGGGATCTTCTCCGGCCTTCTCCTTTTATGGGCGGTCGAAGTTGAGGGGGCTGTAATAGGCACCTATGTAGACGACACCTTTCGTAGCATGGCGGCGGGACGGTCCTCCTCTTGCCGAACTTTCATTTTCTTCTGTTGGCGGGAGTAGTCTTTGTTGATCACGGAGTCTTGAACTCTTCGACATACCCTGTGGATTTTGGAGGACAGCCGCTGAGGGGGCTGCTCCGGCTTCGCTTTAGTAACATTCTCCATAGGTGGAGGAGACCTTTTTTATACGGCAGTTGGAGAGTCCTTGCGCACCCTCCAGAGCGGCTCAAAACAGTTCCCAGTTGGAACAGCAGTATCAACTTCCACCCTTAGAGCTGGTGGGGTAAGTCCAGAAGGAGAGCTGCCCCCAGCTTTCCTCACTTGGCGCCAGTGACGACGTCGAGCATGTCGTGTAGCCGAGATCACCTCTGTTGTCAGGGTAGCTTCGTCATGTCTCTTGATCTGATGAGAATTTGTTGTCGGTGTTAGCCTATTGAAGACAGACGTCCGTTGAGAGGGAATAATCAATCTTGCGAAGGCCAACTTTTGGGCAGGGGAAGCACATGTAATGACCTCACCCGAAGCAGGAATTGGGATGGCCATTCTTGCAAAGACTGATCCCTTAGCAGGAGAAGCCTCTCTGACAACTTCATTTACCGGAGCTAGGATGGCTATCCGCTTCGGGATAACTCCTTCGGGTATTGCAGGCTTCTTCATAGGCCCACATGAGCTTTGGCCTAGTATGTTAAAGACCAAGGCGTTGGACTTGGACGACCCGTTGAAAGGGGACGTGGTAGTAGTTAGCCGATCAAAGACCGACTTCTTTGGAGCTTCCTGTGATGGCACTGGAGCGTTGAAGCTCATTGGCGGGAGCATGGTCCTGAAGAACAACCCAGTGGTGGCCTGTGTCACCTGTTCCACTGTCATTGCGAAGATGGAGGCCGCTTAGGGCCCGTAAGTTACTCCTCCTGACGAGACGGGGCAAGAGTTATTGCAGTTAATGCAGCTAGAAGCCATTGATCTTCTTTTCTCTATACGGGAGCAAGACACCAAATCTTAGTACCTCAAATCCACAAGCAACCATAGCAGACCACGATTTGTTCGCGAAACACGACACGTGAAGTGTGGAGTGGAAAGAGGAAAAGGTCCCACCGGGCATGCCAGAATCTGTTCACCGCCGAAAGACGTGACCGAGACATTGGGACGGCTGGCCTGAATTTTGGGGGCAGATGCTATTTGGTTTTATCCGTCCACCTCTCCGAAGATGCCAAGTTGATTTATGGCACCGTGTATCGGAGGTTTAAACGGATGCGGCCGATGTAGCAGAATTCGTTAGATTCCCCCTTGTTTGCGAGGGTTTTTTGATTGTGGGGACGCTCTTCCCTGCAGGCGCAAGCCCCTGCAGTTAATTACGTTACCGTATCGCGGTAATCACTTTCTTCTTCTCCAGATGTTCACTTTATGTCGTGTGTGTTTGTTTTATTTTTGGTTGCCCGTGGATTGTATACGGAGACTAATTTATGTTGTCGCCCATAGGGCGGGGATTAGTCCAAATCTGTATTTTTTTAGATTTGGTTTTTGTTTGATTTAAGGAACGTTAACCTCATTTGAGATTCAGATCAACTTAAATATTTGTTAAGGACACGATAGTCTAATTTTAGACTAAGATCTACTTAACAAGATTTAGGATCATTTAGATCCAACAAAAGAGCATTTGGGCTCTATTGCTTTAGTTTAGGGACATCATAGTCCGTGGTTTAAGGACATCATAGTCCGTGGAGTTTAAAGACATCATAGTCTATATAGTTTAAAGACATCATAGTCTGTGTTTAAAGACATCATAGTCTGTAGGGTTTAAAGACATCATAGTCTTTGTTTAAAGACATTATATTCTGTGTTTAAAGACATCTTATTCTGCGTTTACAGACATCATATTCTATAGAGTTTAAAGACATCATAGTCTGTGTTTAAAGACATCATAGTCTGTAGGATTTTGGTTTAACAGTTTGGGGATGCACCAAAAGTTATTGGTTATTGGGACCCTCCATCTCTCTGAAGACGTTAAAGAATTACAATGACATATATCAGAGGTTTGAAGAGATGTACCCTTGAACCAATGGATATTTGTCAAAAGATCGGTGATCTTGTTTGGGACTAAGACCAGTTTAGAAAAATAAAGAGCATATGGGCTCGATTAATTAGAAATTTGGCTAACTTTGGCTCAGCCCACAGAGTCTCCGTCATTTCTTATTTCAATAAAGTGTTAGACATTTGTTAGGACACAGTCCTTTCCCATGTTCTTTTTTTTTTGTTATGAGTGTTGAACACTTTTTATGGCGCTAGGCTCTTCTTACATAGCGCTTTTCATTTTATTAGCGCCCACATGAGGAACACGTAGAGCGCCTGGCGCCAGCCACGAGTGCTAAGCACTTTTATAAAATAGAGCTTACGTGAGGAGCACATGGAGAGCTCGGCTCCAGACTTGGAGTGCTAAGCGCTTTTATTAAATAGCACCCACGTGAGGGACACATGAGGCGCTTAGCGCTGAGTGCTAGACTTGGAGTGCTAAGCGCCCTTTATTTAATAGCGCCCACGTGAGTGGCACGTGAGGCGTTTGGTGCTGAGCACCAACCACTGAGTGCTAAACACTCTTTATTTTGGAGCGCTTGGCGGTAGGTTTTTTCTTTCTGTATTATATTCTGCAAAATTCAATTCTTTGTTCTTCCCCGGATCTTCGATCTCTAAGAACAAATTCATCCCCGTAAGAATTAAATTCTCATTTATGGGAGACTTGTCTCATGGATCTCAGATCCAAAGAAAGAACTATGTTCTTTTTATGAGGGTTAAACCCTTGCAGATGAGATGGTCTGATCTCCCTTACCTTGAAGAAAATTCTTCTTATTAAAGCTTGCTCTTCTCTTTGAGATTGAAGTTTAGGGGGGGGTGCTTCTGTCCTTCTTGTTTCAATTTTAAACTTATGGGGAGGTTCCTCTCTTCTTCTTCTTTCAATTTGAAACTTATGGGGAGTTCTTCTCTTCTTCTTCTTCTTCTTTCAATTTGAAACTAATGAGGAGGTTCTTCTTTCCTTCTTCTTTCAATTTGAAACTTATGGGGAGGTTCTTCTCTTCAAGACTTGAAGTCTTGGGTCCTTTATATAGGGGAGGCTGATTTGTTGAATCAGTTAAGAAAATCTCTCATTGAGAGATCTCTAATTGATTTGGGGAATTTATCCACCGTTGAATTTTTGATCCAAGGACTTCTATTTTACAGAAGACATTTTTATTGTTTTTAACAAGATTGGGAAAATATTTTCGCATACAGAACTTGTCTTGTATCTTGGTGATTTTTAATCACCATTAGATTTTTGATCCAACGATGCTCTGATTTACAGAGCACGGTCTTTCTTATTTGGAAAGATTTCAGGAGTATTTCCTCAACAGAATTTAATTCTGTAACTTGGTGATTTTTAATCACCATTGGATCTTTGATCCAACAGTGCTCTAATTACAGATCACAATCTTTCATATTTAGAAAGATTTGAGGAGTATTTCCTCAATCAGAATTTAATTCTGCACTATGACGATTTATCATCTTCGTTGGATCTTTGATTCAAGGGTGGGGAACTTTTAGTTCTGGCGCTTGTTCATACCATAATATTGCATTATTATATTCCTCATTCTTATTCTTTTTATAAATAAACAGGTGCTTTTGACGCATGTCTGCTACATATTACAGGTTACAGGTTCTTGGATCTAAAACAGTGAAAACGATGTAAACACGATGAGAAAGTGGACTTTGACCAACAAACAGAAGACTCTTGATTAAGCCGACATCAAAGATAAAATTCACAAAGTACAAGGCAATGCAAGGTCCAAGATTACAAAGCGAACGGTTAAAAGTCCACCGCAATTATTCACTGGAGATATGGAAGAAACATAAAAGCTATTTTAATAAAGAACCAAATAATAAGGAAGCCCAAAGATCCAAGGCCCAATACTTTCTTTAAAGAGAGAGAGACATAAAATTTTACCAAAGCTTGAAGTCTACTTTGACTAGGTCTTCCTAAGGATATTTTGGTAAATGTAGACATGCAAATCAATTGTAACCTAGGGTTTCCTATTCTCTATAAATAGGAACTCTACTCATTGTAATTTCTTTTGCCTCCTTTTAATAATAAATCGAGAATTCTTTATGGAGAGCATCGGTGTTTCTTTTCAATTCATGAATTCAGATCTGACAACCTTGCGTTGATGATTGGAGAGATGCATCTGTAAGTAGATTTAATTCCTTACTCTAGTTTAGATTTCAATTCTTGCCCTAGGTAATTTTTATTCTCTGCCCTAGATAAATGTTCTTCAATTCTCTAATGAGTGAGTAGTTTTCTCGCTTGTTAGGGTTGGGAATGGGGAAGGATTTGAGAGACGAAGATCTCTCATCTCTTTTCTTTGTCAATCTTTTATGAAAATTAGAACTCCATGCATACCTTCTTATTCCGCTCCCTACGGCACTCTACCCTCGAGATAACGGTGATTCCTTAGTCTAAAGGCTCGGATTTTAAGGTTTTCCATGGAGGTTAGGGTAAAGATTAAGAAAGGAAGGACAAGTATCTAGAGGAAGAATCAATCTTCCCAATCATCCTAATCCCCTTTGTTAAGATTTACCATAACACTAATATGATATCTTTAATTAAAGGCAATGGAAAGAGATGTAGATCTTTGTTTACCAAATTTTCCCTAAACCTAATCCTAGCAAGTTTCTAATCCTAGTATCATACAACTTCAATTTTTTGATTTAATAATCAATCCGAACACCCTTCGGAATTAACTCGTTAGCGCGATTAGGAAATTCACAACATCCCTGTGGACCGACCCGTACTCACCGGCTAGCTGCAAAGCGACGCCGTTCTTGATTGCGGTAAATATTTTTGATCATAAAACATCTCTAAATCAAATGGCGCCGTTGCCGGGGATGGCGTAGTAATTTCCTTTTTGCAATTTCGGGTTAATCTAAATTTTAAAAAATCATAAAAATCTAAAAAAAATCCAAAAAAAAATAAAAATATATCATCTGTTATTTTTGGAAAAGGTATCTTTGTGTGAATTTTGCACGATCTACGCACAAATTCGGATCTGGAAATCTACAGAAAGCGAAACAGCAAATAGACGATCCTATCAACAGAAGATTGCAACAACAGAGGAACAGAAAAAAATTTAGAGGACCGAGTCAACAAGTCAACCGCGCGATCTGGTGCAGCAGCAAAAAAAAAAAAAACCGCTGGCGGCTCTTTCCGGCAGCGGAACCGCCGCGGGACACCACTTCTGGCCGCGGCCTGGTCGGTTCAAAAAAAAAAAGGGGGCAGAAGCGCGGTAAAAAAAAATAAAAATAAAAAATCTGTAAGTCTTTTGATCTCCTCCTCTGCAAATCTCCGATATATCTTCTGAAAAATCTCCTGCAGGATTCTTTGCGCTTAAAAAAAATCTTTTCCTTTCCAAATAACAAATCTTATGCAGGATTCGTTGCGCTATTCTTAAAATAATAATTGATTGCAAGTGATCTTTTCTGATTTGCATATCCTTAATCTTTTTGCTAAAAATATCTTTCCAAATAAAGAGCAAGAGAAAAAAGGAAAGTTTTAATTAGAAAACTTGTAAACTTTGAAATTCACAAAAAAAAAGATTTGATTGCAAGTGATTTTTCTGTTTTGCATATCTTTAAAACTGACTTTAAGGGGCTTTTGACCAATTCAAATTGGGTGGGGATTTCATCACCCTTCCCAGGATCCCAGAAATCACATAAGGCATTTGCATTGACCATATCTTAATTAAAAAATACTAGACTCAGCCCTAAGGATTTCGAGCTCAATAGGACAGAGGACTAGTTATAGGCATCGACCGTTTATCCTAACCTGACTTTGCGGTTTCTAGGCAAGTGTGTCAAAGGCATGTGGTTTTTAATTAGGCCCACAGTGTGGTTCCTTCCCACTTACCTGGCACTTACCTGACCGCAATTGGCGGTGAAGAGGCGGTTTGAGGTCCTATTTCTAGCCCTTTGGAACAGTTAGGAGCTGTCTAGCTGACCTAGGTGACCCTAGATCTAGGACTGATTGTGCATTTCTGGTTATTTGCATTTGTGTCTTAGCCCATTATCGAAAATTTTTGCAAAACAAATAAAAAAAATAATAAAAGGAATTTTTTATAAAAAGACTTGCAACTTTTGTCGCTCGGAAATCCTTGCACCAACAAACTTTCTTTCTTTCTCCCTTTCTTTTAACATGGGTACCCCACATAACAAATCACTTGCCGAACTTTTGGTATCCCGAACCTAATTTTGCGTCGTTCGGCAATTTGTTCGATCAATTTAAAGATGATCCTTCCTTGCCTAAAATATCTTTGAAAGATCAAATAGAGGCGTCTAGGGGAAACAGTTTGACTTTTCAACCCACTTTGTGTCAACCAAGTCAATCTTTACCACCTCCATATGTTGATACCACTTTTTCAAGTCCTACCGTCTCTCCTAAGCCGATGTCCATTGCTGAGCATATTGCTCAATCTCGCAGCCGATCTTTCACCCCTCTCCACTCATCCAGTTCTAGGGATCAACACGACTATTCACCTTTTTATCCATATGTTGACCCTACCCTTACCCAATCACCCACTTTCTACCAGTCCTACCCAACTTTTCCACCGTCACTAGACAATGTTTCTACACAGCCTGTTGGGAGTTTTGCATATCCACACGATTTCGAATCTTTTACCGAAGCCCCCTTACCACCCAAATCTAGCTTGGAAGAGGCGTTGGAGGCGTATATCGCAGCAACAAACAAAATGGTTAGGAATGTGGAAGCGTCCGTGGCCGCCCTTATGCAACCTGCTGAACAGGTAGCTAGTTTCCCGCTAGCCCCAAATTTTTCAATATATGAGGAGGCGCTTGGACTGAGTGAGAATGGGAGAGGATTTCCAAATCAAACCTACCCATACCCAATTGAAGCCCACAACTCCGGTTTTCCATCGATTGTCCCAAATGATTCATCAGTTAAGGATAAAAATGAGTTGTGTGATTTTGTAGTGTTTGATTTACCAAATTATGAGGAACCCCCTTCGAGTGAAACGGCACCCAATCCGTTTGACCTTTACACTTCCACTCTAGAACCTACATTGATAAACATCCATGCTTTTGAGGAGGTGTCTAAAGAAATTGACTTTCACTTGATTGAGGATATAGACGCCGGGAATATTTCGGATGATGAACCTGTTGATTTAATTGAAATTTTATGTTCAAATCATCACCCCGAGTTATTAAATGTTTCTCCCGAATCTCATATACGTCTTGATTTTGATGATAATGGCATGGATGAGTTGAATATTGAGGAGAATTATGAGTTGAATATTGAGGAGAATAGTGAGGATCATATTGAGGTTGAATCATTTTTCTTTGATGTGTCGGATTTTCCAATTCATCCTCTTGAACCATTACCTAAATCACCTTCCCTCTTTTCCATCGTTCCGACCACTCCTCATTTCACGCTTGACGACTGTGAGCTTGAAAACTTTTCCTTTGAATCTGACACAGTTCTCACAGCCGATGACACGTACGAGTGTTTCACTTTTTCGGACGATGTTGAAGTCTCACCGCCCGAGTTTGAGTCCTCTGCATTTTCAGATGAGTTAGTTAATCCATCAGACTCGGTTGTTTACAGTCGTTTCGAACCATTGATGGAATCTTTCCAGTTCGACACAGTTTACTACGGTGAGAATTAGGCTATCCCTAATTCACTCCCTTTCGTCCTTCCTATTGTTCCGACCGTGCAAGTGACCGTTACACTTTCATCTCAAATACCAAGTTCGGCGTACCCATGTTTTCTCGCGAATCTTGAGGGATTTGACCCCATTTCTCGACGGGTTGATAGGTTAGCGCAATCGCTTTTAACACATCGGTCATCACAAATTGCGCTAATTTATTCACTCGCTTTACACCCTCAAGATCGTACCCCACTTCTTTCTTCTTTCCGCCATTCTTCTCCCCCACCGAGACCATATTCTCTTCTTCCCATTCGGTCTCGTGTGTTTCTCATCTCTTTTCTTTCTATTCCATTCTTTCACCAACTAGACCATTACCACGATAAGATTTTTGAATGGTTGGTGCTATCCTTTGGCTTGTGTAAGGCCAAGTTTAAGTTTGGGGGGGAACCTTTGTATATATGTATATATATTTTTTGTTTTCTTTTTCTATAAAAAAATAACAAAAAAATTTCAAAACAATAAAATAAAAAAAATTGTAAATAAATAAACAGGGGAGTATCGGTATTTTGACCCTCTTGGTTTAGCATGACAGTGAGGACACTGTCAAGTTCAAGTTTGGGGTATGCTCGGTACGTCTTCTTCCTTCGCACTCATTTATACATATTTTTGCATTTGCCTATTTATTTGAAAAACCATAAAAATTGGAAAATTTCAAAAAAAAATTATAAAAGTAATTGTATTCAATTTTGGCTAATTGACTTGAGTTTGACGAATGGGTTAACTGGCTAGGAACAACTAGATCTTAGACTTAGTAAATTAAAAACCCTAAAAATAACATTCCTTAAAGTTTAATGGTAGAGAGTATATGTCTTTGTAGTTTATTTAGAAATAGGCAAATTTTGGGTTCACTTCTTGGGCTAAGTCAAAATAAGGGAAAAGTATTGATATTTTATTAGAGTATAAGTTTGAAAAATAATTCCTAGCTTAAATCTAAATTCTGAAAATGTATACCCTACAAATTGCATAAACACGCACCTTGAAACTTGGAATAGTAGAGGAGACCTTGAAATGCACTTGTCTAAAGTCCTTAGTACAATAAAATTAAAAGGAAAAAAAAAGTGAATAAAGAATAAAAAAATGAACACTGGTTTTTGTGATTACTTAAGGCTGCAAAAATAGAAAAATATTTAGCGAGGGTGCTTCATCACCTAGTGCCTTAGACCAACTGTTCTCCTCCGAAAGACGGCGCGACATGGGCGTCTCGCCTGAGATTCGGGGCAGATGCTAATTGGTTCTATCCGTCCACCTCTTCGAAGATGCCAAGTTGATTTATGGCACCGTGTATCGAAGGTTTAAACGGATGCGTCCGATGTAGCAGACTTCGTCAGATTCCCCCTCGTTTGAGGGGTTTTTTGATTGTGGGGACGCTCTTCCCAGCAGGCACAAGCCCCTGCAGTTAATTACGCTACCGCATTGCGGTAACAACTTTCTCCTTCTCCAGATGGTCACTTCGTGTCGTGGGTGTCTGTTTTGTATTTTGTTGCCCGTGGATTGTTTACGGAGACTGAGTTATGTCGTCGCCCGTAGGGCGTGGACTAGTCCAAATCCGTATTATCTTAGATTTGGGTTTGGGGGGGTTTGGTTTGAGGATACGTCAGCCATACTTGAGGCTAAGATCAACTCAAACGTTTGTTAAGGATACGTTAGTCTAACTTTGTGACTAAGATCAACTTAACGGGATCGTTTAGATCCGACAAAAGAGCATTTAGGCTCTAATGTTCCAGTTTAGGGACATAGTGGTCCATGAATGTATGGCCGTCAGGACCCGCCACCTCTCTGACGACGTTGAAGGATTACAACGACGGATGTCAGAGGAGTTCAGAGATGTACCCTCGAGCCAGAGTTAATTGGGGGGATTTATAGTCCACTCTGTTTGAAGGTTTAAGGATACGTTAGCCATCTTTGAGGCTAAGATCAACTTAAACGGGACCGTTTAGATCCGACAAAAGAGCGTTACGGGGCTCTATTGTTCTAGTTTAAAGGACATTACGGTCCATGGGTAGTTTAAGGACATTGCGGTCCATGGGTAGTTTAAGGACATTGCGGTTCATGGGTAGTTTAAGGACATTGCGGTCCATTGTTAGTTTTAAGACATCTCGGTCAAGGTTAAGGACGTCGTAGTCCATGGGTTTGAGGACCCCACAGTCCATTGTTAGTTTTAAGACATCTCGGTCAAGGTTAAGGACGTCGTAGTCCATGGGTTTAAGGACTCCACAGTCCGCTGTGCTCTGGATACTTCACACGGGTTCACTGCCGTGCTTGGCGAGGACCAGGCTCCGCTCTGGACGTTTTCCACGGGGTCAAAGAGTGACATTATCCGCGTTCCACGTAACCAGGAATTTGCATTAGACATGAGCTTAAGGACCCTACAGTCCATATCAATGTGTGGTCGTCGGGACCCGTTACCTCTTTGAAGACATTGAGGGATTACAATGCCAAGTATCAAAGGAGTGACGAGATGTACCCTAGAACTGGAGTGGATTAAATAGTCCTTGGCCCAATTTGGGGTCAAGACGAATTAATTAGGTTATGAGTCCATTGGACCAGTTAATCACCAATTGAGGACTTATGGCCATCTTGGGCTAAGTCCAATCAGGAGAGGCTTTGCCTCTATCCATTTAGGCCAATTGGGCCAAAGCATAGTGTTAAACACTACAGAGCAGTCAGTGTTGAACACTGGGAATGGGGTTGACAAGTTAGTGTTTAACACTAAGAGAATATTTGATGTTAAACACCAGCAACAATGCTTTTTCAGATCAGTGTTGAACACTGCAAATGAAGATCTCAGATTAGTGTTTAAACACTAAGGTAATCAGTGTTGAACACTGCGGATAAAGCTTTTTATTTAGTGTTGAACACTAAGGCCCAACAGTGTTTTAACACTGGGTTCGAGAGTTTTAATTTAGTGTTAAAACTAAGGCAAGAGGGGTCACGTGGCAGCACGTGAGAGCGCCCTCCCTTCATTTGTTCTGCTGAGATTATCGCGTCTTTCAGAGCATCACGTGCCGTCACGTGATGGGCATTCAAATGCCTATGTATTGGAGCTTCTGCCGAGGGTCACGTGGGTCACGTGGGATGCTGCCTCAAAGTATTTTGTTTAGAGGCTTTGTTAATCTTTTTCTCAGGAATTAAATTCCTCGAACTGTAAATTTCAGAGGAATTAAATTCCTACTTCCTTTCGAAGACTTTGTTTTCTGGAATAGAGTTTAACTCTGAATTTTCTGTGGGAATTAAATTCCTCTTATACGTGAAGGGCTGAATAGGGTTAGACCCTAATAAAAGTTTTTAAGGAGTTTAAACTTCCATCCTCTGTTAAATTATGATTAAGGGAATTAAATTCCTGCTGTTTCAACAGAACTAGGTTCTTAATTAGGGTTAAACCCTGTTTCTTTTTTGTTCTGAAGGAATTAAATTCCCATGATATAGGGTCAAGCCCTAACTTTTATTTTAAAGGAATTAAATTCCTATAGTTCTGTGAGAATTAAATTCTCGTGCTTGCATTCCTTCTCTATGTTTTGGATCTGCATGGCAGGAGCTCAACCTATTGAGAATTAAATTCTCAACCTTAAGGGGAGATGTGCACTTTGCAGATCCTCTATCAAAGAGAGAGGAAATATGTTCTTCTGTTTTCACATTATCAGAGTTAAACTCTGTTGAGAATTAAATTCTCTTTCTTTCAAAAGGCCTTCCCTTTCTTACCTAGGGTTTTTTTTTGCAGAAGATCCGAGTCTTTTCAAAGTATCAAAGCTCTTCTCCTTTTTCTTTTTTCTTCTCTGCGCATGTATATATTTCTCTGTGTCTCTTGGCTCCTATTTATAGGAGAAGCAGCCGAATCAATCAGTTTTTGACGAATCTTCATTGAGATTTGATTTGTATTCATCATTCATTTTGGGCCGTTGGATTATTAGGTGAATTTTATTCACCATTGGATTTTAAATCCAGAGATTCTCCCTTGTTATTTTGGTTAGATTTAGAGGGGAAATCTTTCCAAACCCGAGATTTTCCCATAGATAGATGATATTTCATCACCTCTGAATCTTTAATTTGATTGGTCCCAGATAGTTGCTTTCCTTTGGAAAGATTTGAATTTCTCTCAGAATTTAATTCTGTTGACAAAATGGGCTTTGAAAGCCGGTCACGTGTGACCACGTGACCCATGGTCACGTGTGAGCACGTGACCCCCTTTGGAATGAGCCTTTTCCTTTCTTTTGCGCTTTGTCTTCTGATTGCTGCTAAAACGTCACGTGCTACCACGTGACCCCTGGTCACGTGTGAGCACGTGACCCCTGGTCACGTGTGAGCACGTGACCCTTGTTTGAACTCTCTTTCTTCGGTTCTTTTGGAGAACGAGTCTACTGTCTTGAACGTCACGTGCCAACACGTGACCCTGGTCACGTGGGAACACGTGACCTCTTCTGAAGCCTTTTCATGACTTGACCAGAGAACTTGTGTGCCTTTGACGCTTGGGTTTAAATGTCACGTGTCGCCACGTGATCCTGGTCACGTGGGAGCACGTGACTCTTTCTGAAGCCCATTTTCTTCAGCGTAGTCAGGAAACTGAACTTGATTTGATGATGCCTTTTAGGTGTCACGTGCCAACACGTGACCCCTTTTTGAAGCTTTTCCCAGAAGCTTTCCTGATTTTAAATCAGGAAACAAATGCCCCCACAGCGTTGTTCTCACGTGTCTGCACGTGAGTGCAACGCTGTCACCTCTTGTGACCGTTGGATTCCTCTAGGGATCTGGGGAGACGAAGCGTTTTCATTGTCTTCTATAAATACCTCTGTCTCTTCATAGGAGCCTTCACTTTGCCCATCTTCTTCTTTTGAGAACTTTTTCTGAGAATTTAATTCTCCTCTTCCAGAGCTTAGTTCTCTGTTTTAAAACAATTTTCAGAGTTTAACTCTATTCAACAGGAATCCTTTTTCCTCATGTAATGGTAATCGAAGCACCTTCGTTTTGACAAAACCCTCTGGATTTTAAATCCAGATTAAGGGTTTCACAAAGAACCCATTTTCTTCAAGTAATTTAACCAAAATATGAGACCACTAGACTTCCCGCAGTAGATCACTTAGGGTTTAGATGATCCCTTAGGGAGATGATGATGGCGGTTCAAACCCATGGAATTTAATTCCATCAAAAAATGTTTTTTGGGAATTTAATTCTCTTTTCTTAATAAGGAATTTAATTCCAACGAAGAACTCAATTTCTTCACACAGAGGCTTCCTGGGGTCTCTTGGCCCGAGGTTGTTCTTCCTGCAGTTAATGCAATGGGGGCCTTGTAATGATGTCTTTTGTGTGAAATCAATTCCTTTGATTTTATTGGATCCACTGTAGAACCCGAGACAGATCCTGTTGGGGGGATGTGCATGGCCATCATTTTTTATTAAATGAGGATATTCCCTTTTGTTTTATTGTAACTGTTTGGTCTCATTATTAATGAGCCGTCATCCGGATTCTGTGGGGCCCGTGTGTTTTATAGCCAATGGTCCCAGGAAACTTTGCTGTTGCTTTCTCCCATTAGTCTTCATGTTCATGCATGAATAAACATCGCTGACTTTCCTTTTAACGGTTTTCTTTTATTGGATTTCAGGTGCGATGGCTTCTGCTCCACGCTTTCCCTTTTCTCGCTCGGAGGCGGCTTTTCCTCAGTCACCGTCTGATGAGGAAGCGATGGCGATGATTCGGGCTCATGACCCGAACTGCACCAACCTTCTTCAGTGGGGGTCTTGGTATAGTCAGATTATTCAGGGTCGTCGGAGTTTTCTCTGCGCGGTGCCAACGGAGCCTACTTTCCCCTTTTTACCGATGGATCCTCCAAGGACAGCTTTTGCTGTGGAAATGCCCAACTGGACTCCAACGGGGAGGCTTGAGCCTTCGACGACCGGTATCCCGAATCATCCGATTCCGGCCATAGACATCCTGGGGCGGCGTATCTGCCAGGGTGAGGCTCACCCGTGGGGGCAAATTTATAAGATAGGGCTCACTCCCAGGCATCCTACGGGCTACCTTCTCTGGGCTCGCTACATCCTTTCCGCCCATCGGGCGCGGTTGCAGAAAGTTGGGCTTTATCAGGCCATATATGCGTCACTGTTCCATTACAAGTCCCCGCATGCCTGGTGGGTCAAGGCGTTTTTGAACCAGTGGAATCTTCCCACTAATACTTTTCTTCTGGGGGATCGCGAGGTCTCGATCTCTCTTGCAGAATTTTATGAAATCTCAGGATTGCCAATCAGGGGCGCACTGTATGAGGAGTTGTTGCCTTCTGACGAGTATGTCTTCGAGCCCGAGTCTGCACCGATTGACGGCCTGTCCGCTGAGAATGCTGTTCGCCATAAGCGCCCCAGCTTGATCAAGGCGCTGGGTATTTTTGATCAATTGTTCACTGAGTCTGAGGAGCAGGGTGTTACTTTTAAAAGCTTCATTTCCTGCTTCCTTCGTGAGGATATCATATCGAAGACTGCTCCGAAGTTTGCCAACATCAGAGACCCCTTTGGGTTTGGTCCGAAGAAGCTACCGACTGCTGAATCGGACCTGCCACAGTATTATATTCCCATCGTGTCGCCGATGTCTTTTGAGTCCGTTGCAGCACCTGGTATGGATGAGGAAACATTCTTTGTGGGGTTTGTCAGTGTTTGGCTTAGCTGGTTCGTTATACCCATGCATCGCCGCTTCATGAGAGCCTCGGTCATCTACCCGGCTCATCGTATTGCTGAGGGGACGCGGTTGGCCATCAGCATCCCGGCCTTGGCACACCTCTATAATGGATTGGGCACCGCAGCTAATACCTCTACGCCCGGCGTGGATGTGGTGAACTTTTCGCTTCACTATTTCACTTCCTGGATCGAAATGCATGTATTGGGGGCCTTCGCCATGCATCAGAGGCCCTCATTTTACGATGCCTACCCCTTTCCACGACTTATGCGGCTAGTGGATGCTTCTGCCGCCGACCCGACTCAATTCGGGGCCATTCGGGTGCTAATTTCTCCTCATGCCACCGCTGGCGGGTTGGTTTTTACTGATCGGGTCTTGTCTACTCCTTCGGGTCCCGTTCAACAACTCTGGGACCAGTCGAAAGACAACGCACCTTCTCTGAAGCCCCGGGAGGCTACGCATTTGTATGCAATCAGACCGGGTTACTTGGTGTTTCCCCAGGACAATGCGGCTCTTTTCATGCGGTACAACCCGCATCGATTTGCCCGGCAGCTCGGATATGACCAGGGCGTTCCTTTCGAGGCTTTTATGGTTGCCCCGATCCCTTCGCTTGATGCTGTTCGCGATGCTGCTCATCATTTTATGAGGCTGAACACCGGCTCTCATTTCATGGTCCCTGAAGCTGAGTACATGCCTCGATGCGTGGGCGCGTTTACGGGTTGGTATCTTCATCGGGTCAACCCAATCATTCTCGAGGAAAGGAGGGTGCTTCTTGGCCACGATGCCCCTCCTCTGGCTCCTGGGGCTGAGTTACGACCGAGGGTTCCAGTCCGCTTCCCTTTGAGGGAGATTGGCACCGCGCTCATTCCAGGGGAGTCCGGGGTAGACCTTACTCTGATAGCTGGTATGCCTTTGGGTTCTCGCTCACGGGGTAAGCGGGCTCCGGTGGTAGCACCCCTGCCGGTGGCGGCGCCGCCTTCTGTGGCGTCGACAATGGCGATGTCATCCTCGGTTGTGGCACCGAGAGAGAGTAACAGGAATGAGGGCTCCGAGGGCGATGTGGGCCAGCGCCGCCCTAAGGCTTCGCGAGGGAGGAAGCGGTCATCCTCAGTGACCGGCTCCGGGTTTAAACGGCGGAAGAAAGCGGCTACTGCCCCGCTTGATTCTGTGGTGGAGTCTGAGCCCATCCTTGAAGACGAATCATTGGCCCTGCAAGGGTCAGACGCGGGACTTCTCTTCCCGAGTTCAGCTGACGAGGAGGCTGCACAGTTGGCCGAGGCCATACGGCGCTCAAAAGACGCGTCTCATAACGCCAAGGTTCCGAAGAAGTCTTACCCCGCTGTAATTTTCTACGGAGACCCTTCGTGGATTCGGCGGCGATTTATCGGCCCTTTGGAGGAATGGGGGGAAAGGGCTTTGAAGCAGGCTGCTTCAGAAGACGCAGCTGATGCACTCTCTTTGTGGACTGGCGGTCATGAGTCTACGCTTGAACCCCGGCGAGCCCACCTCCTTGAGAAGGAGCAGCGGCTTGAAGAAGCCATATTGAGGGCTTCTTTGCGTATAGGTACGTTGTGCTTCCTTTGTAGCCTCTCCGATTATTTATGCCTGTGCATATATATATATATATCATTATTCTTATTTGCATTGTGCAGAGTCTTCGACGCTGGGGGAGCTCCCCACGGGCCCATTAAAGCTAAAGCCCGCCAAAATTCTCAATGAGACCTTGCTGGATGTGGAGGGGACTGGCGAAGCTGCTCTTCTCACGGTGGAACTTCCAGCGACGGTTCTTGACTAGGGAGTGCCTGCCCCTCTGGGGGAGGCTCCTTTGGAGGCCGCCGCCCCAATGACTCTTACCGAGGGCAACCCAAGGGCTGGGAGTGAGGTAGTCGGGGCTATTCTCCCTTTGTTAGAGCCTGAGATTACGGCGGAGACCGTTGAAGCTGCTATCCCCCCGGCTCAGAATGGGAGGAGTGTTGAAGGTATCCCTTCACTTTTTAATTTAGCAACCCCTTCATAGTCTGAACTCTTTTATCTTTCCCAGAATTGCGCGGTTTGGCGGCCACGATCGCGGATCTGTCGCCTCGACAGTCATTTCAGCGTTTATTGGAGATGGCAGCTCCGCAGGCGATCTCCCCTCAGCGCATTGTCCTCTCGTCTGGGCAAGGTTGGTGTCGTCCACCCCTTCTCATAGCATTGTCGCTATTTTTTTGTACTGACATTGACGTTTTCTGTAGTTCTGGAAGCCGATGACGAGGTCGAGATTCTCGAAGGGCCAGGGGAGCCTTCAGCTCCTACTTGCACGACTGTCGGTGAGTGACATTTCATTGCACTCTCACTCGTTCCTTGCTTAAGCATTTTGTTGACGTCTTTTAAATTTAAACAGCTCTGCCAGTCTCCTCGGCGTTGGAGTCGCGCATCGTGATGCCACCCGGCCCTTATGCCTTGCGGGCCTCAGAACGCTTAGCCCAATTAAGCCTCGCCTCCTTGTCGTCTCTGATCGAGGAGCTTCGTGCTGGCAGCACGACCACGGCTGAAGCATTCGCTGCCGAGGCTAACGGCTCTCTTCCTTTTCTTGCCACCTACCACAGCGAAGAGGTGGTGCGAGTCTGGGTGGATTTCTGCCGACGAGTGGAGGCTTGCCTGCACACTCTCGAGTGTTCTCGCCTTTCCTCGGAGGCCGTGGCTGCAAAGGCGGAGTTATGAGGGTTGATAGCACGGTGTGCGGCCAACATGACGTCGTGTGAGAAGAGGCTCGGTCGCAAGTTCTCGGAGAGGGAGCTAGCCTCCAAGGCGCTGGGCGAGCTTCAAGCCAATCTCACAGCCAGGGCCAACAAAGCGTATGAACTCTGGCGGGTGCTTCAGGAGTCCATCAAAGAGGCGGTGGCTCTCGACAAAGCTGCCATGTTCACTCGTGAGAGGGTCGAGGCTCATAAGGCCACTGAGAAAGAGCTTGAAGCCCGGCTCGCTTCGTATCAGGCTCAGCAAGCTCAAGCGGAGGCTCGTCTTCTGGAGATCTTGCGTCATGAGGCCGTGGCTCAGCAAAAGCAGGATGAGCTGACCAAATTGCTGCATCGCCCGCCGGCCTGAAACATTTGTATCTTTTTCTTCCTTTTTTGTACATACTCATGGATGAGAGCATTTTCTTTTTGTTTCTCCCATAAATTGTACTTTGTACCCGTTTTGGTTTATGAATAAAAGATACATTTTTCTTGTCAATGATGTGTCTCCTTTTCATTGAATGTATTCTGCGGATATTCTATCTTGATCTCCTTGCAGGACAGCCATGGCTCAGGACTCAGGGTTAAGATCTGCTTCCTAAGGCTTTTGCATCTTATGAGCCCCGAGGGTCTCATAAAGAGTTTTTCTCCCTACAGGTCGAGAGGATCCCATAG
Organism: Agapanthus africanus; assembly: GCA_030015575.1. Lineage (NCBI taxonomy): Eukaryota > Viridiplantae > Streptophyta > Magnoliopsida > Asparagales > Amaryllidaceae > Agapanthus > Agapanthus africanus. The sequence continues at coordinate 321,350,039 of JASDDO010000006.1, read as the reverse complement.
GTGTGAGTTCTTCTTAAGAATCCTGAGGATTCTTAAAAGGGTTTTCCCTTGAGAGTCGTAAGGATCCCACAAGAGAGTTTTTTCTTCCTTACAGGTCGTGAGGGCCTGCAAGTGTTGGATGCGGTCACCCTTGTCCGTGTTTTACGGAGTCGGGAGTTTCTCAAGGTATCGTAGTTTAAAGACGTCACGGTCAAGGTTAAGGACCTCATAGTCCGTGGATTTAAGGACTCCACAGTCCGCTGTTAGTTTTAAGACATCACGGTCAAGGTTAAGGACCTCATAGTCCGTGGATTTAGGGACTCCACAGTCCGGTGTTTGGTTGCAGGGACCCGTCACCTCTTTGAAGACGTTGAGGAATTACAACGCCGGGCGTCAAAGGAGTGAAGAGATGTACCCTTAAACCAAGGCAAAATCTGTAAGGAATCGGGGTGGTTGATCGTTAGTTTTAAGACATCACGGTCGAGGTTAAGGACATCATAGTCCGTGGATTTTAAGGACTCCACAGTCCGGTGTTTGCTCTGGATGCTTCATACGGGTTCACTGCCGTGCTCGGCGAGGACCAGGCTCCGCTCTGGACGTTTTCCACGGGGTCAAAAAGTGACATTATCCGCGTTCCACGCAACCAGGAATTTTGCACTAGATGCTTCACACGGGTTCACTGCCGTGTTAGGCGAGGACTAGGCTCCGCTCTGGATGCTTCGCATGGGTTCACTGCCATGCTCTGCGAGGACCAAGATCCGCTCTGGACGTTTTCCACGGGGTCAAAGAGTGACGTTATCCGCGTTCCACGTAACCAGGAATTTTGCACTAGATGCTTCACACGGGTTCACTGCCGCGTTAGGCGAGGACTAGGCTCCGCTCTGGATGCTTCGCACGGGTTCACTGCCATGCTCTGCGAGGACCAGGATCCGCTCTGGACGTTTTCCACGGGGTCAAAGAGTGACGTGTTCCACATAACCAGGAATTTTGCACTAGATGCTTCACACGGGTTCACTGTCGCGTTAGGCGAGGACTAGGCTCCGCTCTGGATGCTTCGCACGGGTTCACTGCCATGCTCTGCGAGGACCAGGATCCGCTCTGGACGTTTTCCACGGGGTCAAAGAGTGACATTATCCGTGTTCCACGTAACCAGGAATTTTGCACTAGATGCTTCACACGGGTTCACTGCCGCGTTAGGCGAGGACTAGGCTCCGCTCTGGATGCTTCGCATGGGTTCACTGCCATGCTCTGCGAGGACCAGGATCCGCTCTGGACGTTTTCCACGGGGTCAAAGAGTGACGTGTTCCACGTAACCAGGAATTTTGCACTAGATGCTTCACATGGGTTCACTGCCGCGTTAGGCGAGGACTAGGCTCCGCTCTGGATGCTTTGCACGGGTTCACTACCATGCTCTGCGAGGACCAGGATCCGCTCTGGACGTTTTCCACGGGGTCAAAGAGTGACATTATCCGCGTTCCACGTGACCAGGAATTTTGTCGATTGTATCCGCACTTCACGGAATGGAAGTTTGACTGTTGGCGATATGTATATCACTGAGCCATGGAACGGGGAGTTACCGCTGTTCCGCTTAGCTTGAAGTTTGTGCCCGTTGTTACGAGACGAGTATTGGGATGATCTTTAGGTCGCTCGTGGCCCGTCAAGATTCGGCTTCTTCTTCTAATGAAACCTGGGGAGGAAGAGTGCGACTCCTTTTTTGATTGCGCCCCTGTATTGTATACAGGGATTGATGTAGCGTCACCTGTAGGGCATGTATTTTATTTTTATTTTATTTCTTTTCCCGCGATGCTCTATCATTTCAGCTTTTATATCGCGAAAATCACGACTGCCCAATCATTTCGGCTATTTTTCGCGGTGCCCAATCATTTCGGCTATTTATTTATTCTCTACTCGCTGTTTTTTATTGCGAGTTGCCCCATCATTTCGGCTATTTTTCATGCATACATTTTTACTTGCTGCTTTTTATTGCAAGTTGCCCCATCATTTCGGCTATTTTGTAGGCATGTGTGGCTTGCTAGCTTTTTCGCTACAAGCTCGGATTTTGGATGCCGATTTCGGCATCAGCATCGCTGCAACTGGGACGTTGCCAGGAGCGAATCATCATTTGCCTTGAAAGGGCTTGGAATTTGATACCGGTTTAGGCATCAGCATCGCTGCAACTGGGATATTGCCAGGAGCGAATCATCATTTGCCACTGTCGATGTTGAACAAAGGTGGCTTAGCAAACAGGGTTAAGGTCCTGTCGACTAAGGCTTTTGACTTCATGAGCCGTAAGGGTCTCACAAAGGTATTTCTCCCTACAAGTCGTGAGGATCCTGCAGGTGTATTTCTCCTTAGGGATCGTGAGGATTCCGAAGTGTTCGTTCCTCTGTAAGTCGTAAGGATCCTACAAGAGGGTTTTCTCCTTATGGGTCGAGAGGACCTACAAGGGTTGGACTTTGTTGAGGAAATGTTTATTCGCGCCCGTGGATTGTATACAAGGATCAGTATTGAGCCTCTTGTAGGGCAATATCGGAGGTTGTGGAGGGTTTGCTTAAGAACAGGTTCAGGTTTCTGTAACTTAAGACTTTCAAATCTCATGAGCCGTGAGGGTCCCATAAGAGAATTCTCCTTACGAGTCGTGAGGATCTCGTATGTGTATTTTCTCCTTAGGAATCGTGAGGATCCCTAAGTGTGCTGCTCCTTTGTGAGTCGTAAGGATCTCACGCAGGTGGTTTCTCCTTACAAGGTCGAGAGGACTCTGTAAGTGTCCTTTAACGAGGTTGTGCCCTTTCGGGTTTTCACAAACACTCGCCGGTAGTCTTGCTGTTTTTACTCACGGAGCCCTTTCGGGTTTTCATCCGTGCCCATTTCGCTTATGGACATACCGTTTTTTTTTTCATTTTTTTTATTTATTTATTTTTTTATTTATCCATCTCGTCAACCTAAGGACGTTGTGGTAGTAGTTTACGGACGTTTCGGTCCGCTGTTAGTTTAAGGACGTTTCGGTCCGTCGATAGTTTAAGGACGTTTCGGTCCGCCGTTAGTTTAAGGACGTTTCGGTCCGCTGTTATGGGAAAGCCGGCTGCTGCTTGTAAAGTCTGAGCCTAGGAAGATAGTGAGCGGACATAGTCGTCGTCATCTATCATTGACCCAGGCTGCGGCTTATTAAGCGTAGTATTTCTTCAAGAAGCGGCCGTTTATTGGCCTGAAAAGCCTTTCACCGTGCATGTCCATGAGTAGATAGGCTCCACCCTGGTAGACCTTGTCTATGATGTACGGGCCTTCATAGTTTGGCTCAAATTTTCCTCTCTTGGCGCGATTGGGGATCATAGGTCTTTTGACCACTAATACAAGTTCGCCTTGGCGGAATGTCCTCGGCCTGGTCAATCTTTCGTATGAGCGCGTCATCTTTGCTTTGTAGGCCTCTAGATGTTGTTGCGCTATGAGCCGTGTTTCGTCGAGGGCATCAAGCTCCTCAAGCCGAAGGTGAGCATTTTCTTCGTTCGTCAGCTCATGGTGGACTGCTACTCGTAGGGAGGGTAACTCTATCTCGAGGGGGAGCACTGCTTCCGTCCCAAATACCAACGCGTACGGCGTCGTGTTCGTGGCCGTCTTGAATGTAGTTCGATAAGCCCAAAGGGCTTCTTGCAGCCTTTCGTGCCAGTCTTTCCTATTCCGGGAAACGGTCTTTTTTATGATCTTCGTCAAGGTCTTATTGAAAGCCTCGGCCAGGCCGTTAGCTCGTGGATTGTAAACTGAAGAATATCTCCAGTCTATATTGTGCTGCTGTGCGAAGCGGCTAATCTTATGGCTTCGGTAGGCCGGCCCGTTATCGGAGATAATCCGCCGTGGAGTTCCGAACCGATAGATGACGTGCGTCTTGAAGAAATGGAGGATATTCTCCATCTTCACTTCCCTCAGTGGTACTGCTTCTGCCCATTTGGAGAAGTAATCAATTGTCGCCAGGATAAAACGGTGTCCCCGGGATGATGCTGGCTCAATGGGGCCGACTATGTCAGTCCTCCACATTTCGAATGGCCAACTAGCCAGCGTCGGGTGCAGTGGATTCGGATGTTGGTGGATGAAGTCTCCATGGATCTGGCATGAGTGGCATTGCTTCGCATACTCGAGGCAGTCCTGGATCATCGTGGGCCAGTAATAACCCATCCGTTTAATTTTTAACTTCATCTTTGGGCCTGCTTGGTGAGAACCGCAAAGTCCGTCATGAACTTCCTGAATGACTCTTTCTGCTTCGTCAGGTCCCAAGCATCTCAGCCATAGAGAATCAAATGATCTCTTGTATAGAATGTCGTTGACAAAAGCGAAAGATAAAGCTCGTTTCATGAGCTGATGCCTTGAGGACGCTTCTTCGGGCATTCGGCGGGATTTAAAGTAGTCTATGAAGACTTCCCTCCAGTCTTCGGCCTTCTCACGGTCTTTTATTTGTAGGGTCGTCTGCTCAGTCGTTCCCTTTTCTTCGCATGATTCCGGAGGTATTTTTGCCGGGGCGAGCACTCGGCGGCTTTGTACCACGATTTTGACGTCATCGAGGTTCTCGTCAGCCAGTTCTTTAGCAAGTTTAGCCAACGCGTCTGCTTTGCTGTTTTCCGCACGCGGTATGTTCTCCAAAGTATAGGAGGGAATTTGGGTCAATAGTTTTTGCACCCTTTCGCCGTACTTCACCAATTCCGGCTTGCACGTCTGGTATTCACCGTTTACTTGACTGACGACCAGCTGAGAATCCCCGTATATGAGGAGGTCCTCAATCCCCAAGTCGATGGCGATCTCGAGGCCTGCTATCAGGGCTTCGTATTCGACTTCATTGTTTGTCCTCGGCTCTGTTAAGGAGAAAGCGAAGCGCATTATCCCTCCTTGTGGAGTCGCAAAGATGAGGCCTATCCCTGATTTGATCATTGGGATACCTTGTTTCTATTTCTTTATGGAGGACGCTCCATCGAAATAGAGTTCCCATCGGGTGCTTCCGCCGCTAATCGCATCAAATGCATGTTCGTCCGGCAAATCGCAATTTAGAGGAGAATTGGCCGGTATCGGGTGCTCGGCGAGGAAGTCGGCAATGGCCTGGCCTTTCACTGCCTTGAGAGGTTGATACGTTATCGAGAACTCCATCAAGAGCAGGGCCCACTTAGCGAGTCGTCCCGTCAATATGGCTTTCGACATCAAATATTTGAGAGGGTCCACCTTCGAGATAAGACGGACTTCATGTGCTAATGCGTAATGTCTAAGCTTTGTTATCGCGAAGATTAATGCCAAGCAATGCTTTTCAATGGGGGAATAGTTGCTTTCTGCACCCAGTAGAACTCGACTTAAGTAGTAGAGTGCTCACTCTTTCCCCTGATCGTTCTCTTGTGCCCATAATGCTCCCAAGGAACCTTCGAGGGCGGTCGTATAAAGAATGAGGGGTTTTCCCTTGACCGGCGCGGCCAACACCGGAGGGCTCTGCAGGTACTGCTTGATCTCGTCTAGTGCACCTTGACATTTGTGATCCCAAACGAATGGAGTTCCCTTCTTCATCAGGTGGCTGTAAGGACGGCATTTGCCTGAAAGATTAGCGATAAACCGCCGGATGTATGCGAGCTTCCCTTGGAGAGACCACAGCTGCTTGAGCGTTCTTGGCGGAGGCATTTCCATGATCACTTTAATCTTTGACGGATCTATTTCAATACCTCGGTGTCGAATGATGAATCCCAGAAATTTGCCCGAGGAGACTCCAAACGCGCACTTGAGGGGATTCATTTTCAAATTATATTGCCGAAGGCGTTGAAATACAGTCTCCAGATGCTTTAAATGTTTCTCGTACGACATGCTCTTTACTACGAGGTCATCGATATAGCACTCGACGATGTCATGTATGAGGTCGTCGAAGATCTTTGTCATGGCCCTTTGATAGGTAGCGCCAGCGTTCTTTAGGCCAAAGGGCATAACCTTGTAGCAGAATATACCCAAAGGGGTGCGGAAAGCGGTATGCTTCTGGTCTTCGGGATGCATCTTTATCTGATTGTATCCTGATGAACCATCCATAAAGGAGAAAACCTCGTGAGTTGACGTGTTATCTATCATTAGCTCGGTTACCGGTACTGGGAAATCATCCTTTGGACAGGCTTTATTGAGATCCCTGAAATCCACGCATATGCGTACCGTCCCATTCTTCTTCATTACAGGGACGATATTGGCGATCCAGTCGGGGTACTGGACTTCTTGGATAAATCCAGAATCGATCAGCTTCTTGACTTCGGCGTTGATGCTCATTTCAAGCTCGAGTCGCATCCTTCTTGGCGCCTGCTTGACTGGCTTGATATCTGGGGATATTGCTAATCTATGCACAGCAATCTCCGGATCCAATCCTGGCATCTCGGAGTAGTTCCACGCGAAGCAGTCTTTATGCCGTAGAAGCACGTTCTTTAACGCGGCCACCTTTTCTTCGGATAATAGCTCGCTGACAAATGTCGGTCGCGGGTCGTCTGCCGATCCCAACTCAATCATCTTGAGGTTATCTGCAGTAGTATGTATACCATCTTCCAGTTCTTTTGGAGCGGGCAGAAATTCCGAGATCACCTCATCATCGCTGTTCTCAAAGCACCGGTAAAGGTCATCTACGTTCTCGGGCTCTTCCCCTAACATCGTAATCGTATAACAAGTGCGAACCCGCTCCCCGGACTGAGGTGGACCCGGTTCTGCTCTTGCGGCCTTGGGCTCATGCTTTCGCGGCGGCGTTACCTTCCAGCCGTCGGATAGAGCGAATCTACCCCGTCGGTACTGGTCCTCGACCCAGTTCTTGAAGGTGAAGCAGTCTTCGGTAGGATGTCCTATGGTTCGGTGATAAGAGCAATAACTCGGATGAGAGACCTTGCTAGCTCGCTCAGGATGTCTAGACTCTGGAAGCGTGATCATTTGATGTTTTATAGCGAGGTTGAGTAATCTCTCCGTCTTGTCTCGGGGGAAGGAATACGCTCGACTCATCTTCTTCACGAGGGACAAACCCGAGCCGCTTCTTGATTTATTTTCGTCTCTGCGTCGGGCCTTTCGTACAACGGATTGACGAGGATATGCGTCTTTGTCTTTTTCGGTACGCTGAGATAGACGTTGCGTCCTGGCCTTCTTGTAGATGGCCATCTCACGGTTGTGGTCTTCCTGAGCTCTCCGACCCATTTTCCTGATAGGCTTGTTCGTTCGTTCTTCAAACGACGGGCTCGGTGCTTCGATCGCGGGGTCTAGTTTTAATGAAGGGTTGGCATCTCCTGACAGGGCGTCCTCTTCTTCATCAAAGGTATATATAGGGTAGCTGCTGTGAGTCCGTTCCCGTTTTCCAGCTCTTGTGTATCCAAGCCCGAGTGTTTCCATCTTCCCGTTGGGCAATTTGCGTTGAGTCCCGGGGACATCCCAAATCTTGTTGTAGAACCGTGCCTGCCGAACGGTCTGTTCTAAAGATACTCCTTGGCGCTTCAATAGCTTCTTTAATCTATTTGTATAGTATCTAGGCAGACGGATGGGTTGGAGCCTGTCAAGTGTAGCATCCGCGCCATGCCAGATCTCTTTCTCTATTTTCGACTCTGAGGATCGGTAGAATAGGATCACCTTCTCGCCCCTTCGCCTAGGAGGGACGTAAAATGTTTGCAGGTCCTGCACGTCGTGAGCCTGAAGCGCGTCGAGGTCCTTGTAGTGTTCTCGTGGTACCATGGTGATTTGTAAACTATGGTCATCGCCAAGGGGTGCTTGTGTCGGCAGCCGATTGGAGAACACAGCATTAACTTCATCTTCTGAATCACTTCCGAAGACTAATACGGGGGCGGGTGTCCCCAGGTTGTTGCGTTGAGATGGCCCTGTATAAACTATCTCTTCCTCCTCTTCGGTATCGCTCCCGAAAACGGGGACGGTGGCGGCGGCTTTGTTCTCCGGCTTGCGACACTTTTCTGTATCCTCGAAATCTGGCAAAAAGTACTTCGCATCTTCGTATTTACGGACTTCGTTCACGGAAAATGGGTTTAACTCACCTGTTACGGTATACTCGAAACCATCCTTGAAGTACTCGTGTAGCCAGGGACGACCGAGCAAGGCGTTGTAGCAGGTCTTGGCGTCAATGACATGGAATTTGATGTCAGTGACGAGAAGTCCGAAGCGTAATGTTAGTATCACAGATCCGAGAGTTCGTGACGATTGTGAATCGAAACCGGAGATAGTAATCTTGTCACGAGCGAGGTGTTGTACGCTCATGCAGATTTCCTTCAACACCCGAACATTAAGGAGATTGACGGAGGATCCATTGTCCATCAGGATCTTGCCTATCTTGATATCGTGGCAGTATCCGGAGACATATAGGGGCCGGTTGTGGTCGCACGTCCCGAGAAGGAGGTCTTCATCACCGAAAGTGACGTCGGCCGTATGCACTTCCTCCAGTTTATCCTTCATCCTTTCAGTGGCGAGGAAGGCTTGGAATTGCTCGGGTTCTTGTAACGCCTTAATTAGTGAGTCTCGCGCTTCTTTCGATAATAGGAGGGCATCAAGAATGCTAAGTTGAGAAGGTAGCTTCCTTAGGTGCGCGAGGATGTTATAGTCCACTTTACTCTTCCTAGGAGGGTCTTTGGTAGCCAGCTCTTTCGTGACCTGGTCATCTAACGTGATATCTTCAGTGACCTTTTCTTTTCCCTTATCTTTTCTATTCCCGGGCCCGAGATTCTTTTCTGGGAGTGTGCGATTGCGCAGCTGAATGTTCTCGCAGATCTCTGATTCCTCCTCTTTTCTCGAGACAGATTCTTTACAGAGAGGGCCCAGAGCCATTTCTTCATCAGAGTCGCTCCCAAAGGTGAGAACTTGTGACCCCCTGGCGTTAACCATGCAACAGTTGCCAGTCGTTATGTTGTGCCCATCGACAGTACTTCTTCGCTCCCGACGGATCTTGCGTTTCATGCGCTTAAAATGTTGCCGACGAGCAACATATCCTTGCCGCCATATCTTAAAGGCGTCGCACTCCTCCGTGGGATGTGAGATTTCCCGATGATATGTGCAATAGTTAGGGTGCGTCTCTACCCCATCGTGTGTGTTTCCTTTCGAGGGCGGTAGCTTCATCCCCATTGACATGGCTTTGGCAAACCTTCTTCTCGTCTTGAATATCTTCTTGTCTACTTCGGATACCTTTCGCTCTAGCGGAGGTAGTTCAACTCTTCCGTTCGGTCGCCCGCATTTGGCTCTTTCCGACGTGGTCATCTCACGCTCCTGGTCCGCTTTACATTTTAGACGAATCTCGTCTAGAAAAGCGTCGATCATTTCATCTGTTGGCCATGCGTGTTCTGGTACAGGCTCTGCCTCCAGCTTTTCAGTGCCAGGAGTTTTCCCTCATCGGTAAACGAGTGGGAGATTACATTACAACTCGCCACATATCCTTCGGATTCATCCGACGAGCTTTCTCTATCATCTTCCTCTTGAAAAATGTGGTTGAGGAACTCTTGCAGTGTGACAGGAGTTCGCGCCTTTTGATTGTATTCTTCCAGCGCATCGATTTGCTTCTGCAAGTTCGTGTGCTCGTTTCCAAGCTTCACGGACTTCTTCGATTTCTTCTTCTTTTTCCTCGAAGATTTTGACGGTTGGACGTGAGCATTTGGGCTCTTATCGCGAGTCTTCGTAATTGGGCGGGGCTTCAACATTCCTTTGATAATTTGAGGTTCAAGAGGGTCCTTCCATTCGATCGCAGGGCACGCATGAAGGTCTCTCAGCATTCTTTTGGTTTTAGTTGATAGCACGACCTCCCATGGAGCTTCTTCAATAAAAGAACATGTTGCCCCCTGTGTATCCGCTTTCCTAGGAGCATGCGGCTGTGGTGGGTTCACCTTCCACTTTTCGGACAGTACAAACTTCCCCTGGAGGTACTGATCTTCAATCCATCCTTTGAAGACGAAGCAATCTTCAATCGGATGGCCTACCGTCTGATGGTAAGGGCAATAGTTAGGGTTATTCACCTCGGTGGGATGCGGCGGTCGCCTTGGATTTGGCAAGTTTATAAGTCTGTTGCGTATTGCCAGCTCGAATAGCCGTTTCGTCTTGTCCCGTGGGAACGAGTAGGGACGCTTCATCTTCTCATTATAATACCGACGTCTTTCCTCCAGTTGATCTGTCGGTTTCGGGGCGTTAGGTTGCTCTTGGGCATTCGCAACAAATGTTGCTCTTCCTTTACCCTTGTCATTCCGAGGTTCCGACTTCGGAGTAGGTGGTCTGTGACCCATCTGGTCCATCTGAGCCAACTTGTCGATCAGGGCCTGGAATGTGGTTGGCTTAAAGAACATCATAAACTGGGAGATAGTTGCGTGAGGGTCTAGAGTTCCCACGAACATGCCCACCGCAGGTGCTTCCTCAATGCGTTGCTCACATCTCGACCACAAATTCCGCCAGCGTATAGCGTACTGGACCCAGGTTTCGCCCGGTTTTACCCTGGCGTTAATAAGTGCAGTTATTGGAGTGCGTTCGCTGGCACTTGCAAATCGCTGAGTGAACAACAACTCCATTTCAGCAAACGTTTTGATAGAATCGTTCGGGAGTTCCGAATACCATTTGAACGCTGTTTCTGATAAGCTGCCCATGAACTGGCGGAGCAACAATTTATCATCACCGCCGGTGTTACCGCAGAGGGCCCGAAACTGAGCGACATGTTGATGGGGATTGCCGGTCCCCTTATACACGTGGAATTTTGGTATCGTATAGCCTTGCGGGTATTTGATTTGGTCGTACCAGCTCGGATACGGCCGCCCCGTTTTCACGACTTGACCAGCTGCCTCAGTAGCGTGATGAACTCGGATTTGCTGAGCTATGTAATCAGCCAAGTCAGCCTTAGAGATTGCCTCCTCCTTGGCCGTTGAGAGGGCTGGTGGTGGATTTGACGTTTCTCCTCGGTCGTCTTCAAGAACGATTGGGGGATCCTCGGCGGGTAAGTCCTGCTGGATCATCATTCCTATCACATCTTGGAAGAGGAGGCCCATCCGTTGTATATTGGCCGCTTGTTCAGCAGCCTCTTTATCCCTTTTCTCCAGTGTCCGGCGAAGGAATTCAGCATCGGTTTCTTCCTCCCGACGTGCGTCTGAGGATGTGTCTGGGTTTTCTTTTGGCCCGGTGAGCGCGGCCATAGCATTCATCATTTCTTGAAGCTTTTGTTGCTGCTCTTGAGCCTTCGTCACGGATCGGGTTAGCGGTCGGTGGCCCGTCGATGCACGGCTTTCCTCTTTTCCAGAGGCCATATAAACAGTGTGCACCACCATGCCCCCAGACTTAGGGCGTCTGGGCTTAGTGCTTTTAGCCGTCGCTGCATGCTGTAGGGTCCTCTCTGGCCTCCTCCTTTTATGAGCCATGGAGGTTGAGGGGGCCGTTGAGGTGGGCGTCCAGACAGCCTTTTGGGGTTTAGCCTGGTGACTAGCTTCCGGTTGGATTTTCAGCTTCTTGTGCTGGCGGGAGGAGGTTGGATCGATGATCGAGTCTCGGGCCTGCCGCCAAACCTTATAGATTTTGGAAGACAGCCATTGAGGAGATCGGGGCTGTTCGGGTTTTATTTCCACAACCTTTTTTAATGAGGAAGGAGACCTCTTCAGCACTGCCGTAGGAGAATTCCTTCGCATCTTATTTAGCATTTCAAAGCTGTTCCCAGTTGGAACAGCAGCATTAACCTCTGCCACCGGGGCCGATGGAGTCAACCCGGAGGGGGAGTTGCCCCCAGCCTTCCTTACTCGGCGCCAATGGCGACGTCGAGCGTGTCGAGCGGACGGTGTAGGGTTAGCGGTAAGAATGGTTTCGTCTTGCCCCCTATCTGGGTGTGGGGTCGCAGTTGGTATTAGCCTGTCAAAGACCGATGTCCTTTGGGCAGTAGGAGCGGGAGCTGAAGCCGTTAATCTTGTAAAGACCGACCTTTTGGCCGGAGAGGCTGCCTTGACGACTTCGGGGATAGGAGCGGCCACTTTCTTAGAAGCAACCTTCTCTGAGATTGTAGGCCCCGTGATGGGTTCGAAGGACTTCTGGCCCAATCTAGAGAAGACCGAGGAGTTGACGCCGGGCGACTCATTGAGAGGAGCCGCGGCAGGGGTAAGTCGATCAAAGACCGACTTCTTGGGAGCCTCCGTTGTCAGCACTGGAGCGGTGAAGTTTGTCGGCGGGAGCATGGTCCCAAAGAACAATCCTGTGGTGGCGTGAGTGACCTGTTCCACGGGCATTGTGAATAGCGAAGCAACTTAGGGTCCGTAGGCTATACCTCCTGGCGAGGCAGAGCGTTGGTTGCAATTGCAGTCGGAAGTAGAAGCCATCGATCCTTTGCTTTCTGCAATAAGCAAGACGCCAATTCTTAGTATCTAGAAACCCAAGGGCAACCATTAGCGAACCGCGATTGGTTCGCGAGTCACGATACACGAAGTGTGGAGTGGAAAGAGGAAAAGGTCCTACCGGGCGTGCCAGAATCTGTTCTCCTCCGAAAGACGGCGCGACATGGGCGTCTCGCCTGAGATTCGGGGCAGATGCTAATTGGTGCTATCCGTCCACCTCTCCGAAGATGCCAAGTTGATTTATGGCACCGTGTATCGAAGGTTTAAACGGATGCGTCCGATGTAGCAGACTTCGTCAGATTCCCCCTCGTTTGAGGGGTTTTTTGATTGTGGGGACGCTCTTCCCTGCAGGCGCAAGCCCCTGCAGTTAATTACGCTGCCGCATTGCGGTAACAACTTTCTCCTTCTCCAGATGGTCACTTCGTGTCGTGGGTGTCTGTTTTGTATTTTGTTGCCCGTGGATTGTTTACGGAGACTGAGTTATGTCGTCGCCCGTAGGGCGTGGACTAGTCCAAATCCATATTATCTTAGATTTGGGTTTGGGGGGGTTTGGTTTGAGGATACGTCAGCCATACTTGAGGCTAAGATCAACTCAAACGTTTGTTAAGGATACGTTAATCTAACTTTGTGACTAAGATCAACTTAACGGGATCGTTTAGATCCGACAAAAGAGCATTTAGGCTCTAATGTTCCAGTTTAGGGACATAGTGGTCCATGAATGTATGGCCGTCAGGACCCGTCACCTCTCTGACGACGTTGAAGGATTACAACGACGGATGTCAGAGGAGTTCAGAGATGTACCCTCGAACCAGAGTTAATTGGGGGGATTTATAGTCCACTCTGTTTGAAGGTTTAAGGATACGTTAGCCATATTTGAGGCTAAGATCAACTTAAACGGGACCGTTTAGATCCGACAAAAGAGCGTTACGGGGCTCTATTGTTCTAGTTTAAAGGAGATTACGGTCCATGGGTAGTTTAAGGACATTGTGGTCCATGGGTAGTTTAAGGACATTGCGGTCCATGGGTAGTTTAAGGACATTGCGGTCCATTGTTAGTTTTAAGACATCTCGGTCAAGATTAAGGACGTCGTAGTCCATGGGTTTGAGGACCCCACAGTCCATTGTTAGTTTTAATACATCTCGGTCAAGGTTAAGGACGTCGTAGTCCATGGGTTTAAGGACTCCACAGTCCGCTGTGCTCTGGATGCTTCACACGGGTTCACTGCCGTGCTTGGCGAGGACCAGGCTCCGCTCTGGACGTTTTCCACGGGGTCAAAGAGTGACATTATCCGCGTTCCACGTAACCAGGAATTTGCATTAGACATGAGCTTAAGGACCCCACAGTCCATATCAATGTGTGGTCGTCGGGACCCGTTACCTCTTTGAAGACATTGAGGGATTACAATGCCAAGTATCAAAGGAGTGACGAGATGTACCCTAGAACCGGAGTGGATTAAATAGTCCTTGGCCCAATTTGGGGTCAAGACGAATTAATTAGGTTATGAGTCCATTGGACCAGTTAATCACCAATTGAGGACTTATGGCCATCTTGGGCTAAGTTCAATCAGGAGAGGCTTTGCCTCTATCCATTTAGGCCAATTGGGCCAAAGCATAGTGTTAAACACTACAGAGCAGTCAGTGTTGAACACTGGGAATGGGGTTGACAAGTTAGTGTTTAACACTAAGAGAATATTTGATGTTAAACACCAGCAACAATGCTTTTTCAGATTAGTGTTGAACACTGCAAATGAAGATCTCAGATTAGTGTTTAAACACTAAGGTAATCAGTGTTGAACACTGCGGATAAAGCTTTTTATTTAGTGTTGAACACTAAGGCCCAACAGTGTTTTAACACTGAGTTCGAGAGTTTTAATTTAGTGTTAAACACTAAGGCAAGAGGGGTCACGTGGCAGCACGTGAGAGCGCCCTCCCTTCATTTGTTCTGCTGAGATTATCGCATCTTTCTGCCGTCACGTGATGGGCATTCAAATGCCTATGTATTGGAGCTTCTGCCGAGGGTCACGTGGGTCACGTGGGATGCTGCCTCAAAGTATTTTGTTTAGAGGCTTTGTTAATCTTTTTCTCAGGAATTAAATTCCTCGAACTGTAAATTTCAGAGGAATTAAATTCCTACTTCCTTTCGATGACTTTTTTTTCTGGAATAGAGTTTAACTCTGAATTTTCTGTGGGAATTAAATTCCTCATATACGTGAAGGGCTGAATAGGGTTAGACCCTAATAAAAGTTTTTAAGGAGTTTAAACTTCCATCCTCTGTTAAATTATGATTAAGGGAATTAAATTCCTGCTGTTTCAACAGAACTGGGTTCTTAATTAGGGTTAAACCCTGTTTCTTTTTTGTTCTGAAGGAATTAAATTCCCATGATATAGGGTCAAGCCCTAACTTTTATTTTAAAGGAATTAAATTCCTATAGTTCTGTGAGAATTAAATTCTCGTGCTTGCATTCCTTCTCTATGTTTTGGATCTGCATGGCAGGATCTCAACCCATTGAGAATTAAATTCTCAACCTTAAGGGGAGATGTGCACTTTGCAGATCCTCTATCAAAGAGAGAGGAAATATGTTCTTCTGTTTTCACATTATCAGAGTTAAACTCTGTTGAGAATTAAATTCTCTTTCTTTCAAAAGGCCTTTTCTTTCTTACCTAGGGTTTTTTTTTGCAGAAGATCCGAGTCTTTTCAAAGTATCAAAGCTCTTCTCCTTTTTCTTTTTTCTTCTCTGCGCATGTATATATTTCTCTGTGTCTCTTGGCTCCTATTTATAGGAGAAGCAGCCGAATCAATCAGTTTTTGACGAATCTTCATTGAGATTTGATTTGTATTCATCATTTATTTTGGGCCGTTGGATTATTAGGTGAATTTTATTCACCATTGGATTTTAAAACCAGAGATTCTCCCTTGTTATTTTGGTTAGATTTAGAGGGGAAATCTTTCCAAACCCGAGATTTTCCCATAGATAGATGATATTTCATCACCTCTGAATCTTTAATTTGATTGGTCCCAGATAGTTGCTTTCCTTTGGAAAGATTTGAATTTCTCTCAGAATTTAATTCTGTTGACAAAATGGGATTTGAAAGCCGGTCACGTGTGACCACGTGACCCATGGTCACGTGTGAGCACGTGACCCCCTTTGGAATGAGCCTTTTCCTTTCTTTTACGCTTTGTCTTCTGATTGCTGCTAAAACGTCACGTGCTACCACGTGACCCCTGGTCACGTGTGAGCACGTGACCCCTGGTCACGTGTGAGCACGTGACCCTTGTTTGAACTCTCTTTCTTCGGTTCTTTTGGAGAACGAGTCTGCTGTCTTGAACGTCACGTGCCAACACGTGACCCTGGTCACGTGGGAACACGTGACCTCTTCTGAAGCCTTTTCTTGACTTGACCAGAGAACTTGTGTGCCTTTGACGCTTGGGTTTAAATGTCACGTGTCGCCACGTGATCCTGGTCACGTGGGAGCACGTGACTCTTTCTGAAGCCCATTTTCTTCAGCGTAGTCAGGAAACTGAACTTGATTTGATGATGCCTTTTAGGTGTCACGTGCCAACACGTGACCCCTTTTTGAAGCTTTTCCCAGAAGCTTTCCTGATTTTAAATCAGGAAACACCAACTAGTTTGGGAGTCACTGCTAAAAGCCTTGGGTGTTGCAAGACTAGGAATTACGCTTTAAAGTGCAAACATATCTTGTAATCGGTTGTTGGTACCTCAAGAAGTATTAACGGTCGCATGAAGGATGTGTAAGCAAAATTTAATTAAAAATTCACCTACTAATAAGTACTTTGGACAACGGACAAGGGTATGGTTGCTTGATTTGAATTTCCAAGTGTAGGGGTGATTCATACACACACGTAGGGATATGTGATTGGAGTTTAGATAAGAGAAAGGAATGAAGAATAGAACTTGTATCTTTAGTAGAATTGATAAAAATTCCTAAGTGGAGATGGAACCCTAGAAGAAAAAATTAAGAAATGCCGAAAGCTAAGTAGATCTGCAAGATATATCTAATCTTAAGTTAAATGATGAGGAAGTGTGAAGAATATGGGTGGATAATTTACAAGTAAAAGATAATAGAATTCTTAGTTAGAAAACCTAATTGGAGAATAAAAGTCAAAAAGCCAAATTGATAGGATTTTGTGGGTAGTATCCGCTGAAAACCCTCAGGAGACAACACTCCTCCTACTAGGGACACCTAGAGGTTTAACGGCTTGTTGCACGTGCTCAGTGCAATCGCGTTTCCCTGCGAAAGTGCGGTTAGGTTTTTGTAGTGAATAAAAAATAAGTTTGCTCGAGGACGAGCAAAAGATAAGTTTGGGGGTATTTGTTCACACCATAATATTGCATTATTATATTCCTCATTCTTATTTTTTTATAAATAAACAGGTGCTTTTGACGCATGTTTGCTACATATTACAGGTTACAGGTTCTTGGATCTAAAACAGTGAAAACGATGTAAACACGATGAAAAAGTGGACTTTGACCAACAAACAGAAGACTTTTGATTAAGCTGACATCAAAGATAAAATTCACAAAGTACAAGGCAATGCAAGGTCCAAGATTACAAAGCGAACGGTTAAAAGTCCACCGCAATTATTCACTGGAGATATGGAAGAAACATAAAAGCTATTTTAATAAAGAACCAAATAATAAGGAAGCCCAAAGATCCAAGGCCCAATACTTTCTTTAAAGAGAGAGAGACATAAAATTTTACCAAAGCTTGAAGTCTACTTTGACTAGGTCTTCCTAAGGATATTTTGGTAAATGTAGACATGCAAATCAATTGTAACCTAGGGTTTCCTATTCTCTATAAATAGGAACTCTACTCATTGTAATTTCTTATGCTTCCTTTTAATAATAAATCGAGAATTCTTTATGGAGAGCATCGGTGTTTCTTTTCAATTCATGAATTCAGATCTGACAACCCTGCGTTGATGATTGGAGAGATGCATCTGTAAGTAGATTTAATTCCTTACTCTAGTTTAGATTTCAATTCTTGCCCTAGGTAATTTTTATTCTCTGCCCTAGATAAATGTTCTTCAATTCCCTAATGAGTGAGTAGTTTTCTCGCTTGTTAGGGTTAGGAATGGGGAAGGATTTGAGAGACGAAGATCTCTCATCTCTTTTCTTTGCCAATCTTTTATGAAAATTAGAACTCCATGCATACCTTTTTATTCCGCTCCCTACGGCACTCTACCCTCGAGGTAACGGTGATTCCTTAGTCTAAAGGCTCGGATTTTAAGGTTTTCCATGGAGGTTAGGGTAAAGATTAAGAAAGGAAGGACAAGGATCTAGAGGAAGAATCAATCTTCCCAATCATCCTAATCCCCTTTGTTAAGATTTACCATAACAATAATATGATATCTTTAATTAAAGGCAATGGAAAGAGATGTAGATCTTTGTTTACCAAATTTTCCCTAAACCTAATCCTAGCAAGTTTCTAATCCTAGTATCATACAACTTCAATTTTTTGATTTAATAATCAATCCGAACACCCTTCGGAATTAACTCGTTAGCGCGATTAGGAAATTCACAACATCCCTGTGGACCGACCCGTACTCACCGGCTAGCTGCAAAGCGACGCCGTTCTTGATTGCGGTAAATATTTTTGATCATAAAACATCTCTAAATCAGCGCTGGCTCTCTCGTTCTTTGCACGTGAGGCGCTGCCTCAGAGTCTTTGACTCTTGACACTCTTGGCGCGAGCGCTCTCATGCTTTGCACGTGAGGCGCTGCCTCAGTTCAAATTTCAAATTTTGAACAGAGCCCTGCTCTCTTATTGGGGGGAAACAATGTTAGCATAGGTTAAACATGTTTATACAACCATGACACATTAAAACAAAAATTTATAAATGGTTATTTCATTTTATAACTAAGATGGTTCTAGAATATTAGAGAAAATAAAAATGAAAATGAAAATGGGAAAAATAAGCATGGTGCATTTAATGAAGGGTGAGAGTGTGCCATGGTTGATTTTTCTCTCACTCTCTAGACTCTTCACTCTCATTCTCTTCTGCTTCTTCTTCTTCTTCTTCTTCTTTCTTTCTCCTTAGCTAAAAAACCCCTTCCCTACCTCACAAAAACTCTACACAAATCACTACAAAATCCTTCACTAATCTTTTCTAAAATCTAATTTTAAAACCTCTTCAAGAGTTTCTTTGAAATAAGTCATCATCTTGAGGCCACTCTTTTCAATTTAGGATCACCTTCAAGTTAACTTCAAGGTATGAGTCAAGTTTATAATATGTTTTGCTAATTTTTTGCTTTAATTATTCTTAATTTAGACTTAAGGTAGTGTTTAAAGTAAATTTAAAGTTTCAAGAGAGGTTTTGGGTTAAGTTTGGGTTTTTTATAACTTCTCGGGCAATCATGACTTAAATTTGGTTAGTTAAGAGTAGTTTAGTGCTTAATATTCTTGTTTAACTACCAAGTTTTCACTAAAACACCTTAATGTTTTGGTTTAGTGTTAAATATCGTATTTAGTTAAGATTAGGGTCTCGTTTTAGAATCTGCTATCAACCCAGAGACTTTTAAGAGAAGTTGCCATTACTGAGAGCTAGTCCTAGGGCCATGAATACAACCCCAAGACCGGAGCACTCCCCTCCATTTTATGGCCTCAGATTTAATAATTCTGGCCACAATTTGCGGCCTATTTTGGGCTTTGGGTGTGAGTCTTTGTCGAGTGCTCTTTGGAACTTCAATTAGGCCTATGGAATGTGCAACTTTCTCTAATTGTTTGTATATGAGAATCTGGAACTGTTTTACCTTAATTTTGATGTTATGTTAACGTATGATACAGACGTTTCGATTCTTGTTTTGACGTTTCCTTTGGTTGACAGCCCTTAGGGGTAGTCGTAGACGTTGTTGCACACGTTTAACGCACTAAGTTCACACGTGTAGTAATTGATTTCGTGTCATATCGGATTTCTACCCTCATGTGCTAAGTTTTGTGCGATTATAGGATCGGTTTCGAAGACGTCGGACGCGGCTAGGAAAGGAAAGGATGTGGTCGGATTCAAGTAGCCAAGATCGTTCCGGTGAGTAGATTTAACATCTATAGGGGAATCGTTCGGATGGCGTAAAGCGCCCGATATTTAGTACTAATTGCAACTCTTGTATACATATACTTATACATTTATCCATATTGCATACGCATCATCATGCTCATTGACATCATCATACTAGCACACTTGCAACATTACCAATGGTTCATACCGCACGTGCACTATCTTATATGTACACACACGCCATTGGTAATTGCTATGTCACGCGCAGTGTAGAATTCACTTGATAACTTGCATTTTTGCATTACATCATTATTGACATATAAATCTTCTAGTTATTCATTTAGCTTGCATCATATTAATATCATGTACATTCTCCATCATCGACATATTTGCATATTATGATGTTCTTAGAGATTTCCGTTTTCATAAGATTTCTGAATTTGGGAAACCGCATGTGAATTTTGAAAACTTATGATCATTTTAAAAGAAAAAATTGGTTTCTCGTGATATGATGTGTGGTGTCCACCATTTTTTTCTCGGTTCTTGAATTATGTATACCTGATTCTAGGAGAGAGGAGGCATAGTCTGAGGGTACATGGTGGACCCGGTAAGGTATCCCGGGGAAAGAAGATCGTATAGATAGATGTTGAACCTGGCAGGGAAAAAATATCTACCGGTGACTGTTTGGCCCGGCAGATATCCGGAGGATACCGACAGGAGTCGTGTGATTCAGATGGATTTGAGGGCCGATCTGAGAGACAGCACCCAATATATTGAGATTTGAGTGTCGATGCTCGACACGGGATTATGTTGTTTTTATTGATGATACTTTGGTTTTACCATACCATAATTTATTAAGACATACTTAGTTTTCTCATAGCAGATATCCAGATTTCATACTTGATCACTTAATCATGTCACATCTATGCTAGTACATCGCATCATAATTCATAATTAAGATCTGACGCCATTACTTGCATACTTGCGATTGTTTCATATGATGTTATTTATTACTCATGAGCTGACAACTCACCCCCGTTGTACCACAGTGTCTTGCAGGACCGACCCGTCAGCACAGTCGAGGCGGGGCACACTGCTACCACTTCTGCTACTTGTTTTGCTTTGACTTTTGGTCCTGATATTTTTTAGGTGGGTTATACGGTTATTCTTTTGTTTTTCCATCTTGCATATTCTCTTTTTGTATCTAGTATACTCCATCTACAACTTGTACATTTGACTTAAAGACGAGACTGTGAAACTTGTATTATATTGACATCTGGTGTCGAGCTCGTGTGAGCCGACTTTTATGTTTTTCTTTGTGGGCGATGTTTTTCTTTTCTTTCTTCTTTATTGCTTCGCACTATGATGATATATTCTTGCTTGTGTTTGTGTTCCGCCAATTCGGCGAAGAGCTAGCTCCTGTTTAGGGATGCCTATTATTATTGCTTATGTATATTCATGTTATGTATTGGTTTTAGGATCAGTTTTATAAAGGAAATGTTGCCGAAATTTTTATAATAACTTGAATCTTCAAAGATTTTGATATAACTTTTGTATTTAAAATTAACATTTTAAACAAGTATTTTACCACTCTATTTTATTTCACAGTTTAGATTCTGGGATTTTGACTTACTTGAATTACGTTACGCCTTTAGACGTTGCGCGATTTAAGTGTCAATCATGTTCCACCTTCGGGTCGTGACAAAGTTGGTATTAGAGCGGTAGGTCTTACCTTTCTGAATGTAGGATGACCCTTGGTATGACGGAGTAGGTGACTCAAGCAGAGTGACATAGCGTGTGTATGTTTCGCGGCATACTCACGATACGATACTCCGCCTAAGTGACCTTAGTATATTGCTTGTAATTCCTTCCTTGATTCCATGTATCCTTTTGTTTCGATTGCAATATTCTTATCGAATCCTGTTTCTTGTTCCAGTCATTGTGCCGCCAAAGACTATGAGGGCCCAGAAGGCTGCTGCCAGAGATGAGGTTAGGACGGGCTCATCTGAGACGAGGACCGACCAGGGCAGTACGCCTACCCCTCAGGGGCAGATTGATCCCCCTTCTCCAGGTCAGATTGCTAGGCTGGAGGTGAGTATTCAGGATTTACGCTAGATGGTTGGATCTTTGATCGAGGTCAGCCGAGCACCGAGATCTGATGATGTTCCTCCTACTATGGGGACTATGATTGTATCTATTTCTCAGACAGTTATACCTGCCGCTACCGAGACTATCGCAGTATCACTACATGAGTTTATGAGGTTGAAGCCTTCGGTTTTCACTAGCACAGACGCAGCAGAGAATCCAAAGTCGTTTCTCAACAGGATGGCCAGGATTTGTCGTTCCTTGAGGTGTTCTGATGCAAGATTGGTCGAGCTTGCTAGTTTCCATTTAGAGGGTTTTTTCCAGACTTGGTGTGAGTCCGTTGAGAGAGGCCGAGTTGCAGGTCTTCCTCCTATGATATGGGATGAGTTCATGACGGTTTTCCTTGCTCGTTTCTTTTCGCAGAGCGTCAGGGATGCTCGAGCTCACAGCTTTGAATATTTGCGCTAGACTCCTGGTATGATCGTGGCCGAGTACGATATCCAGTTTACCCAGCTATCCAGATATGCTCCTTATTTGGTGGACACTGAAGAGAAGCACATCAAGAGATTTGTGCGAGGCCTTGATACACAGTTGTATCTTTCTATTGGCGCTCAGCACTTTGACACCTATGCAGCAGCGATGGACACAGCCATATTAGTGGAGGAGCATATTACTGAGACTATGACTATTTCTGGACCGAAGCGGATTCGTACTGGTGTATCGGCTCCCGGGTAGTTTGGCAGAGGTATGGAAGGCAGAGGCCGCGGCGGATTTTTTTAGGACGTGGTGGCGGCCGAGGCATGATACGGGGCCAATTATTTAGCTCTTACTTACCGGGTCAGCAACCGTCGCCAGGATGTTTTTGGTGTATGAGTCCTCATCACCGTGTCAGACATTGTACTGTGAAGCGCTAAAGCGAGACAGCAGTTCTACAGGTCACCTTACCACCTTCACCCCCTTCTCTGAGAGCTTTACCTCCTACGCCCATCATTACTCCACGCCAGATCGACGTTCCGAGAGGGCGTAGTCGTGGCGGTCTTTTTCAGAGAGGACGAGATGGCAGAGGCAGAGGACAGCCAAGTACCGGTAGAGGATAGGCCCGAGTTTTTTCTTTGACTACGTAGGATGCGCAAGCATCGAATGCAGTTGTGACAGGTACTCTTTCAGTGTGTTCTTTCGACGCACGCATATTGTTCGACCCTGGTTCTATACACTCTTATGTATCCATACACTTTGTACCGAGTTTGGGCCAAGATTCGTCTTTGTTAGATCAGCCACTCATTGTGATTACTCCCGTAGGTGAGTCTTTTATCACTCGACATGTGTTTCAGTCGTGTTCCGTTCGTATTGGGGATAGAGATTCTTCTGTTGATTTGATCTTTCTCGACATGTTAGACTTCGACATTCTATACGGCATGGATTGGTTAGCCACTTGTTATGCATCCGTGGACTGCCATGAGAAGACGGTCAGATTTAGTTTTCGGGGAAAGCCAGTTCTTGTTATTCAGAGAGACCGTAGTGCCACCCTTCCCAGTTTGATTTCTGCCCTTTGCGCTAGTCGGCTCTTGAGGAAAGGATGTCGGGGATTCTTGGCATATATTCATGATGCTGGAGCCACAGAGATCCCATTGGACCAGGTTCCGATTGTGAAAGAGTTTCCTAATATATTTCCTGATGAGTTACTTGGATTGCCGCTAGAGCGCAATATCGAGTTCTGCATCAACTTGATCCCCGGCATGGGGCCTATTTCTATACCGCCTTACCAGATGTCCCCGGCGGAGATTAAAGAGCTTAAGGATCAGTTGCAAGATTTACTTGACAAGGGACTTATTCGTCCGAGTGTGTCGTCTTGGAGAGCTCCTGTCCTGTTCGTTAAGAAGAAGGACGTCATATGAGATTGTGCATTGATTATCGTCGGCTGAACCGAGATATGGAGCGGAATAGGTATCCTCTACTTCGCATTGACTATTTGTTTGATCAGCTCCAGGGTGCGGGACATTTTTCGAAGATTGACTTGCGGTCGGGTTATCATCAGTTGCGGGTCCGGAATGATGACATTCTGAATACTGCTTTTTGGACACGCTATGGGCATTACGAGTTGTAACATTTTGGAAAATTATAAATATTAATTTATAATTTTAAATATGAATATAATGAGTTTAAAAAAATGATATCGCATTGAATTTTGGTATCGGATTTATATCCGTAAAAATGTGATTATTTTGGTAAATATGAAGAAAAGTGTGTGATATCATAAAAAATGATATTTTAACATGACATGAGATTTTACATTAAGATAATGATATTTAAGAGTTAGAATAAGTATTTCATTTCTTTTTAAACATGAATTTAGATTTGTAATATGAAGGGTTTTAATTAAAGAAAAAGAGTTTTTCTTTTGTTTTTAATTCTTTGTTTAAGAGTGGGGACGTGTTTATGATATACTAGGTTAAACTCTCACAATCTCCACACCACACACTCATCCTCCTCCCTCCACCTTCTCACTTTACACCACCACCTTCCCACTCTCCACCTCACCCTTCATAGTTAACACCTCATGCTTTCTCTACATACAACACTTAGAAAAAATTTTAGATTTCTCAAACTGAACAAACATACTCTTTTCAAGCTCCAACATCAAAATTTCTAAGTGTTCACCACTACAAAGAAAAAAGCCATTATTTCCTTCATCAAAGTTGTTCACAACTTCAAGCTTGAGCCAATACAACACCTAGGAGCTTCCACATATTCTTCTTGAACTGGTGTTCCCTTATTTATAGTGTGCAGTATATAGAATTTGAACTATTTTTGATATTTGAGAGTGTATATTTGAATCTGGAACCACTTAGTGTAACCACTAGAAAAATTAACAAGACCATAGTATTATTAGACCACTCGGAAACTATACCTAAAGACCGAGCCCTTATCTCCTAGGTTCATCCGGCAAGAATCCCCTTTTGACCGGCGTCGTCGGGCCCCTTGAGGGATTTTGTGTTGATTTTTGTTCAGTAGGTGTATTTAGCTATTTTATGATCTATAGTATTGTTTGATTTGTCCCAATATTCATACAGTGAAATCTGGGAGTATTCTAGTATGGGTTTTGTTAAAGTTTCCGACATTTCGATACGGTTTTTCGTATTTCTATGCCATCACTGAATTGTTGACGTTCGTACGTTAATAACAGGGATATCTTGTCGTTTTTAGAGTAAGTAAGCTGTAGGTTCTAACCTACGGGTGCCTAGCTCGTTATTTTGGTTTTTGATATCATATTTACATCGATATGATTTAATTACGATTATAGGTACAATCATGAAGGTTTCCGAGACAGATGACGGACATAGCAATCGTGGGTTCAACAAGCTCAACAAGTTGGTGAGTAGATTTACATCTATATGAGATGTCGGGTGGATGGCGTATAGCACCCCCGCAACTATTTAACTAGGATAGGATAGTTATGCTATCTAGTTAGTTCTTATTGATGATTTAGTTAAGGGTTTTAATATTATTTATCATCTAGTATGTTATTCATGTGCATATAGTTTAATACATGGTTATTATGACATACGTACATGACGATAGATCCGTACAATATGGATATTCTGATAATGTGAATATTGTATGAGGGATCATGCTGTACTTGAGATAATATGGATATTGTATGAGGGATCATGCCATACTTGTGGTAATGTGGATAGTGTGCCGAATACGGCCAAGTTTCTTACAGATTTGTGTAATCTTAAATTATTTTAATTTAGAAGGTTATATTCGAGTGAGCTATACTCTTTTAAAAACTAACGATTCGTTTCCCTTTTAATTGATAAATGATAAGGATGCGATGCTAATTTCCAAATGAATATCTATTTTTAACTTAAGGAAGCATCCTTATTTCAAAACCAACGTTTCGTTCCATTCTCAAAGATAACGGTATTGTTCATAGCAAGTAGTTATATTTAATATTTACGCAAAACGCTTAGATTTACTTTACATGTTCGCGATACACTTATCGATGATATACGTTTCCATTATATGAATACACTAATAGAACACTACACGATTACCAATGAGTATTATGTTGCACGAGTATAGATGCATATGTTACACTACACCTCATTGGTATTGCCTTGCCACTGTAGGACCGCTATACCATGTGATGTATATGTAATTCCAATACGAGGCATATTGATTCCTTATATCCAGAAAATCTGATTTTATTATGTACTATGGATATGGGTAGAATTACTTTCTGTTTTATACACTATAGAACACTTGCACAATACAAATGATTGCTATGCTACATGAGCATAGAGCGTATGCTACACTACACATCATTAGTATTGCCATGACACTGTAGAACTATTACGTTTGTTGCATGTATGACTTTATTTACGTACTTTACCTTTATTACCTATTGAATATCGCGAATACCAATACCATGGGTATTCGTATTCAATTCTTATGAGTTTCAGGATGTTTTACTTTCGATGATATATATCAGTGGTATGAGACGCTGTTATATATATATATATATATAATATCATCAGAATGATCTATGAAAGTACCCTTATTATTTACTTAATATTTCTGGATACGATGAGTTGACGTCCAGCATGAGTTTGATGTTTTCTGATTGTTTTTATTCCGAACCGAGTGGGGGAGATGTATGGTTATGGACTTGCTAATTATCCAGGCTGAGTGGGGGAGTAAACAGACGGATACATGGTGGACCCGGTCGAGACCGAGGGGCAGGAAAGCCACATTAGAGGCGAGGAGCCTAGCGAGGACACTCGATACCGAAGATGGATATTAGAACGGCAGATATCCAGGGGATACTGGCCGGAGCTAGAGTTGAGCACGGCGGATATGCAGGGGATACTGACCGGGGCCAGGGATATCGAAGGGCGATCATCCGTTGAGATGGTGTCAACGATTTCTGCATTTATGTGTCGGTGATCGACACGAGAGATTTGAGGATTTACGTGTCGGTGATGGACACGAGAGATTTCTGATTTCGGGTGTCAATGCTGGACATTTATATATTGATATGTTTCTATCATGTGAGGTATACAGTTATAGTTGTGCATTATTGTAGCTGATCAGGACTGATCAGGGGAACAGTACCTAAATACCTTTTTACCAGTTGGTGCATATAAAAAGGAAATCTAAAACGAGCTATAGTCTCATTATTTTGACATGTCTAGTATGACACTGGAATCTTTTAAACCGTAAACCTCTTATCACATTTTACTAAAACAGCAAGACGTATATCTTAAATAAGATACCTATTATACTTCATACTATCACGTTTGCTTTTATGCCGTGACATATGTATTCCATAGCTATTTTAAAGAAGATGTTTTACATATATATTTTGGGTTCCGGTGATGGATAGTGTTGCATTTATGATACTTATGCATATTATATATATATCAATACAGGATATGATAATACTATACTTATAACCTAGGTATCGTTGTGCATTTCGATTTCTACCCTGTGATGTACTTTTATTCACTGAGTTGGCAACTCACCCCCATTGTGCAACAGTTTCTTGCAGGTTATAACGCTCGGAATATCGGTGGATTGCGGCAGACCCTTCTTCTCGG
The DNA here is from genome assembly GCA_030015575.1 of Agapanthus africanus. Classification (NCBI taxonomy): domain Eukaryota; kingdom Viridiplantae; phylum Streptophyta; class Magnoliopsida; order Asparagales; family Amaryllidaceae; genus Agapanthus; species Agapanthus africanus. The sequence continues at coordinate 321,323,053 of JASDDO010000006.1, read as the reverse complement.
TGATTGCTTTGGTAGGTGGGCTACTGTTGTTCATACCCACACTTGTATATTTATATATTCTTGTATCTAGTAAAACTCCATCGACTTAGAACTTGTATATTATGGACTTAGAAGCGAGACTTAGAGTTTGTGTGTTGTGGGCGTAGCACTCGTTGGAGTCGACTCTTTTATACTTGTTGGTTTGTTTCACTTTTCTTTTCTTTGCCGTTGGGCATCGTATATTGTTTGCTTGGTTGCTCTGCCATTTGGGCGTGAAAGCTAGCTCTCGTTGGGATGTTGTTTTTATTATTATGTTGTATCAGGTTTTATTCAAAATTTACAAAGGAGGTGCTGTCGAATTTCAAAATGCCATAAATGCTTTTTCAAACATACTTAGTTAAATTTAAATCTTTATTTTAAACTGATCCCATCTGATGACTATTTTAAACCTCACCTCCAATATTTTCAAAAATGGTTTAGATTCCGGGTTTCGGTTTACTTGGACCATGTCGACGTTTTTAGATGTCACGCGATTTAAGTGTCGGTCACGTGCCACATTCGGGTCATGACACGAGTTCTTGGTGATGTCGTTCGGGCTCACTAATACCCCAGCAGCGTTCATGGATTTGATGAACCGAATCCTCAGGCCGTTTCTCGACTAGTTTATTATTGTATTCATTGACGACATTCTGGCGTACTCCAAGAGTCGAGAGGAGCACAGCATTTGAGGATCACATTGCAGATATTGAGAGAGCACCAGTTGTTTGCTAAATTCTCGAAGTGTGCTTTTTGGCTTGATAGTGTTGACTTCTTGGGTCATATGGTTATGAGAGATGGTATACGAGTGAACCTGAAGAAGATCGAGGCCGTAAAGTATTGGTCCAGACCTGTTTCAGTGATAGAGGTTCGCAGCTTCTTGAGCTTATCCGGTTACTACCGATGTTTTGTACATGATTTTTCTCGTATCGCTGCATCGCCAATCGGACTGACTCGGAAGTGAGTTCCATTTCTTTAGACTGAGACATGTGAGTAGAGTTTTCGGCAGTTGATGACTCGTTTGACGACTGCACATGTTCTATCTTTGCCTTCAGGATCAGGCAGCTGTATTGTTTATTGCGATGCTTCTCGAGTGGATCTAGGTTGCATGTTGATGCAGCACGGCAAATTCATCGCTTATGCTTCTCGGCAATTGAAGAAGCACAAGCAGAACTATCCCACTCACGATCTAGAGATGGCCGCGGTAATCTTTGCGCTCAAGATTTGGAGGCATTACTTGTACGTCGAGTAGTGCCAGATCCTTACGGACCACAAAAGCCTGAAGTACATCTTCCAACAGCGGGATCTGAATTTGAGGTAGCGCCGTTGGATGGAGCTTGTAAAAAACTATGACTGTGAAATCTTTTATCACCCGAGCAAAGCGAATGTGGTAGCTGATGCTTTGAGTCGGAAGCCCAGAGGTAGTTTGTCCTATTTGAGCACAGTTCATAGACAGTTTTCTACAAATTGGCAGATCTTATGCGATAGCAGAGTAAAGTTTGAGTTCACTACCATCGGAGGATAGCTTGCGCATGTCCATGCCCGTCCACTTTTACTTGATCGCATCCGGGAGGCACAGTCCGACGATTTCCGTTTGTCCGAGATTATGGAGCAGGTTCGACAAAAGAGAGATTTGGAGTTTGTGATTGATGGCCAGAGAGTGCTACGATTTGGGACTCGTCTATGTGTACCAGATTCTGAAGGGATGAGACGCGAGATCTAAGAGGAGGCACATCAATCATTATATAAGGTTCATCCGGGTTCCACTAAGATGTATTGTGATTTGAGAGATATCTACTGGTGGGAAGGGATGAAGAAAGATGTTTTAGATTTCATTTCGAGATACTTGACTTGCCATCAAGTCAAGGCCGAGCATCAGAGGCCGGCGGGAGAATTACAGCCTTTGCCTATTCCGGAGTAGAAATGGAAGCAGATCTCCATATATTTCGTTATGGGTCTACCTAGGTCCAGTCGAGAGTATAACTCCATTTGGGTGATTGTAGATCGGTTGACGAATGCGGCCCACTTCCTCTCAGTGAAGACCACTTTCGGATTTGGTCAGTATGCTCAGATATATATTGATGAGATTGTGCGGCTACACGGCGTTTCGACATGCATTATTTCCGACAGAGGCACCCAGTTTACCAGCCGTCTTTGGCAGAAACTTCAGGAGGTTTTGGGCACCCGTTTGAGTTTCAGTACAACTTTTCATCCGCAGACTGATGGTCAGTCAAAGCGGACTATACAGACTCTCGAGGATATGCTCCGAGCATGCATACTAGATTTTGGTGGCAGTTGGGATCGTCACTTGCCCTTGATAGAGTTTTCCTACAATAACAGTTTTCAAGAGAAGATTCAGATGACACCTTTTGAGGCTTTATATGGGAGAAAGTGTCGATCACCAGTATGTTGGACCGACCTCAGCAAGAGCAGGATTTTGGGACCGCGGCTAGTTCTGAAGACTACGGAGAAGATCCAGTTGATCCAGGATTGGATGAGAGTAGCCCAGAGCAGGCAAAAGTCTTATGCCGATCGCCGTCATCACAGACTTGAGTTCGCCGTGGGTGATCATGTTTTCTTAAGAGTCTCGCCAATGAAGAGTGTGATGAGGTTCGAAAAGAAAGGGAGACTTAGTCCCAGATATGTAGGTCTTTTGAGATTCTTGAGCGAGTCAGTACCGTCGCCTATCGCTTAGCACTTCCACCCAGTTTTCTTGATGTACATCCCGTATTTCATGTATCAATACTTCGCAAGTACCTTCATGACCCTTCTCATGCGATTCAGTATCAGACGATTCAACTGGAGCGCAATCTTTTCTTCACCGAGAAGCCGGTCGTTATCCTGAACCAGCAGGAGAAAAAATTACGGTCGAAGGCCTTACCGTCCGTGAAGGTTCTATGGCGTGGCCCGAATAACGAAGAGGTCATGTGGGAAGTTGAAAGCGAGATGCGAAAAAAATATCCTCAATTCTTCAAAGGTACGCATAATTAGATTTTAAATTCGGGGACCGAATTTCTTAAAGGGGGAAGATTATAACGTTTTAAATTTTTTTAGAATAATTATAAATTAATTAGTGGAATAACATGCATTATTTTTCCAATAAAACTAGTCAATAATTATTTCTATATGTGTGTATATATATACTTATTTATTTATGTATTTATTTGATTATTTAATTATTTATTTATTAAATTATTTTAAATGCATATACACACACTAATCTAGTGTTAACAATAAGTTAGTATAGGTTAAACATGTTTATGCAACCATGACACATTAAAACACAAATTTATAAATGATTATTTCATTTTATAAGTAGGATGGTTCTAGAATATTAGAGAAAAGAAAAATGAAAATGAAAATGAGAAAAATAAGCACGGTGCATTTAATGAAGGGTGAAAGTGTGCCATGGTTGATTTTTCTCTCACTCTCTAGACTCTTCTCTCTCATTCTTTTCTTCTTCTTTCTTTCTCCTTAGCTAAAAAAACCCTTCCGTGCTTCACAAAAACTCTACACAAATCACCACAAAATTCTTCACTAATCTTTTCTAAAATCCAATTTTAAAACCTCTTCAAGAGTTTCTTTGAAACAAGTCATCATCTTGAGGCCACTCTTTTCAATTTAGGATCACCTTCAAGTTAACTTCGAGATATGAGTGAAGTTTATAATATGTTTTGCTAATTTTTTGCCTTAATTATTCTTAATTTAGACTTAAGGTAGTGTTTAAAGTAAATTTAAAGTTTCAAGTGAGGTTTTAGGTTAAGTTTGGGTTTGTTATGAATTTTAGGTTAATCATGACTTAAATTAGGTTAGTTAAGAGTAGTTTAGTGTCTAACAGTCTTGTTTAACTACCAAGTTTTCACTAAAACACCTTAATATTTTGGTTTAGTGTAAAATATCATATTTAGTTAGGATTAGGGTCTCGTTTTAGAATCTTCTATCAACACAGAGACTTTTGAGAGAAATTGCCATTACTGGGAGCTAGTCTTAGGGCTATGAATACAACCCTAAAATCTGAGCCTTCCCATCCATTTTATGGCCGTAGATTTAATAATTTGGCAGCAATTTGCGGCCCATTTTGGGGCTTTGGGTGTGAGTCTTTGTCGAGTGCTCTCTGGAACTCCAATTAGGCCGATTGAATATGCAACTTTCTCTAATTGTTTGTATAGGAGAATCTGGAACCGTTTTACCTTAATTTAGACGTTATGATAACCTACGATACAGATGTTTCAATTCTTGTTTTGTCATTTCCTTTGGTTGACAGCCCTTAGGGTTAGCCGTAGACGTTGTTGCACACGTTTAATGCACCAAGTTCACACATGTAGTAGTTGATTTCGTGTCATATCGGATTTCTACCCTCATGTGCTATGTTTTGTGCGATTCTAGGATCGATTGCGGAGACGTCGGACGTGGCTAGGAAAGGAAAGGAGGTGGTCGGATTCGAGTAGCCGAGATTGTTCCGGTGAGTAGATTCAACATCTATAGGGGAATTGTTCGGATGGCGTAAAGCGCCCGATGTTTAGTACTAATTGCAACCCTTGTATACATATACTTATACACCTATCCATATTGCATACGCATCATCATGCTCATTGACATCATCACACTAGGACATTTGCACCATTACCAATGGTTCATACCGCACTTGCACTATTTTATATGTACACAGATACCATTGATAATTGCTATGTCACGCGCACTGTTGAACTCGCTTGAAAACTTGAATTTTTGCATTACATCATTATTGACATATAAATCTTCTAGTTATTCATTTAGCTTGCATCATATTAATATCATGTACATTCGCCATCATTGACATATTCATATATTATTATGTTATTGGAGATTTCCGTTTTCATGAGATTTCTGGATTTGGGAAACTGCATGTGAATTTTGAAACCTTATGATTATTTTAAAAGAAAATTGCGGTTTCTCATGATATGATGTGTGGCGTCCACCATGAGTGTAGGGTGTTTTTCATCATCCCATTGAGATGGGAATACGCGCGCGCTTGTCAAGCGCATTACAGATTCCTCCTGCCTAGGGTAGGCTGGGGTTTATTGATTGTGGGGATCCGAATCTCTAGTAGCCGCGGACTAAGCTGGCGTTAATTACCCTTCGCCTTTGGAACAAGAGCACCTCCGATTAACGGGTCAAACAGGTCATGCAAACTCAATGTGCAGTATACGTGTGTTGTTTTTTGAAAGGGGTTTTGGATATATTGGGGCCCCGCAGAGTTTTTACGGGGGTCCCGCTACCCCGACAGCGGGCTTGGATAGCGGGCTGGTGTTGTAGAGTATGTGTGTGTGTATAAAGAGAAAGGGCATCCAAAAGATGCGTGGGAGAAAGTGCCAGCGCCTCATATGCGCGGCACGCGGGCGCTGGCTCTATCGCCTTGGGCGCTCGTGCTTTGGGCGCCAGCACCTCACGTGCCAGGCAAGTAGACGCTAGCGCCTCATATGCCCAGCACGTGGACACTCGAGCGCTCACGCTTTGGGCGCTAGCGCCACACGTGCCAGGCACGTGGGCGCTCGGGCACTAGCGCTTTGGGCGCTAGCACCTCACGTTCCAGGCATGTGGGTGCTCGGACGCTCGCGCTTTGGGTGCATGGGCGCTTGCGCCTCACGTGCCAAGCACGTTAGCGCTCGGGCACTGGGCGGCAAAAGGGACTTGGTCCCAGCACTGGGAGTTGTGCTCCCAGAAAGAAATACTTATTATTTTTTTTTGTGTGTGTGTGTGTGTGTGTGTGTGAGGAGTTAAACTCCTAAGATATTTATGAAGCTGATGAAGGGGCTTCTCCCCTTAAGCCCTAGATCTTCCCCAAAGTGGGGTCTTTGGAGATGTGTCTCCTTCTTCCTCTTTTGTTGGCCGGCTTTTGGGTAACAAGAGGGGTGAGATTTTAAAAACCTCTCATTTTTAAGATCTGATGGAAGATCCAAGCTCCTTTTTGTGGGTTTTGTGGTGAAAAACTATTTAGTTTCGGAAAAGGAAGAGTAAAACTCTTGATTTAATTCAAAAGAAAGAAGGTTTTAGAACCTTGAGCAAGGAGAAAGAGCACAGATCTTGATTTTTTTTGGGAAAGAGAAAAAAGTTGTTAGGTATTTTCATTATCTTTGCCTTTATAGGCTATACACTTTACATATAACCCTTTGGGCTTTACAAAATGGCATTTTTCCTATCCCATGCCTCGTGTGCTATTTCTTTTTGTACATAAGCTATGGGCTTTACAAAAATTTGGTTTTATGCCCATTTTTCTTACATTTATTTAAAAAATAAAAAAGGGAAATACACCAAAATTATTTATTACAAAATTTTTATTTTGGTATAGCGGAAGGCCGGACGCTTTGTGTTCGGGCTCGACCCGGGTATTAGCCCACTTGACCTATGCTTGGGCCCACTTAGCTTAGGGTTGACTTTGATTTTGACTTGGTTAACCGGGGTGAAAATTTCGACCCCAACAAAATGCCACCCATCAATAAATGCACGCAGCATATGTGGGTCGTGTGTATGAAATTGATGGATCTTCTTTTACGTGGAGGCGACTTGATTTGGTTCCCGCTTTTTGGGAAGCTGGCACTGCCCTTTTTACGACATGGACGGTCGATGCTTGACGTGTCTCCGAGATGGAGTATCTGGTTGACTTGATTCCAAGGCGGAGTATAATTCCGACGAGGAGTTCGTTGCTGCCCTTTTAGCGACATGGATGGTCGGTGCTGCCCTTTTAGTGACTTGGACGGTCGGTGCTGCCCTTTTAGCGACTTGGACGGTCGGTGCTGCCCTTTTTGCGACTTGGACGGTCGGTGCTGCCCTTTTAGCGACTTGGACGGTCGATACTGCCCTTTTTGCAACTTGGACGGTCGATGCTGCCCTTTTTGCGACTTGGACGGTCGGTGCTGCCCTTTTAGCGACTTGGACGGTCAGTGCTGCCCTTTTAGCGACTTGGACGGTCGATGCTGCCCTTTTTGCGACGTGGATGGTCGATGCTGCCCTTTTTATGAATTGGACGATCGATGCTTCCCTTTTAGCGACTTGGACGGTCGGTGCTGCCCTTTTTGCGACTTGGACGGTCGGTGCTGCCTTTTTTGCGACTTGGACGGTCGGTGCTGCCCTTTTAGCGACTTGGACGGTCGATACTGCCCTTTTTGCGACTTGGACGGTCCATGCTGCCCTTTTTGCTACTTGGACGGTCGGTGCTGCCCTTTTAGCGACTTGGACGGTCGGTGCTGCCCTTTTAGCGACTTGGATGGTCGATACTGCCCTTTTAGCGACTTGGACGGTCGAATGTTCTGATTTGACTTTCTCCGCTTTCTGCGGTGTCAGGATTTGACTTGTTTCTGAGGTGGAGCATGATTCTACCAGGGAGGTTGTTGGTTGTCTTTCTAACTTGATATGATTTGGGTTGACATGAGCATCGCTATTCTGGAATATGGTACCAGGAGCGAATCATCATCTACTATGACAGGGTTTGGGGATTTTGGTTTTGGTTTAGCATCAGCATCGCTTCACTGGAATATGGTACCAGGGGCAAATCATCATTTTCCATGAGGAGATTTCCTTCATTCCCAATTTAACGACTTTAGGGGTCATCTGTTCCCAGTTTAACGACTTAGAGGTCATCTATTCCCAGTTTAAAGACTTAGGGGTCGATTGGATTGGAGTTTTGGAATTTTGGTATTAGGGTAGGCATCAGCGTTGCTAACACTGAAGCACATGTGCTAGGAGCAATTCATCATTTGCCTTTTCCTGTTGGGGAGCGATGGCTTAGGAGACAGGTTTAGGTCCCTATCACCTAAGACTTTTCAATTTTATGAGCCGTAAGGGTCCCATAAAAGCATTTTCTCCCTATGAGTCGAAAGGATCTCGTAGGTGTACTTTCTCCTTAGGAGTCGTGAGGACTCCTAAGTGTGTTTTTGCTTTGTGAGTCGTAAAGATCCCACGAAGGTGTTTTCTTACGAGTCGAGAGGATCTCGTATGTTTGTTCTCCTCATGTATCGTGAGGATACATGAGTGGGTCATCCCAAATGGAGCATAAGTCCAAGGGCGGAAACCGGCCGCTGGACTGGTGATTGCGGTGAGGTATAGGTATGACGAGAATTATTTGAGCTCGTAGATTGTATACGGTAGTCAATTTGGGGACTAACCGTAGGGCCGGGAGAATTTTGAGAAATTGGATTTTGGTTGGCGTCTGCATCGCTGCACTGGAATATGGTACCAGGAGCGACTCATCATTCGCCGTTTAGGGACTTGGAATTTGGATCTTATTTGGCATCAGCATTGCTGCACTAGAATAATACCAGGAGCAACTCATCATTTGCCCCGAGAGGACTTGGGATTTGGTTTTTGGGTCGGCATCAGCATCGCTAAAACTGAAGCAATGCCAAGAGCGACTTATCATTTGTGGTTGGGAAAGCTTGGGATTTGGGTTTTTGGTCGGCATCAGCATCGTTAACACTGAAGCAAAATGCTAAGAGCGACTCATCATTTGCTGTTGCCCGTTGGGGAGCGATGGCTCTGGAGACAGGTTTAGATCCCGATCACCTAAGGATTTTCAATTTTATGAGCTGTAAGGGTCTCATAAAAGCGTTTTCTCCCTACGAGTCGAGAGGATCTCGCAGGTGTATGTTCTCCTTAGGGATCGTAGGGATCCCTAATTGTGTTTCTCCTTTGTGAGTCGTAAGTTTGAGATTCCAGTCTCTCTTGTTGGCTGAAGCATTTTTTCTCAGGAGCTTGCATAGAGTCTTATTGAAGGCTTCGGCTAGCCCATTGCTCTTGGATTATAGGTGGAGAAATATCTCCAGTCTATCTTGTGTTGAGTAGCGAACCTTGAGACTTTGAATCTCTTGAAAGAAGGCCCATTGTCAGAAATGATTCTTCTTGGTGTACCGAAGCGGTATAGAATATTATGCTGGAAGAATGTTAGAATATTTTCTGTCTTGACTTCTTTTAGCGGGACAGTTTCAGCCCATCTGGAGAAATAGTCGGTTGCGGCCAACATGAACCGGTGGCCTTTGGATGACGGAGGATCAATTGGGCCAACAATGTCGGTGCCCCAAACTTCGAAAGGCCACGATGCCACCGTAGGATGCAACGGATTAGGATACTTATGAATGAAATCACCGTGAATTTGGCAGAGATGGCATTTCTTAACGTTCTCTTCACAATCCCTTATCATGGTGGGCCAGTAATATCCAAGTCGTTTGATCTGAAGCCGCATTTTGGGGCCGGACTGGTGAGCCCCGCAGACGTCTGAGTGAACTTCTTTCATGACCTTTTGGTCTTCGGCCAATGACAAACACCTGAGCCAGAGTTGGTCATATGACTGATTGATTTGAAAAAGTGGATGTAGTGTAACCGCAATCAGAATGGTGTCGCGCGTAACTAGACCGAGATGAGTACGGGCCGTCCTCTGGGAAACGTTGAACCTTTTATTCTTACTTTAGATGTGTTGAGAAAGAGAGGAGGGATAAAGAATATTGTAGAATGGTTGTAGGATCTAGATCTACGTTAAATACGGATGCAAAATATAGATCTAGATTAACTACGGATGTAAGTTTATATAAGAAGGGGGCTTGTAGGGTTCATTAGGATTTAGTAGTTATGGATGATTAATTAAATATTACTCTTTCTGTCCTTTAATAGATTTAAAACTAGAACGACAGTGATGCATGTAGATTAGGGTTTCTGGAAGGAAAAGGAATCCCACTCTTAACCCCTATCTCGACATGGAACTCCGTTCATATCTAGCCTTTACCAAATCAATAATTAATCTAATCTCTAATCGCGGTCGAGACTAACAATGAATTGGTAGCGCGCCCGATTAGGATGTTAATGATTCTTTTGATAAAGTTTATAAACTTTATAGGACGTAAAAAGAGTTTAAGGATTTTCATCATCCATTAACCTACCCTAATCCTACGAACCCTAACAAGCGGGGAATTACTCGCGCATGTTGGGAGAAGAAGAGATGGAGAGAGAATTCATAATGAAACTACAAAGAAATAGAATAAGAAAAAGAACTACCTTTATTAATCAACAAAACTCATTTACACTTTGTTTCCTTAGAAAATGATTACAAATACTAGTTTGCTTCTCGATCTCTTCTAAGGAGGTAGATGAACCGTTGATGATCAGCCTGGATGCGTGCGCCGTCTTGGACTTCGTGATCGCGTCGACTTGATACTTTTTCCAAGAGACTCTCGGTCCTTATTTATACTCCAAAAGCCAGAACCTTAGTCTCCTAAATTGGAAACCGTCAGTTAAGATTTTACCAGAAAAATCCATGCTCCTAACATCTCTGGCACGCGGCGGATCCGCGGCCAACAGGGGGGTTTGGCCGCGGATCCGCGGCCCTATGCTGTGGTCCGTTGATTTGGTTTTCTTGGTTTTTCTCTTCATGACACGTGGGGATCTCTAGAACCTTTGGAAATTGGAAATCTTTTCTTTGTTTCTGCCAGATTTGATTTCTTAGTTTGCTTTCTTAATTAGGCAAGTTTGCTCTTAACAACTTTGATTCCCTTGATTTTTTGCCTTGAAAAATTCTGCACAATCTCAACAAATAATATTAGTAGTGTTTTGTTTTATTGAGATATTAATTTAACCATTAAGATTTGGTCAATGGTATCTTTGCATACATTTTCCTACCAAATGTTAATTATAATATATCAACACATGAAAAATAGTATTTTTACAGATAAACCCTCATATGTATCATATATTATAATAAACACCTTTTCTAGTATAGAAATAGTAGGAAAAATGTAATAACAAATGTGCAGTTTTATCAACTGAACAAATACCCCCAAACTTATCTTTGATCGTCCCGAGCAAACTAGTTTATTCAAGAGAAGGAGAAAAAGAAAGGTGAAAACTAAGCACAATTTCGTAGGCAAACACGATTGCACTGAGCACGTGCAATAAGCCGTTAAACCTCTAAGTGTCCCTACTAGGAGGAGTGATGTCTTCTGAGGGTTTTCAGCGGATTACACCCACAAAATCCTATAATAAAAGAGAGATGGTGAAATTTACATATAAAGATAAGAACCATAAAAGAAATACTTTGAAAATTTAGAGTTTCCAACTACATTAGCTTTTCAGTTGTCATGAGCCCTATCTTAATAGTCATGAAAAGATGTTAGAAATCACATCATCTCTCAATAAAACATTGTCTTTATTCTTCATTCCTACCTTTCATCCAAACATCGATCATATAACCCTACGTGTGTGTAATGGACATCCCTACACTCGGAGAATTCAATTCAAGCTATCATACTCTTGTCCATCTACCTCAGTACTTTTTAATTTGATGAATATTTATGGATTTGCTCACACATTTTCATGCGACCGTTAATACTTCTTGAGATACTAACCGACCAATTACTTATGTGCTTGCTGATTAGGTGATAGTATTTTCCTTGTCTTGCACCACCTAAGGCTTAACAGTGACTCCCAAACCAGTTGGTCTAAGACACTAGGTGATGAAGCATCCTTGCTATATTTTTTTATTGCTGCCTTGGCGATAACAAAACCAGTGTTCATTTTTCTTTTCACCATTTTTATATTTTCTTCATTTATTACTCCCTTCATACTTTAGCTTTTAGACAAGAGCATTTCAATGTATTCTCTACTATCCCGAGTTTCAAGACGTGTGTAAGTGCGTATAGTAGGGTATCAACATTCAATTGTTTGGCTTTCAGAATAGAAACTATTTTTCAGACTTATCTTTATCCTCAGATTAGTGACTTCTTTCATCTTACTAACCCTTGGGACAACAGCTCATAACTACTTATTACCAGTTCGTTTAAGAAAACTTCTAATTTTCTTGGTTTTCTTAAACTATTCCTATCTTTTAAATATAATTTTTCACTTCCTACTCTTTTGTTATTTAAAAAAAAATTTGAATGCCCAATGTCAAAGATAATTCAGTGAATACAAACCTCCCCCCAAACTTGTTTTCAGCAGTGTCCTTACGGATGTTGTCTTTTGAGAGCATGGACCTGTATACTAGGGGAGAGACACAAGGGGTAAAATAATAGTTAAATGAAAACTACTCCCAAACTTGTTCTTTGGCACGCACAGATATTCAGTTAAGTCCATTTTTACTCACCTCCATTCTTAAAATGAGAAAATGTTACCAAAACATGAAGGTTAGGCGGAGGAAATTCATTTCTGATAAAGCGGCTCCTGTAAAAACAGGAGCTCCTCCGCGAGGTTAGCAGAGAAATACGGTTTTAATTTATGCCCATTTAGTTTAAAAATTGAACCGTTTTTCAAATTTTCAACTTCTACTGCCCTGTGCGGGTGTACATACCGCACCACAAAAGGTCTTTTCCAATGAAATTTAAGCTTACCCAGATGAAGATGGAGACGTGAATCGTAAAGAAGGACTTGTTGCCCCGATGTGAAGGTTTTTCTAAAAAGATTTTTATCGTGGAACACTTTAGTCCTGTTCTTTACTATCACCGCATTATCGTAAGCTTCATCGCGGAGTTCACTTAGCTCATTCAATTGCGGCTTCCGATAGCTTCCTGCATGATCAAAATCGAAGTTAAGCTCTTTAATAGCTCACATTGCTTTATGTTCGATCTCGACAGGAAGGTGGCATGCCTTCCCAAACACTAGGCGGTATGGAGACATACCAAGATCGGTCTTATAAGCGGTGTGGAATGCCCAAAGAGCATCCGTCAATTTGGTTGACCAATCTTTACGGTTTTTAGAAACCGTCTTCTCCAAGATTTGTTTGATCTGCCTATTTGAGATCTCAGCCTGCCCGCTTGTTTGGGGATGATAGGGCGTAGAAAGCTTGTGAGTGATTGAATATTTCCGTATCAAGGTCTCGAAAGACCGATTACAGAAATGTGTCCCGTTGTCGCTAATTATAGCACGAGGGTGTCCGAATCGCGAAAAGATATTATCATTAAGGAACTTAATGACAACTTTATTGTCATTAGTGTGACACGGTATAGCTTCCACCCATTTCGAGACATAATCAACCGCTAACAAGATATATAAATTCCCAAAGGAGTTGGGAAATGGGCCCATAAAATCAATACCCCAAATATCGAATATTTCCACAACCAATATAGGTTGGAGCGGCATCTCGTTTCTTCGTGAAATCCGACCCAAATGCTGACATCGCGGACAAGTTTTGCAATGTTCATATGCATCTTTAAATAATGTTGGCCAATAAAAACCACATTGCAAAACTTTCTCCGCCGTTTTTCGAGGACCAAAATGACCGCCGCATTCCTGATCATGACAAAATGATAACACACTCTTGAATTCATCGTTAGGGACACACCTGTGAATGATTTGATCGGAACAATACTTAAACAGATAAGGTTCATCCCAGTAAAATATTTTACTTGGGATAGAAATCGAAGTTTGTCTTATTTTGACCAATCGCTAGGAATAAGTCCCGTCGCAAGATAGTTCACGATATCCATGAACCAAGGTTCGTAGGATACAGTCAAGAGCTGTTCGTCAGGAAATGAGTCATTTATCGGCACGGTCAAAGTTGGTGAAGAAGTGATGCGTGAAAGATGGTCGGCTACAACGTTTTCACATCCACTCTTGTCTCGGATGACAAGATCAAATTCTTGTAACAATAGGATCCAACGTATTAGCCTGGCCTTAGCATCCTTCTTTGATAAAAGATGTCGTAGGGCAGAGTGATCAGTGTAAACCACAATTGGCGAGCCAATCAAGTAGGGCCTGAATTTCTCTAATGCAAATACAACTGCCAAGAGTTCTTTCTCGGCAGTTGTGTAATTTATTTGTGCATCATTCAAGGTCCTACTTGCATAGTAAATTACATATGGTATCTTATCAATGTGCTGTCCTAAGACAGCACCAATAGCAAAATCTAATGCATCACACATAAGCTCGAACGGGTGGTTCCAATCCGGAGATGATAGAACGGGGGCTGTAGTGAGTGATTCTTTAAGTGGTTCAAAAGCAGCCTCACAATCCGAATCGAAGTGAAATGTAGTATTCTTGGCCAATAGAAGGGTTAAGGGTCTAGCAATTTTGCTAAAGTCCTTAATAAATCTCCTATAAAATCCTGCATGACCAAGGAAGGATCGTATATCTTTGACGCAATTGGGACGAGGGAGGTTATGAATGACATCTATTTTAGCTCTGTCAACCTCAATGCCTTTTCGTGAAATTATATGTCCAAGTATAATACCTTCTTGGACCATAAAATGGCATTTTTCCCAATTCAAAGTCAAGTTCTTATCCTTACAGCGGGTAAGAACCGCGTCAAGATTACGAAGGCAGTCCTCAAAGGAGTCCCTAAAAATGGATAAATCGTCCATAAAAATTTCCAGAAAATTCTCCACCATATCTGAAAATATCCCCATCATACACCGCTGAAATATAGCGGGAGCGTTGCATAACCCAAAAGGCATGCGTCTATAAGCAAAAGTACCGAAAGGGCAAGTAAATGTGGTTTTATCTTGATCCTTTTCGGCGATGGGGACCTGGTTATAGCCAGAGTATCCATCCAAGAAACAATAGTATTCGTGTCCAGCTAATCATTCTAACATCTGGGCAATGAAAGGTAGAGGGAAGTGATCTTTCCTCGTCGCGGTATTGAGTTTCCTGTAATCAATACATACACGCCACCCAGTTTGGGTGCGTGTTTAGATTAACTCATTAGCTTCATTAGTGATAACCGTGATGCCAGACTTTTTAGGGACCACATGAATTGGACTTACCCATTGGCTATCAGAGATAGGGTAAATTATTCCACTATCAAGGCACTTGACGATTTCTTTCTTTACCGCCTCCTTCATAACGGGATTTAACCATTTTTGTGGGTCTCGGCTTGGTTTGGCTTCATCCATCAGATGTATGTAATGTTCAACAATTAAGGGACTAATCCCTTTGATGTCAGCAATTGTCCAACCAAATGCTTGCCGATTCGATCTCAACACTGCCAAAAGTGCGTTCTCTTGCTCTAAGGCTAGAGAAGCGGATATAATCACTGGAAAAGTCTCATCTCACCTAAATATGCATATTTAAGATGAGAAGGTAGCGGTTTGAGATCAAGAATTTGCGGAGAGACAATAGAAGGTGGGGTAAGGGAATGATATTCGGACTCCCTAAGAGGTTCAAAACTTGCATAAGATATTGACTCGGAAAGTGCTGCTGACTTTTGCAACGAGTCAACGGGTTCAAATTCAAGGACAGACTCATTGAACATATCCTCATTATGAAGTGGTGCAAGATCAAACGATGTCTCATTAGTGTTGTCGAGATCATCAAAGCAAAGTTCCTCATCCATGCAGCTTTCGGGAGCTATCTCGTGGATGGAACAAACATCCAGCAAATGAGCAGAAGGTTCTGATGGCTAACTTCCTAGCTTGTAAATATTAAGCTCAATTGTCATTTTCCTGAAGGATAAGTTCATAGAACCGTTACGATAATTAATTACAGTGTTAGAAGTTGCTAGGAAGGGTCGACCAAGTATCACCAGGATTTGATTGCGTAGGTTTGCCAAAGGTTGTGTATCTAAAATAATAAAGTCCACGGGAAATATGAATTCCCCGACTTTAATTAACACATTCTCTAGTTCACCCCGAGGTTTGGTGATCGATCGGTCTGCCATCTGGAGAGTACAATGTGCGGGTTTTAACTCTCCAATTCCTAACTGCTCGTATACTGAATAAGAAAGCAAGTTAACGCTAGCGCCAAGATCGAGTAAAACACGATCAATATTTTTACCCCCAATAGAAATAGAGATAGTAGGACAGCCAGGGTCCTTACGTTTCTTTGATATTTGCTGGGTAAAAGCTGTGCTAACATTACTTGTCATAAAAACCTTCTTAGGCACTTGAGTTTTTCTCTTCCTAGTGCACAAGTCTTTAAGGATTCTTGTATAAGATGGGATTTGTTGAATAGCATCTAGGAGAGGAATATTCACACTAACTTTCTTAAACATTTCCACAATCTTCTCCATTTGTGGGTTAGGTCTGTTGGCCCTTAATCTGTTTGGAAATGGAGCTTGATCAATAAGTTTTGGGTCCAACATTTGTGGAGAAGATTGTGGGGACGGATTCGATCCCAAAATTGGAGTGGGAATCGACTTAGATGGATTTGGCGAAATGTTCGAGCCTTGGGAAAAACGGAGAATAGGCTCGGGTGAAGGTGGGAGACTAGACGAATTAGGGGAAGATGAAGAAGCTGGGGTATCATTGGTGTCACTAACATCAAATTGCTCACCCACTCGGTTATTCAGCACTCTCCCCGATCTCAACGTAGTAACGGCATTCACATTATGATTTTGTGAATGGCCAGGATTCGGTAGGGGTTGAGATGGGAGTTTCTCTTTCTCTCTCGCACTCATTGTGGCGTTTAACTGTGCAAGTTGGTTTTCTATTGATTTAATACTCTCGCCGTGGGAGGCGGAATCTTTCTTTATGGTATCAATAGAAGACTTCATATCAGCCGACATTTGAATGGTATGTTTCATAAACATATCTAAAGTTTGTGCAAGTGAAGAGTTGTCAGTACCGGCCAGTAGTGGTACAGAAGTGTTGGCTGGATTTTGAAAATTTTGTGACTGAAAGGGGAGCTGATTCTGTGGTTGTGGTTGCTGTGGAGGAGGTATTTGATAATTGCTTTGGAACTGATTTTGATTTTGGGGTTGGTTTTGGTTCCAAGCAAAGATAGGACGATTCCTCCATCCTTGATTGTACATGGAAGAATAAGGATCGTTTCTATGTCGTTGCTGAAAAGCAGCATTAGTTTGAAACGAGGCATTCATAGGACATTCTTCCGTCAAGTGTGAAGGATCTGAACAGTAACCACAAATGGTCTTGGGAAGCGTGACCTGATTTAAGGAGACTGATGAGAATTTGTTCTCAATAGCGTCGAGTTTCTTCTGTATCGCTGCCATTTCGGCTTTCACTGCGATGGAAATATCGAGCTGGTGAATACCTACCCTAGATGAAGATGGTCTTACGCTTTCCCACCGCAAAGTGTTTTCAGCGAGGTCTTCCAGATACTTCCAAGCTTCACCGTCATCTTTAGACATGAAATTGCATTGACACATTGTTTCAAGCATCTGCTTTGTCTCTGGATTAATGCCCTCATATATTATTCGACATAAATCCCATCTTTGTATTCCATGATGAGGACATTGGACAAGCAGATCCTTGAAACGTTCAAAGCACTTCTAAAATGGTTCATTTGGAAGCTGGGTGAACTGGTTGATCTCGCTCTTAATATGAGCAGTCTTATGGTTTGGATAAAACTTCTTAAGAAATGCTATTACAAATTCATCCCAATTAGTGATAGAGTGTGCGGCAGTATTATAAATCCATTTTTCTGCCAAATCACACAGAGTGAATGGGAGAAGACGCAAGTGCATAGCATCCACAGTCAGTTGTGAAGTACCCATCATTGCGCATAAGTTTTCGAATTTGGTGATGAAAACGTACGCGTCTTCAGACTCAAGCCCATGAAATTTGGGCAACAGATTGATGTAATGGGGTTTAATTTCAAAATTATCCCCGTTAGCTGGTGGAATGGATAGACAAGTGGGAAGTGGACCACGGATAGGATAGCATCTCTCTTGGAGAGAGATGCGAGGTGGATTCTGCACACCTACAGACGGTGACAGCGTGGTGTTATAATTTGTTGGAGCGCTGTCCATGTCGGTCGTGGTGTGTGGTGGGGGGAAAAGAAGATGAAGAAGCACCGACTTCGGAGTCGATAGCAGGAACGCGGACAAGACGGGCACTAGAATCCCATGTCCAGCTAAGCATGCACTGAGTGGGTTTAGCGGAAGTGGCAGCGTGTGTGCGCTTAAAAATTGGTCTGTTTTGAAAAAAGTGGGACTTAAGACAAATCACACAAAAATGCACAAACAACCCTAGAACAAAGGTTACCTAGGTCCAGTCTCTAAACCGCTCCTAGACTTCCAAAGGACAAGCCGTAGGATCAATCCACTACCGCCTCTTTACTACTCTTGTAGCCAGATAAGTGCCAGGTAAGTGGAAGGTTGTCCACTACGTAAGTAGTATTCCTAATTAAGTAACCATTTACCTTAGACACACTTGCCTAGACACCACAAAAGTAATGCGAATAAGCGATAGATTACCCACGACCTTCCTTTGTCCTTATTGAGTGCGACAGTCCTTAGAGTCTGGTCTAGATATTTTTTAAATTAATGTAGGGTTGATGCAGATGCTCGGTTTGTGATTTGTGGGGCTTAGGAAGGGTGATGAAATCCCCACCTAATCTGGATTTGGTCTTTGCCCCTTAAAGTCCGTATTAAAATATGAAAAACATATCAATCACAAAACTTTGCATAAAGATTTTTGAGCGGCGATATTTTGCAAAGAATCTTGCAGAAAAGAGATTTTATTGGATTTCAGAGGAGAGAGAAAGAGGTTAGAATCTTACCAGAGAATTTTGAAACCCTAACTCCTCATTTTTTCTGCGTTTCTGCCGCCACAAGGGTTTTCTCGCCGCGGTTCTGCCGCAAGGAAGAGGGTTCAGGTGATGATTTTAGCTACGTGGCCTTCTGTACTCCTCTGGATCTCAATGAACATCTCTGTCTCCTGTTTCCTCAAGTCTGTGACTCCAGATCTCCTTGCAAAAATTTCGCACACTTCGTTAAATATACGATTTGCAGTTTTATTTTAATTATGATATAGATCTAATAAGAATTCAACACAAATAGTAAACTAAAAAATTACACACGTATCCCCGGCAATGGCGTCATTTGATTGATGTGTAATTTTTGTGTATGTAGTGTAACTATAATCAGAACGGTGTCGCGCTTAGCTAAACCGAGATGAGTACGGGTCGTCTTCTGGGAAACGTTGAACCTTTTATTCTTACTTTCGATGTGTTGAGAAAGAGAGGAGGGATAAAGAATATTGTAGAATGGTTGTAGGATCTAGATCTACGTTAAACATGGATGCGAAATATAGATCTAGATTAACTACGGATGTAAGTTTATATAAGAAGGGGGCTTGTAGGGTTCATTAGGATTTAGTAGTTATGGATGATTAATTAAATATTACTCTTTCTATCCTTTAATAGATTTAAAACTAGAACGACAGTAATGCATATAGATTAGGGTTTCTGGAGGGAAAAGGAATCCCACTCTTAACCTCTATCTCGACATGGAACTCCGTTCATATCTAGCATTTACCAAATCAATCATTAATCTAATCTCTAATCGCGGTCGAGACTAACAATGAATTGGTAGCGCGCCCGATTAGAATGTTAATGATTCTTTTGATAAAGTTTATAAACTTTATAGGACGTAAAAAGAGTTAAGGATTTTCATCATCCATTAACCTACCCTAATCCTACGAACCCTAACAAGCGGGGAATTACTCGCGCATGTTGGGAGAAGAAGAGATGGAGAGAGAATTCATAATGAAACTAAAAAGAAATAGAATAAGAAAAAGAACTACCTTTATTAATCAACAAAACTCATTTACACTTTGTTTCCTTAGAAAATGATTACAAATACTAGTTTGCTTCTCGATCTCTTCTAAGGAGGTAGATGAACCGTTGATGATCAGCCTGGATGCGTGAGCCGTCTTGGACTTCGTGATCGCGTCGACTTGATGCCTTTTCCAAGAGGCTCTCGGTCCTTATTTATACTCCAAAAGCCACAACCCTAGTCTCCTAAATTGGAAACCATCAGTTAAGATTTTACCAGAAAAATCCCTACTCCTAACATCTCTGGCACACGGCGGATCCGCGGCCAACAGGGGGGTTTGGCCGCGGATCCGCGGCCCTATGATGTCGTCCGTTGATTTGGTTTTCTGGGTTTTTCTCTTCATGACACGTGGGGATCTCTGGAACCTTTGGAAATTGGAAATCTTTTCTTTGTTTCTGCCAGACTTAATTTCTTAGTTTGCTTTCTTAATTAGGAAGATTTGCTTTTAACAACTTTAATTCCCTTGATTTTTAGCCTTGAAAAATTCTGCACAATCTCAACAAATAATATTAGTAGTGTTTTATTTTATTGAGATATTAATTTAACCATTAAGATTTGGTCAATGGTATCTTTGCATACATTTTCCTACCAAATGTTAATTATAATATATCAACACATGAAAAATAGTATTTTTACAGATAAACCCTCATATGTATCATATATTATAATAAACACATTTTCTAGTATAGAAATAGTAGGTAAAATGTAATAACAAATGTGCAGTTTTATCAACTGAACAATGACCTACGGTATAGCGTGTCATTTACAAAGACGTATCGGAGAGCTCTCTTCTTCAACTGAATCCTCGCAGATTTTCCTTCGGGCAGCTTTTCATATCGGAGGTACTCTATGAAGAGTTCTCTCCAATCGGGTTCGTCTTGGATGATCGAAACTTCTTCAGCAGGAGTGTTCTCTTTTTCTACGCTTTCTTCTTCACGCAAAGAGGCTGGAGGCAGAATTTTCCGGCTTGTGACTGTGATTAGAATTTCGTACATGTCAGGATCAGCTAGCTCTTTAGCTAGGCGAGCGAGTATGTTGGCTTTTCCGTTCAATGCTCTGGGGACTCTCATTAGTTCAATGTGAGTGAACCATTCCATGAGTTCCACCACTTGGCTTCTGTACCGAGCTAACTCGGGTTTGTATATCTTATAGTCGCCACTTACTTGGTTGACAACAAACTGGGAATCACCGTTGACTCATAGCCGAAGGATTTCCATTTTTATAGCGAGCTCCAGACCAGCTATCAGAGCCTCGTACTCGGCCTCATTATTTTTACGAGGCTCGATGAGAGCAAAAGATCGTCATAGGGTTCCCATCGATGGCGTGATGAATATCAATCCTATCCCCTCTTTTATCTGCGGGATGCTTAATTTGCCGGAGGTCCTTATTGATGATGCCCCTTCGAAGTAGAGCTCCCAATATGGTTCGTCATTCTCGAGGTGCAGCACTTGTTTGTCGGGTAACTCACAATTGAGTGGTGACCCTTCTGGTATGGGATGAGCAGCGAGAAAGTCCGCAAGAGCTTGCCCTTTTACTGCTTTCTGAGGAGTATAAACTATGTCAAACTCAAGCAACATGACAGCTCATCTTGACATTCTACCGGCTAGGCTTGCTTTGGTCATTACGTGTTTGAGCGGGTCACCTTGGAGATCATCATAACCCGATGAGTAAGCAGATAGTGCCGCAGCTTCTTCACAGCAAATATCAGGGTCAAGCATTGCTTTTTCAATTGGGGAATAGTTGTGTTCCGCTCTAACTAAAGTTCGAATGAGGTAGTAGAGGGCATTTTCTTTTCTCTTCTCGTTGTTCTGGGCAAGGAGCACACCGAGTGATTCATCTAATGCAGTAGTGTAGAGAATCAGCGGTTTATTTGGAATGGGAGCGGCCAGCACTGGAGGGTGCAACAAGTACTGTATGATGCCTTCGAATGCTTCTTGACATTCGGCATCCCAGACAAAAGGAGCTCCTTTCTTCCTGAGCTTTGAGAAGGGCCTACATCTCCCCAATAAATTTGAGATAAATCTTCATATGTATGCAAGTTTGCACTGAAAGGATCTTTGCTGCGTCAGATTCTTCGGAGGGGGCATCTCCATGATGGCCTTTATCTTTGATGGGTCAACTTCGATTCCTCGATGTTGGACTATGAATCCCAGGAATTTTCCTGATGACACGCCAAAACCTCACTTTAGAGGATTCATCTTCAGATCGTATTCCCTCAATCTAGTGAGAACGGTCTTAAGATCTTGGATGTGATCGGCCTTGGTTTTAGTCTTGACGACCAGATCATCAACATAGCATTCAACGACTTTATGTATTTGGTCATCAAAGATATTGGTCATTGCCCTTTGATATGTAGCACCTGCGTTCTTCAGTCCGAACGGCATCACCTTGTAACAGTAAATTCGATCGAGGTTTGGAATGCTGTGTGTTTCTCATCTTCAGGCGACATCTTGATCTGATTATACCTAGACAAGCCATCCATGAAGGTGAACAACTCGTAATTTGAGGTGTCATCGACCATCATTTTCATGACCGGAAGCGGGAAATCGTCTTTAGGGCATGCCTTATTAAGGTCTCTGAAATCGACACAAACCCGGATTTGCCCATTTTTCTTCTTTACTGGGACAATGCATGCGATCCAGTCTGCATATTTCTCTTCCCTGATGAAGCCGGCATCGATGAGTTTCTTGGTTTTCTCGATGACCTTTTCTTCCAGTTCCCTTCTCATTCTTCGAGGAGCTTGTTTGACTGGCTTAGTATCAGGAGATATAGCCAGCTTATGCACGGCCACTTCAGAGGAGAAGCCAGGCATTTCTTTGTACGTCCACGTGAAGTAGTCGGCGAACTCATGCAGCAGGGAAATTATCTGCTCCTTCATTTCCTATGACAGGAGTGAGCTGATGTAGGTCGGCCTTAGATTATTAGACGTTCCCAAATCGATCTCGGTTAGCTCATCGAAAGTTGCTTGTCCGCCATCTTCGAGCTCTTGAGGAGCTTCTTCTGGCTCGGCTAGCTCGTCATCATCATTTGATCTTTCGATGGCTTCACCAACATGGATCATGTAGCATACTTTGGAATCAGGTTGAATGAAGCCTATGTCCCTTCTATCTGGAATTCGTCCATCGATGAGTGCTCGGAGCTGGGGCGGATGCCATAGCCCTTCATAAAACATTGCTTCGGACTCCGTTTGATATAACCGGTATCCGCACCTTTTGAAATATTCCCGCATCTCGGGTGCATAGTATCTGGGATTGAGGAAGGCTCTTATGCCCCTCTCATAGGGAAGGCACGCGACTGAAAAATCGTCCAGGTGTACAACGGGGTTTGACCTATAAAATAGGATGCCCTTCTGTCCACTTTTCCTCCCAGGAACATAGAAAGTTTTCAGCTGGTCCACGGTAGAGACTGACAATGCATCGAGCTCTTTGCACATCCGTTCCGGCACCCTTGTGATGGCCAGAGTCCCTTCTGCAATTTCGAAGGTCTCTCATAGTTTCGCTTGCTGCATGGGGGTCCAATCTGCACAGCTGTTGCACGGCAGGTCCTCTTTCTCTGACTCTTCAGTGTCGCTGCCAAGATGAGGGCGAACTTTGCTGCTAGATGAGCTTTCAGTATCGGATTCATCCGCATCGCTACCGAAACGAGGGCGAGTTTTACGGAAGGACGGACTTCCAGCGTCGGACTCATCAGTGTCACTGCCGAAACGCGGACGCACATGGGGGATTCTGCTTTTGAAAGTGACAGCCGGCTTAGATTTGCTTTTGAGTATTGGGGCCGCTCTATCCTCAGTCAGTTGTGGCTTAGCATTTTGGTGGTTCATGAAGTACCGAGAATCTTCATATCGAACTTCATGCACACCGAATGGCTGGATGTCTCTGTCAATGCGTCTTTCTTCGCCATTTTTAGTAAACTTCATGCATTGATGGAGAGTTGACGGAATGATGCCGTAATCGTGGAGCTACATCCGTCCCAAGAGAATTTTATAAGATGTCTCAGCGTCGATCACGTATATCTTAGCTTCAGTTTGCAGATCCCCAAATTTGATTGGCAAAGCTATAGACCCCAGAACTTGCTGGCAGTTTTGATTGAAGCCTTGAATGAAAATCCTTTCCCTTGACAGGTGTCGGACGTCCATTGACAAACTCTTCAGAGTCCGCAAGTTCATGATGTTCACTGAGGATTCCGGATCAATCAATATGCGATTAATCCGA
Organism: Agapanthus africanus; assembly: GCA_030015575.1. Classification (NCBI taxonomy): domain Eukaryota; kingdom Viridiplantae; phylum Streptophyta; class Magnoliopsida; order Asparagales; family Amaryllidaceae; genus Agapanthus; species Agapanthus africanus. The sequence continues at coordinate 321,299,359 of JASDDO010000006.1, read as the reverse complement.
TCTCCATCGCTGTACCGATCACGTAAAGTGGCAGATTATGCTCAGCCATTCCCAGCAGTAAGTCTTCATCCTTAAACGTGATTACGGCGTCATGTAGAGCGTACTGGGATTCTTTCATATTAATTTCTGCAGAGTGAGCCTGATACCACTCAGGGTTTTGTAGAGTGTGAATGAGAACATCTCTAAGCTCTTTAGATAAGACCAAGGCATCGTAGATGCTCATTGTAGGGTGTTTTTCGTCACCCCATTGAGATAGGAATACCCGTGAGCTTGTCAGGCGCATTACAGATTCCCCCTGCCTAGGGTAGGCTGGGTTTTATTGATTGTGGGGATCCGAATCTCCGGCAGCCGTGGACTAAGCTGCCGTTAATTACCCATTGCATTTGGAGCGAATGAACCTCCGATTGACGGGTTAAACTGGTCATGCGAACTCAATATGTAGTGCGTTGGTGTGTGTGTGTTTTGAAAGGGGTTTTGGGTATATCGAGGGCCTCGCAGAGTTTTTACGGGTGTCCCGCTACCCGGATAGCGGGCTGGGGGTCAAGGGGGCTAGCAGCCCCCTTGTGGGGAGCGGGGCAGCGCCCCGTTAGAAATTTTTTCTAACGGGGGAGACACATTTAGTATGGAGTGCACACAAAAAAAAGAAGGGAAAAAGCGTCTTAAAGACGCGTGCATAGCATGTGGGCGCATGGTGCCCGGGGTCACGTGGCACACACGCGACCATTGGGTGCATCAGCGCCCGGGGTCACGTGGCCCACACGCGACCATTGGGCGCATCAGCGCTCGGGGTCACGTGGCGCACACGCGACCATTGGGCGCCCCAGCGCCCGGGGTCACGTGGCGCACACGCGACCATTGGGCGCCTCAGCGCCCGGGGTCAAGCGCCCGGGGTCACGTGGTGCGCACGTGACTGATGGGCGCCTTAGCGCCCCGGGGTCACGTGGCGCGCACGTGACCCGCCCTAGCGCCCGGGGTCACGTGGCGCACACGTGACCACTAGGCGCCTTAGCGCTCGGGGTCACGTGGTGCACACATGGGCACCTTAGCGCCCCGGGGTCACATGGCGCACATGTGACCGACGGGTGCCTTAGCGTCTCGGGGTCTCGTGGCGTGCACGCGATCACTGGAAACACCCGTGGGAAGGGGCCTGGCCCATAGGCTGGGGAGTTGAACTCCTAAGAAGTTTTTTTTTGGAGTTGAACTCCTAACAAAAACTAATTTATGGAGTTAAACTCCAACAGATTTAGAAAGGATTTAAACTCCTGGGGATTTATTGCTCTTCTTTTGAGCCTTGGATCTGTCCAAAGTTAGATTTTTGTAGATGGGTCTCCTTCTTCCTTCTCTTGATCGGCGGGATCTTGGAGAAAAGGGGACGGGACTTGAGAGTCTCCCCTTTTCGAGATCTGATTGGAGATCCGAGCTCTCCTTTGTGGGTTTTGTGGTGAAAAACTATTTATTTTTTAGAAAGGAAGAGTTAAACTCTTGATTTAATTCAAAGAAGAGGAAAATGGTTTTAGACCCTTGAGAAAGGGGAAGAAGGCACAAACCCTAGTTTTTGAGGGGAGTGAAAAGTGTATTGCTTTATTCATCATCATGTTGCCTTATATAGGCTTACATATTTACATATAGTCCTTTTGGCTTTACAAAATGGCATTTGCCCATCCCATGGCTCATGTGCCATTTCGTTTTGCACATAAGCCATGGGCTTTACAAAAATTTGGCTTTATGTCCATTTTGCATACATTCATGCATAAAAAATTACATAAAAATTATTTATTACATGACCTATATTTTGGCATGGAGGAGGCTGGCCGCAGGCTTGACTTGGGCATGGGCCCGCTTGACCTGGGCTTGGGCCCACCTGGCTTGGGGTTGACCTTGACTCGGTTAACCGGGGGTGAAAATTTTGACCCCAACAAAGTGCCCCCCATCAATAAATGCACACCGCACATTTGAGTTGTGTGCATGAAATTGATGGATCTTGAAGCTGAAATTCGAGGTGGAACATCATTCCGGGGGCAGAGCATCATCCCGGGGAGCATGATTCCCAGGGATCGGAGCATCATTTTGATTCGCGGAACATAATTCCAGGGTCGGAGTATCCCTCGGGGAGCTTGATTCCCGGGGATTGGAGCATCATTCCGATTTGCGGAGCATAATTCCACGGTTGGAGTATCCTTCGGGGAGCATGATTCCCAGGGATCGGAGCATCATTCCGATTTGCGGAGCATAATTCCAGGGTTCGGAGCATCATTCCGAAGAGCGGAGCATGATTCCAAAGATCGGAGCATCATTCCGAAGGGCGGAGCATGATTTCATGGATCGGAGCATCATTCCGAAGGGCGGAGCATCATTCCAGGTGATCGGAGCATCATTCCGAAGAGCGGAGCATGATTCCACAGATCGGAGCATCATTCCGATGAGCGGAGCATGGTTCCAGGTGATCGGAGCATGATTCTGAAGAGCGGAGCATGATTCCAGGGATCAGAGCATCATTCCGATGAGCGGAACATGATTCCAGGGGATCGGAGCATCATTCCGAAGGGCGAAACATCATTCCAGGGGATCGGAGCATCATTCATATGAGCGGAGCATGATTCCAGGGATCGGAACATCATTCCAATGAGCGGAGCATGATTCCAGCAGAGAATCAAGCTTCGTCTCATTTCGACACAGGGTAAATTCTGGGATCATATTCCAGAATGCGTCGGAATCAAGCTTCGTCTCATTTCGACACAGGGTGCACATTCTGAGACGAAGCTTGATTCCGACGTAGAGCTGGTTGGTTGATTTGATTCCGAGGCAGAGCATAATTCCGGCAGGGAAGGTAGATATCCCGAGGCGAAGCATGATTTCGACACGGGGTAAATTCTGGGACGGAGCATGATTCCACCGCAGAGGTTGTTGGTTTGATTTGATTCCGAGGCGGAGTATAATTCCGGCAGGGAAGGTAGATATCCCGAGGCGAAGCATGATTTCTACACGGGGTAAATTCTAGGACGGAGCATGATTCCGTCGCAGAGGTTGTTGGTTTGATTTGATTTGGGTTGACATCAGCATCGCTATACTGGAATATGGTACCAGGAGCGAATCATCATCTGTCATGAGAGGATTTGGAGATTTTAGTTTGGCATCTGCATTGCTGCACTGGAATAATGCCAGGAGCAACTCATCATTTGCCCCGGGAGGATTTGGGAATTGGTTTTCTGTCGGCATCTGCACTGCTGCACTGGAATAATGCCAGGAGCAACTCATCATTTGCCCCGGGAGGATTTGGGAATTGGTTTTCTGTTGGCATCTGCATTGTTGCACTGGAATAATGCCAGGAGCAACTCATCATTTGCCCCGGAAGGATTTGGCAATTGGTTTTGGTTTGGCATCTGTATTGCTGCACTGGAATAATGCCAGGAGCAACTCATCATTTGCCCCGGGAGGATTTGGAAATTGGTGGCTTAGGAGACAGGTTTAGATCCCTATCACCTAAGGCTTTTCAATTTTATAGGACGTAAGGTCCTATAAAAGCATTTTCTCCCTACGAGTCGAAAGGATCTCGTAGGTGTATTTTCTCCTTAGGAGTCGTAGGGACTCCTAAGTGTGTTGCTCCTTTGTGAGTCGTAAGGATCTCACGCGGGAATTTTCTCCTCACAAAGTCGAGAGGACTTTGCGAGTGCATTTCATCTCTCCTTTTTTTTTACGAGTTTGCGACCTTTCGGGTTTTCACAAAGTCGGCGGCAGTCCTGTTGTTTTTACTCATGGAGCCCTTTCGGGCTTTCATCCGTGCCCATTTTGCTTGTGGACATACCCTTTCTTTTTTTTTTGGACTTTGAATGCGGTCTTACCGGTAAGACTTGGGAGAGATTAGGATTGTTTTACGCCCATGGATTGTATAAGGTTTTGCAGGATGTATGATCCAGACCGTAGGGCCGGAATATTTTCAGGACTTTGTTGGCGTCTGCATCGCTGCACTGGAATATGGTACCAGGAGCGACTCATCATTCGCCGTTGGGGTATGGAATTTGGTTGGCGTCTGCATCGCTGCACTGGAATATGGTACCAGGTGTTGGGGTAAAAATTTACACCCCGGTTGACCGAGTCAAAGTCAAGGTCAACCCCCAAGCTAGGTGGGCCCAAACCCGGGTCAAGTGGGCCCATACCCAGGTCGAGTCCGAAACATGAAGCGGCCGACCCTCCCCATGCTAAATATAAATCATATCATAAATAATTTTTATGTAATTTTTTATGCATGAATGTAAACAAAATGGGCATAAAGCCAATATTTTGTAAGCCCATGGCTTATGTGCAAAAATGAAATGGCACATGAGCCATGGGATGGCAAAATGCCATTTTGTGAAGTCCAAGGGGCTATGTGTAAAATGTATGGCCTATAAAGGCAAAGATAATGAAATATCTCAAAAACTTTTTCTCACTCCAAAAAAAGTTTCAGATCTGAGATCTTTCTTCCTTCTTCAAGGTTCCAAAACCTTCTTCTTTCTTTTGAATTAAATCAAGAGTTCTACTCTCCTTTTTATAAAACAAATTAGTTTTTCACCACAAAACCCACAAAGGGGAACTTGGATCTGTTATCAGATCTTAAAAAGGAGAGATTTTGAGATTTCACATCTCTTGATCTTCAAGATCCAGCAAGCAACAGGAGGAAGAAGAAGAACCACTTCCATTAAACCCAAAACACATTCAGGAGCCCGACTCCTCTCTGATTTCTCCTTTGAGAAATCTTTTTTTTTTCAGGCTAAAAGCCTCTCATCCTCGCCGGCGCGCTAGCGCTCGAGCGCAAAGCGCCCACGTACCGACACGTGGCGCGCGCGCTTGCGTTTGCGCTCCAGCGCGCAGCGCACACGTGGCGCGCGAGCTTGCGCACCTGCGCGCTTGCGCAAGTGCGCAAAGCGCCCGCGTGCCGACACGTGGCGCGCGCGCGCTTGCGCACCTGCGTGCAGCGCTCTTGCGCAAAGCGCCCGCGTGCCGACACGTGGTGCGCGCGCTTGCGCACCTGCGCGCAGCGCTCATGCGCAAAGCGCCCACGTGCCGACACGTGGCGCGCTTGCGCCTGAGCGCACAGCACCTAAGCGCACAGCGCTCAAGGCGCTGGCCCGACGCATCCCTTGGATGCCTTTTCCTCCTCTTTTTATGTACATACATATACATATACATATGTATACAAATTCACACATATACATACTCCGCAACATTCTCCCCCTCCAAAAAATTTTCGGGCCGGGGCGCTGCCCCGAACCTCGCAAGGGGGCTGCTAGCCCGCTTGACCCCCAGCCCGCTATCCGGGTAGCGGGACCCCCGTAAAAACTCTGCGTGGCTCCCGATATATCCAAAACCCCCCTTTCAAAACAGAACACGTGCACACCGCACATTGAGTTCGCATGACCCGTTTAACCCGTCAATCGGAGGTTCCCTCGACCCAAAGGGGAGGGGTAATTAACGGCAGCTTAGTCCGCGGCTGCCGGAGATTCGAATCCCCACAATCATTAAACCCCCGCCTACCCTACGCAGGGGGAATCTGTAGTACGCCTGACAAGCGTGCGCGTATTCCCATCTCAATGGGATGACGAAAAACACCCTACAGGTTCTGGCACGCCCGGTAGGACCAATCTCTCCTCCCATATTTCGGGTTAAGCGTTCATGCGAACTCAATCAATATACATACCTATATTTATACTAAAAATAATGCTTTTTTCATGCAGGATTTTCAAGCGATCACCTTTCAACAATGTCTCCGATGATGAACTCAGCTCTCAGCACGGCTCCCGTCTTCTACACGATGAGGATAGACTCTAGGACGGTCCTCCCGGCCAGTCTCGGAAGACAATGGGAGGAGCCGCTGCTACCATTCGGCTCTATTATGTTCATGCCAGTTGGCGCCATCCCAGCTCCTCAAGCCCCGGTGGCAGACAAACCGGTCTCGAAAGGCAAGAGACCAAATGTGGTGATCTCAAGGGCGCCCCAACCCAAACGCAAGTCGGTGTCTGAACGAATTTCCTTGGCCCCAGCTGGGGGCAAGGCCATCAACACCAATAAAGCTACAACGCGTCCTGAGCAAGCTCCAGCGGTGCCCTTGACCACTGCTCGATCGGGTGTCTTCTCTAAGCTCCCCTCTGATCAACTCACAATGGCTTCCCGGGTAGCAGATGCCGGCCAAGCCTTCAAAATCGAGAAGCTGAGGGAGAAAAGGCTCAGATATAGAGCCAACAAAAGGGCTAGGGCTACTGCCAGGCTAAACCTCATGAGGTTCGAAGAACAGGGTTACCCCGCCAAAGATGAGGGGATGGCTGAATGTGTTATCCACACTGTCTACGTGGTGGGCACGCGCAGCAAGAGCAAGGACGGGCTACCACATCTCAAATCCAATCTGGCTTTAATGTGGTTGCCACTTCCCAAGAATAGCCGCCTCCGCTGGATGATGAAAACCCTCTCGATGAGGCTGATAGGCAGAGAGAGCCCTCAATTCATGAGGAGTCAGGCTCGGAAAGCGAAGATGAGCCAACTTTCCGTCCTAAGACCACAGAGCAGCAACTTCTCCAAGAGCTCCGAAAACAGCTCAGAAGCAAAGATAAGGAGATGGCCAAGCTCTACTCAAAGATCGACGACTTGACAAATGTCGTCTTACGGCTTACGGCCCAACTTGCCTCTCAGCCGCCCAATCAAGCACAGGGCTCAGCTCATGAACCGGGAAACGGTGTCCCAAAGCAACCGACGCCTATTCCCTCAAATCCAAAAGTGGGCAGACCTCATGAAAGTCAATCGCATCCTATCTCAGGAAATGTCTTGGCTACCGATGACAGTAGCCCGCTAACTCAAGATCAAATCATGGATTTGGTTGCCAGCAAACTCAAAACATTGGTGGCCGAAGCCGAAGCGCAAAAAGATATCAGCAGTAGTGGGAGACCATATCCTGCTCAGTATGATCTGGTGGAATTTCCTAGCGGCTATGTCATCCCTAAATTCGGAAGATTCGATGGGACGGGAAATGCGAATCAACACATCGCCCACTTCAAAGCCTCTTGCGGGAATACTGGGGGCAATGATGCGCTTCTCCTCCGCCAGTTCGTTAATAGCCTGACCGATGTTGCTTTCGACTGGTACGCGAGCATACCAGATGGCTCCGTTACTACTTTCGTCCAAATGGAATCTTTGTTTCGACAAAGGTTCATGAGCGTCAGCGATAAGATCACCATTGCCGAGCTCGTAAGGACCAAGCCCAAGAACAACGAAAGCAACATGGATTTTATAACCCGATGGCGCAATCTCTCTGTCAAATATGAACCACTGATAGAGCAGGACCAATCTGTCAGTCTCCTCGTCGGAAATATCAACAATTGGATGGCCCCGTTTCTATGCACCGCGGGTCTCAAAACATTCCAAGAGCTGACCAGGAAAGTTCAGATGCTGGAGCGCTCAAAGCAGGAGTCCTCCTCGGATTCCCAAAATAACAATAGGTCATGGAGAAACCGAAAGGATGATAATCGCAAAGACGGAGATCCCGACGATTCTGAATCTTTCAATGCTTCGGCTAACCGAAATAAGCAAGGGTTGAGCGGGCCTAATGCCAACCAGCTTCGGAAGCCAATGTTCGGAGAGGGGGGAGAATCTCCACTGAAAGAGAAGCTGGATAAGGTCTTTTCCTTCAGAAGGGACAAAATCCGTAAAATATTCAAAGACGTCCTGAAGAACGGTCTACAACTGCCAGAGTCAAAAAGACCGCAGGAAGCGAATAGGACCGATGACCCCAAATACTGCCCCTATCACAGAGTGATAGGCCATGCCATTGAGGACTGCTTCGTCTTCAAAGATTGGGTCGAAAAGCAATACAAGGCAGGAGAGATAGAACTGTCCAAAGGCGTGTTAACAAACAGTCAAGCTACAACCGCCAATTTCATACAAACGGAGACCGAAGTTCTTCGTGAAATCGATTCTCTCAGGTATTTGCCTTTCTCTGAAAACAATCGACCGCCACGTCATTAAACTGGGAATAATCGACCTCTAAGTCGTTAAACTGGAAATGTAAAAAAAATGTAAATAAAAAAAATGTGTAAATAAAAGAAAAATAAAGAAAAGCCGAAATGATGGGGCAACTCGCAATAAAAATCAGCGAGTAAAAATGAAAATGAAAATAAAGCCGAAATGATAGGGCAACCGTGAATAAATAGCCGAAATGATAGGGCAATCGCGACCTTCGTGATAAGAAAAGCTGAAATGATAGAGCAATCGCGGTAAAACAAAAAAAAAAAAAACAAAACAAAACAAAGCAATGGTGAATGATGAGTCGCTCTTGGTACCATATTCCAGTGTAGCGATACTGACGCCAACAAAAATTCAAATTTCCAAAATTCTCCCAGCCCAATGGCCAGTCCCCAAATTGACTACCGTATACAATCCATGGGCTCAAATAATTCTCAGCATACCCATGCCCCACCGCAACCACCAGTTATGCGGCGGGTCTCCGCCTTTGGAATTATGCTTCATTGGAAAGACCCACTCATGTGTCCTCACGATGCATGAGGAGAACAAACCTTCGTGAGATCCTTATGACTCACCAAGGAAAAACACACTTAGGAGTCCTCACGACTCTTAAGGAGAAAATACACCTGCGGGATCCTTACGACTCGTAGGGAGAAAATGCTTTTATGGGACCCTCGCGGCCCATAAAATTGAAAAGTCTTAGGTGATAGGGATCCAAACCTGTCTCCTAAGCCATCGCTCCCCATACCCCAAAAGGCGAATGATGAGTCGCTCCTGGTACCATATTCCAGTGCAGCGATGCAGACGCCAACCAAATTCCGAATCCCATACCCAAATGGCGAATGATGAGTCGCTCCTGGTACCATATTCTAGTGCAGCGATGCAGACGCCGACAAAATCTCGAAATATTTTTTTCGGCCCTACGGTCTGGATCATACATCCTGCAAAACCGTATACAATTCACAGGCGTAAAACGATCCCAATCTCTCCCAAGTCCTCCCGGGGCAAATGATGAGTTGCTCCTGGCATTATTTCAGTGCAGCAATGCAGATGCCAAACAAACCAAATCCAAATCCTCTCGGGGCATATGATGAGTTGCTCCTGACATTATTCCAGTGCAGCAATGCAGATGCCAAATAAAAACCCTAATTCCCAAATCCTCTCATGACAAATGATGATTCGCTCCTGGTACCATATTCCAGTGTAGCGATGCTGATGTCAACCCAAATCAAATCAAACCAACAACCTCTACGGCGGAATCATGCTCTGTCCCAGAATTTACCCCGTGTTGAAATCATGCTTCGCCTCGGTATACCTGCCTTCCCTGTCGGAATTATGCTTCGGCTCGGAATCAACCAACGACCTCCTCGTCGGAATTATGCTCCGCCTCGGAATCAAGTCAACCAGCAAGCTCTGCGTCGGAATTATGCTTAGTCTCAGAATGCACCCCGTGTCGAAATGATGCTTCGCCTCGGTGTACCTGCCTTCCCTGTCGAAATTATGCTTCGTCTCGGAATCAAGTTAGCCAACAAGTTCTGCGCCGGAATCATGCTCCGTCTCAGTATATATCCCGTGTCGAAATCAATGCTTCACCTCGGTATACCTGCCTTCCCTGTCGGAATTATGCTTCGGCTCGGAATCAACAAACGACCTCCTCGTCGGAATTATGCTCCGCCTCGGAATCAAGTCAACCAGCAAGCTCTGCGTCGGAATTATGCTTAGTCTCAGAATGCACCCCGTGTCGAAATGATGCTTCGCCTCGGTGTACCTGCCTTCCCAGTCGAAATTATGCTTCGTCTCGGAATCAAGTTAGCCAACACGTTCTGCGCCGGAATCATGCTCCGTCTCAGAATATATCCCGTGTCGAAATCAATGCTTCACCTTGGAATATTTGCCTTCCTTGTCGGAATTATACATCGCCTAGGAATTTACCTCTGCATCGAAATCATGCTTCGGTCAGAATGTCTGCGGCACTTCGGAATGATGCTCCGTACCCCTGGAATCATGCTCTGCTCTTCAGAAAGATGCTCCGCCCTTCGGAACGATGTCCGCCCTTCGGAACGATGCTCCGAATCCTGGAATCATGCTCCGCTCTTCGGAATGATGCTCCGAACCCTGGAATCATGCTCCGCTCATCGGAATGATGCTCCGATCCCCTGGAATCATGCTCCGATCATCGGAATGATGCTCCGATCCCTGGAATTATGCTCCGCAAATCGGAATGATGCTCCGATCCGTGGAATTATGCTCCACAAATCGGAATGATGCTCCGATCCCTGGAATTATGCTCCGCGGATCGGAATGATGCTCCGATCCCCTGGAATTATGCTCCGCTCTTCGGAAAGATGCTCCGAACTCTGGAATCATGCTCCACCCATCGGAATGATGCTCCGATCCCCTGAAATTATGCTCCGATCATCGGAATGATGATCCGATCCCTGGAATTATGCTCCGAAAATCGGAATGATGCTCCGATCCGTGGAATTATGCTCCACAAATTGGAATGATGCTCCGATCCCTGGAATTATGCTCCGCGGATTGGAATGATGCTCCGATCCCCTGGAATTATGCTCCGCTCTTCGGAAAGATGCTCCGAACTTTGGAATCATGCTCCACCCATCGGAATGATGCTCCGATCCCCTGAAATTATGCTCCGCTCTTCGGAACGATGCTCTGATCTCTGGAATTATGCTCCGCGGATCAGAATGTTGCTCCGATCCCTGGGAATCATGCTCCCTGGGATGATGTTCCGCCCCTGGAATGATGTTCTAACTCGAAGTCCAACTTCAAGATCCATCAATTTCATGCACACAACTCAAATGGGCGGTGTGCATTTATTGATGGGGGGCAATTTGTTGGGGTAAAAATTTACACCCCGGTTGACCGAGTCAAAGTCAAGGTCAACCCCTAAGCTAGGTGGGCCCAAGCCCGGGTCAAGTGGGCCCATGCCCAGGTCGAGTCCGAAACATGAAGCGGCCGACCCTCCCCATGCTAAATATAAATCATGTCATAAATAATTTTTATGTAATTTTTTATGCATGAATGTAAACAAAATGGGCATAAAGCCAATATTTTGTAAGCCCATGGCTTATGTGCAAAAATGAAATGGCACATGAGCCATGGGATGGCAAAATGCCATTTTGTGAAGCCCAAGGGGCTATGTGTAAAATGTATGGCCTATAAAGGCAAAGATAATGAAATATCTCAAAAACTTTTTCTCTCTCCAAAAAAAGCTTCAGATCTGAGATCTTTCTTCCTTCTTCAAGGTTCCAAAACCTTCTTCTTTCTTTTAAATTAAATCAAGAGTTCTACTCTCCTTTTTATAAAACAAACTAGTTTTACACCACAAAACCCACAAAGGGGAACTTGGATCTGTTATCAGATCTTAAAAAGGAGAGATTTTGAGATTTCACATCTCTTGATCTTCAAGATCCAGTAAGCAACAGGAGGAAGAAGAAGAACCACTTCCATTAAACCCAAAACACATTCAGGAGCCCGACTCCTCTCTGATTTCTCCTTTGAGAAATCTTTTTTTTCAGGCTAAAAGCCTCTCATCCTCGCCGGCGCGCTAGCGCTCGAGCGCAAAGCGCCCACGTGCCGACACGTGGCGCGCGCGCTTGCGTTTGCGCTCCAGCGCGCAACGCAAGTGCGCAAAGCGCCCGCGTGCCGACACGTGGCGCGCGCGCTTGCGCTCCTGCGTGCTTGCGCAAGTGCGCAAAGTGCCCGCGTGCCGACACGTGGCGCGCGCGCGCTTGCGCTCCAACGCGCATTGTGCAAAACGCCCGCGTGCCGACACGTGGCGCGCGCGCGCTTGCGCACCTGCACGCAGCGCTCTTGCGCAAAGCGCCCACGTGTCGACACGTGGCGCGCGCTTACGCATCTGCGCGCTTGCGCACCTGCGCGCAGCGCTTATGCGCAAAGCGCCCACGTGCCGACACGTGGCGCGCTTGCGCCTGAGCGCACAGCACCTAAGCGCACAGCGCTCAAGGCGCTGGCCCCATGCATCCCTTGGATGCCTTTTCCCCCTCTTTTTATGTACATACATATACATATACATATGTATACAAATTCACACATATACATACTCCGCAACATTCTCCCCCTCCAAAAAATTTTCGGGCCGGGGCGCTGCCCCGAACCCCGCAAGGGGGCTGCTAGCCCCCTTGACCCCCAGCCCGCTATCCGGGTAGCGGGACCCCCGTAAAAACTCTGCATGGCTCCCGATATATCCAAAACCCCCCTTTCAAAACAGAACACGCGCACATCGCACATTGAGTTCGCATGACCAGTTTAACCCGTCAATAAGAGGTTCCCTCGCCCTAAAGGCGAGGGGTAATTAACGGCAGCTTAGTCCGCGGCTGCCGAAGATTCGGATCCCCACAATCATTAAACCCCCGCCTACCCTAGGCAGGGGGAATTTGTAGTACGCCTGACAAGCGCGCGCGTATTCCCATCTCAATGGGGTGACGAAAAACACCCTACACCAGGAGCGACTCATCATTCGCCGTTTGGGATATGGGATTTGGAATTTGGTTGGCGTCTGCATCGCTGCACTGGAATATGGTACCAGGAGCGACTCATCATTCGCCACTTAGTGATTGGGGTTTGAAATTTGGTTGGCGTCTGCATCGCTGCACTGGAATATGGTACCAGGAGCGACTCATCATTCGTCTCTTGGGGATTGGGGAGCGATGGCTTAAGAGACAGGTTTAGATCCCTATCGCCTAAGGCTTTTCAATTTTATAGGCCGTGAGGGTCCCATAAAAGCATTTTCTCCTTACGAGTCATAAGGATCCCGCATGTGTATTTTCTCTTTAGAAGTCGTGAGGACTCCTAAGTGTGTTTTTCTTTTATGAGTCATAAGGATCCCACAAAGGTTTATTCTCCTCATGTATCGTGAGGACACATGAGTGGGTCTTCTCAATGGAGCATAATTCCAAAGGCGGAGACTAGCCGCGTAACTGGTGATTACGGTGGGGCATGGGTATGATGAGAATTATTTGAGCCCGTGGATTGTATACAGTAGTCAATTTGGGGACTAGCCGTAGGGCCGGAAGAATTTTGGAAAATTGGATTTTGGTTGGCATCTGTATCGCTGCACTGGAATATGGTACCAAGAGCGACTCATCATTCGCCACTTGGGGATTTGGATTTTAGCCAGCGTCTGCATCGCTGCACTGGAATATGGTATCAAGAGCGACTCATCATTCGCCATTGTTTTGTTTGTTGCTTTGCTTCTTTTTTTTTATTTTTTGTTTGTTTTTTTTTGTTTTACAGCGATTGCTCTATCATTTCAGCTTTTCTTATCTCAAAGGTCGCGGTTGCCCTATCATTTCGGCTTTTTATTTGCGGTTGCCCTATCATTTCGGCTTTATTTTCTTTTTTATTTTTACTCGCTGATTTTTATTGCGAGTTGCCCCATCATTTCGGCTTTTCTTTTTATTTATTTATTTACACATTCCTTTTTTTTTGTTTACACACATTTTTTTACATTCCTAGTTTAACGACTTAGAGGTCGATTGTTCCAGTTTAATGACGTGGTGGTCGATTGTTTTCAGAGAAAGGCAGATGTCTGAGAGAATCAGTTTCACGAAGAACTTCGGTCTCCGTTTGTATGAAATTACCGATTGCAGCTTGACTGTTTACTAACACGCCTTTAGACAGTTCTATCTCTCCTGCCTTGTATTGCTTTTCGACCCAATCTTTGAAGACGAAGCAGTCCTCAATGGCTTGACCTATCACTCTATGATAGGGGCAGTATTTGGGGTCGTCGGTCATATTCGCTTCATGCAGTCTTTTGACTCTGGCAGTTGTAGACCGTTCCTCAGGGCGTCTTTGAATATTTTACGTATTTTGTCCCTTCTGAAAGAATAGACCTTATCCAGCTTCTCTTTCAGTGGAGATTCTCCTCCCTCTCCGAACACTGGCTTCCGAGGCTGGTTGACATTAGGCCTGCTCAACCCTTTCTTATTTTGGTTAGCCGTGGCATTGAAAGATTCAGAATCGTCGGAATTTTCGCCTTTGCGATTATCGTCCTTTCGGTTTCTCTAGGACCTATTGTTATTTTGGGAATCCGAGGAGGATTCCTGCTTTGAGCGCTCCAGCATTTGAACTTTCCTGGTCAGCTCTTGGAATGTTTTGAGACCCGCGGTGCATAGAAACGGGGCCTTCCAATTGTTGAGATTTCTGACAACGAGACTGACAGATTGGTCCTGCTCTATCGGTGGTTCACATTTGACGGTGAGATTGCGCCATTGGGTTATAAAATCCGTGCTGCTTTCGTTGTTCTTGGGCTTGGTCCTTACGAGCTCGGCAATGGTGATCTTATCGCTGACGCTTTTGAACCTTTGTCGAAACAAAGATTCCATTTGGACGAAAGTAGTAATGGAGCCATCCGGTATGCTCGTGTACCAGTCGATAGCAACATCAGTCAAGCAATTAACGAACTGGCGGAGTAGAAGCGCATCGTTGCCCCCAGTATTTCTGCATGAGGCTTTGAAGTGGGCGATGTACTGATTCGCATTTCCCGTCCCATCGAATCTTCCGAATTTAGGGATGACATAGCCGCTAGGAAATTCTACCAGATCATACTGAGCAGGATATGGTCTCCCACTACTGCTGATATCTTTTTGCGCTTCGGCTTCGGCCACCAATGTTTTGACTTTACTGGCAACCAAATCCATAATTTGATCTTAAGTTAGCGGGCTACTGTCATCGGCAGCCAAGACATTTCCCGAGATAGGATGCGACTGATTTTCATGCGGTCCGCCACTTTTGGATTTGAGGGAACGGGCGTCGGCTGTTTCGGGACACTGTTTCCTAGTTTATGAGAGCCCTGCGTCTGATTGGGCGGCTGAGAGGCAAGTTGGGCCTTCAGCTGTAAGACGACGTTTGTCAAGTCATCAATTTTTGAATAGAGCTTGGCCATCTCCTTGTCTTTGCTTTTGAGCTGTTTTTGGAGCTCTTGAAGCAGCTCTTGCTCCGCGGTCCTAGGGCGGAAAGTCGGCTCTTCTTCGCTGTCCGAACTTGACTCTTCATGGACCGAAAGGCCTTTCTGCCTATCATCCTCATTGGGAGGATTTTCATCACCCTCCGGAGGATGCTGGTCTTGAGAAGTGACAGCTATATTCACACCAGATTGGATTTGAGATGTGGTGGTCCCATCCTTGCTCTTGCTGCGTGTGCCCACCATGTAGACAGTGTAGACCACATATCCAGTCATTTCCTCATCTTTGGCGGGGTAACCCTGTTCCTCGAACCTCATGAGGTTCAGCCTAGCAGGAGCCCTAGCCCTTTATTGACTCTATATCTGAGCCTTTTCTGCTTTAGCTTCTCAATTTTAAGGGCTTAGCGGGTATCTGTTTCCTGGGAAGCCACCGTGAGTCGATTAGTAGGGAGCTTAGAGAAGACACCCGATCGAGCAGTTGTCAGGGGCACCGCCGGAGCTTGCTCGAGACGCCTTATTGCTTTGTTGGTGTTGATGGCCTTGCCCCCAGCTGGGGCGATGGAGAGTCGTTCGGAAACGGATTTGTGCTTGGGTTGAGGTGCCCTCGCGACCATGACATTCGGCCTTTTCCCTTTTGAGACCAGTTTGTCTGTTACCGGAGCTTGAGGAGCTGGGACGGCATTAGCTGACACGAACATAATAGATCCAAATGGTAGCGGCGGCTCCTCGCATTGTCGCCTGAGACTGGCCGAAAGGACCGTCCTAGAGTCTATCTTCATCGTGTAGGAGACGGGAGCCATGCTGAGAGCTGAGTTCATCTTCGGAGACATTGTTGAAGAGTGATTGCTTGAAAACCTGTATGAAAGAGCATTATTTTAGTATAAATATAGGTATGTATATTGATTGAGTTCGCATGAACGTTTAACCCGAAATATGGGAGGAAAGATAGGACCCACCGGGCGTGCCAGAATCTGTAGGGTGTTTTTCGTCATCCCATTGAGATGGGAATACGCGCGCGCTTGTCAAGTGCATTACAGATTCCCCCTGCCTAGGGTAGGATGGGGTTTATTGATTGTGGGGATCCGAATCTCCGGCAGACGCGGACTAAGCTGCCGTTAATTAACCTTCGCATTTGGAGCGAAGGAACCTCCGATTGACGGGTTAAACTGGTCATGCGAACTCAATATGCAGTGCGTTGGTGTGTGTGTGTTTTGAAAGGGGTTTTGGATATATCGGGGGCCCCGCAGAGTTTTCACGGGTGTCCCACTACTGGGATAGTGGGCTAGGGGTCAAGTGGGCTAGCAGCCCCCTTGCGGGGTGCAGAGCAGCGCCCCGTTAGAAATTTTTTCTAATGGGGGAGACACATTTAATATGGAGTGCACACAAAAAAAAGAAGGGAAAATGCGTCTTAAAGACGAGTGCATAGCATGTGGCGCACACGCGACCATTGGGCGCCTCAGCACCCGGGGTCACGTAGCGCACAACCAACCATTGGGCGCCTCAGCGCCCGGGGTCAAGCGCCCGGGGTCACATGGCGCGCACGTGACCGATAGGCGCCTTAGCGCCCCGGGGTCACGTGGCGCGCACGTGACCCGCCCTAGCGCCCGGGGTCACGTGGAGCACACGTGACCGACGGGTGCCTTAGCGTCCCGGGGTCACGTGGCGTGCACGTGATCACGGGAAACACCCGCGGGAAGGGGCCTGGCCCTTAGATTGGAGAGTTGAACTCCTAAGAAGTTTTTTTGGAGTTGAACTCCTAACAGAAACTAATTTATGGAGTTAAACTCCAACAGATTTAGAAAGGAGTTAAACTCCTGGGGATTTATTGCTCTTCTTTTGAGCCTTGGATCTGTTCAAAGTTAGATTTTTGTATATGGGTCTCCTTCTTCCTTCTCTTGATCGGCGGGGTCTTGGAGAAAAGGGGACGGGACTTAAGAGTCTCCCCTTTTCGAGATCTGATTGGAGATCCGAGCTCTTCTTTGTGGGTTTTTTTGGTGAAAAACTATTTATTTTTGAGAAAGGAAGAGTTAAACTCTTGATTTAATTCAAAGAAGAGGAAGGGAGTTTTAGACCCTTGAGAAAGGGGAAGGAGTCACAAACCCTAGTTTTTGAGGGGAGTGAAAAGTGTATTGCTTTATTCATCATCATGTTGCCTTATATAGGCTTACATATTTACATATAGCCTCTTGGGCTTTACAAAATGGCATTTGCCCATCCCATGGCTCATGTGCCATTTCTTTTTGCACATAAGCCATGGGTTTTACAAAAATTTGGCTTTATGCCCATTTTGCATACATTCATGCATAAAAAATTACATAAAAATTATTTATTACATGATCTATATTTTGGCATGGAGGAGGCTGGTCGCGGGCTCGACTTGGGCATGGGCCCGCTTGACCTGGGCTTGGGCCCACCTGGCTTGGGGTTGACCTTGACTTTGACTCGGTCAACTGGGGGTGCAAATTTTGACCCCAACACTCATGAGAGACGGAAGCTTCCGGAGATGAGCCAAGATATTATAGTCCACCGAGGAAGAACTGAAGTTTTCATTAGCTAGTTCTCTGCCATTTTAATCATTAGCCACCTGTTTTTCCTTTCCTTTTGGGGCGTTGTCCTGATTTGGCGGCAGAGCCCTGCCGCTTCTGAGCTGGATTTGGTTGGCCCTTATGGCGAGCTCCTCGTCCTATTCGGGAAAACAGAGCTCCTCCTCAGAGCGCTGCCAAGATGGATGGCGTAGCAGGTCACTATAGGGATCTCTTCATTGGAGTTTTCCTCTAACTCCTCCAGAATTTCAGCCACTTCTATAGGGAGGAACTCTTTCAATTGAATCAGAGTTCTTTCCTTCTGTTCATAGTCTTCGAGGGAATCAATATATTTTTGAATGGTCGATCTCCCTGCAGACTCTTTTTCGCCCCGACCTACACTTTTCTTCTTCTTGAGCTTTTTGGATTTTGAGCCTGATGGAGCCGCATTGGCAGCTGAAATGGTAGGCTTCTTCTTCCCTTCCCATTCCGTCCTGGGCTCTTTCTGAAGTAGCTTTATCATCTTCTTCGTCTTATTAGATATGTGTGTACCCTACGGAGGCTGCGGTGAGTCCGTTGCATTTCCCAGGGCAGCGGGTTCGGCTGTCTGCTCCCAGAAGGCATCAGCTTCTGTCTGTATAAAGTTGGTGGTTGCAACTTGATTGTTCACCAACACACTTTTGGACATCTCAATCTCTCCAGCCTTATACTGCTTCTCGACCCATTCTTTGGAGATATAGCAATCCTCGATCGCATGGCTCACTACTCTGTGGTACGGGCAATACAGGGGATTGTCGATCATTTTTGCTTCGTGGGGTCTCTTCGACTCCGGCAATTGTAGACCATTATTCAAGGCATCTTTGAATATCTTGTGGACCTTATCCCTTCTTAAAGAGTAAACCTTGTTCTTTTTCTCTCCTAGGGAAAGCCCTTCTCCTCCCAGCAATGGACTTCGAGGCCGGTTGGTTTTGGAATCGCCTGCCTTTCGCTTGTCTTCATTGTCGGACGCATTGAAGACATTGGTACTGTTGGAACTCCCGCTTCTATGGTTGTCATCCCGCTTGCTTTTCCAAGTCCTGTCTCTCTGAGAGTCCGGGGTAGACTCTTGCTTCGAGCGTTCCAGCATTTGGACTTTCTTGGTTAGCTCTTGAAACGTCTTGAGGCCTGCTGTACACAAGAATGGGACCATCCAATTGCTGAGGTTCCCAATAAGAAGGCTGACGGACTGGTCCTGCTCGCGGCGGTTCGCACTTAACTGTGAGATTACGCCATCGGGCGATAAAGTCAGTGTTGCTTTCATTCTTCCCCGGCTTGGTCCTCACAAGATCAGCAATGGAGATTTTATCACTGACACTTATGAACCTTTGCCGAAACAGAGACTCCATTTGGGCAAAGGTAATAACGGACCCATCTGGTATACTCGCGTACCAGTTGAAAGCGACACCGGTCAGGCTGTTGACAAACTGAAAAAGAAGGAGCGCATCATTGCCCTATGTATTTCCGCACGATACTTTAAAGTGGGCGACGTGCTGATTTGGATTTCCCGTCCCATCAAATCTTCTGAACTTAGGAATAATGTAGCCGCTCCGGAAATCGATCAGATCGTACTGTGCGGGATATGGCCGCCCACTACTGCCAATTTCTTTCTGAGCTTCAGCTTCGGCCACCAATGTTTTAACCTTGCTGGTGACCAAATCCATTATCCGATCTTGTGTTAGTGGGATAGTGCTATCTGGGGCCAAGGCATCCCCAAAAGCGGAATGTGGCCGGCTTTCGTGCGGCTCAACCAATCTTGGACCCAAAGGGACATGCATCGGCCGCTTCGGATTATCATCATCCGGCTCATGAGTAGCGACTTGTGCTTGATTAGGAGGCTCTCGAGCAATTTGAGCCGTAAGCTGCATGACAACGTTCGTCAGGTCGTCAATTTTCGAATAGAGCTTGGCCATCTCTTTATCCTTACTCCTAAGCTGTTTTCGAAGCTCTTGAAGCAACTCTTGCTCCGCGGTCCTGGGACGGAAAGTCGCCTCTTCCTCGCTGTCCGAGCTTGACTCTATATGGACTGAGGGGTCTTTCTTCCTATCATCCTCGTTGAGAGGGTTTTCATCATCCTGCAGAGGCGGCAGTTCTTGGAAAGCAGCAACCACATTCAAGCCAGATTGGGCTTGGGATGTGGTGGCCCCATCCTTGCTTTTACTACGAAGATTGTCGCTGGGGAGCCTACCCACCATATAGACCGTATGGATAACATATACAGCCAACTTTTTATTATCGGCGGCTGATTTCATGGATCGCTGTCTTGACCCTCTTATTTCGGTAACGGTCAGTCGACTGAAGGCGGCTGGCCTGGAAGGATTCTTGAATGGTCCTGACGCTTCCTTTTTGGTTTTGCCTGCTGTTTTCACGCGGCACAGAGCGCTTGGTATACTCTTAAAGTGACAGTGTCATACTTTTTGTGTTGGGGCCAGGACACGTCTCTTTGTAGCAACGTTCGGACTGCTGTTTTCTTGATTCTGGCAGTCATGGCATTTTTCTGAACCCACTTCAGAGGTTCGAAGGAATTGCTGATTTTTACGGCCGACTCAGCTGTCGTCGCAGGATGACTCTGCTTTGGAATCTCACAAGATTTCACTTGGCCGGAGTCCTGGCTCTTTTGTTGGCTCGATACCTGAGCCGCTTCTGTCTTAGCCTTTCTGTTTTGAGCACTTGGTTGGTTATAGCTCTTCGGGAAGCCACCATAGACCGAGCGATGGAGGGCTTTGGAGATACGCCTTATTGTGCATTTGTTAGAGTCATCGCCTGAGCTCGTCCGCAACGTTTGATGTTGCCCTCTGTACCGAAAGACTCGCCTCCAGCTGGAGAACCAGAGAGTCGTTCAGACACCGTCTTATGTTTCGGTTGTGGTGCCTTAGCGATCACAACATTCAGCCTCTTGCCCCTTGAGACCGTCTTGGCCACCTGTTTTGCCGGGATTTCTGCCAGATGAGCACTTCCGATAGGGTAGATGATGACGGAACCAAACTGGCGGGGCGGTTCCTCCTACTGTCGACTGAGGCTTGCGGGGAGAACCACACGAGTATTGATCTTAACCACGTACAGAATCGGGGTCGCATCAGAAGCTGGATCCATCTTAGGAGACATTGTCATTGAAAGTTGATTGCTGCATGAAAAAAAACTTTATTTCAGTACAAACATCGGCATATATGTTAAATAAGTTTGCATGAACACTTGACCCGAGATATGGAAGGAGGGAAAGGTCCCACCGGGCGTGCCAGAACCTGTAGGGTGTTTTTTGTCACCCCATTGAGATGGGAATACGTGCGCGCTTGTCAGGCGCATTACAGATTCCCCATGCCAAGGGTAGGCTAGGGTTTATTGATTGTGGGGATCCGAATCTCTGGCAGCCGTGGACTAAGCTGTCGTTAATTACCCCTCGTCTTTGGAGTAAGAAGACCTCCAATTAACGGGTCAAACAGGTCATGCAAACTCAATGTGAAGTGTATATGTGTTGTGTTTTGAAAGAGTTTTGGATATATCGGGGGCCCCGCAGAGTGTTTACGGGGGTCCTGCTACCCGGATAGCGGGCTGGTGTTGCAGAGTGTGTGTGTGTGTAAGGGAAAGGGCATCCAAAGGATTCATGGGAGAAAGCGCCAGCGCCTCACGTGCACGGCACGCGGGTGCTTGGGCACTGGCGCTATCGCCTTGGGCGCTAGCGCTTTGGGTGCCAAGACGCTAGCGCCTCACGTTCCAGGAACGTGGGGGCTGGGGCGCTAGCGTCTCACGTGTCCCGCACGTAGGCGCTTAGGCACTCACGATTTGGGCGCTAGCGCTTTGGGCGCTAGCGCCACACGTGCCAGGCACATGGGCGCTCGGATGCTAGCGCTTTGGGCGCTAGCGCTAGCGCCATACGTGCCAGGCACGTGGGCGCTCGGATGCTAGCGCTTTAGGTGCTAGCACCTCACGTGCCAAGCACATGAGCGCTTGGGCGCTAGCGCTTTAGGCGCTAGCGCTTTGAGCGCTAGCACCTCACATGTCAACCACGTGGGCGCTCGAGTGCTGGACGGCAAAAGAGACTTGGTCCCAGCACTGGGAGTTGTGCTCCCAGAAAGAAATACTTATTATTTTGTGTGTGTGTGTGTGTGTGTATATATATATATATGTATATATATGAGGAGTTAAACTCCTAAGATATTTTTGAAGCTGATGAAGGGGCTTCTACCCTTGAGCCTTGGATCTTCCCTAAAGTGGGGTCTTTGGAGATGGGTCTCCTTCTTCCTCCTTTGTTGGCCGGCTCTTGGATAACAAGAGGGGTGAGATTTTAAAAATCTCTTCTTTTTAAGATCTGATGGAAGATCCAAGTTCCTCTTTGTGGATTTTGTGGTGAAAAGCTATTTAGTTTTGGAAAAGGAAAAGTAAAACTCTTGATTTAATTCAAAAGAAAGAAGAAGGTTTTAGAACCTTGAGGAAGGAGAAAGAGCACAGATCTTGATTTTTTTTGGGAGAGAGAAAAAAGTTGTTAAACATTTTCATTATCTTTGCCTTTATAGGCTATACACTTTACATATAGCCCCATGGGCTTTACAAAATGGCATTTTGCCCATCCCATACCTCGTGTGCTATTTCTTTTTGCACATAAGCCATGGGCTTTTCAAAAATTTGGCTTTATGCCCATTTTTCTTACATTTATTCAAAAAATAAAAAAAGGAAATACACCAAAATTATTTATTACAAAATTTTTATTTTGGCATGGCGGAAGGCCAGACGCTTCGTGTTCGGGCTCGACCCGGGTATTGGCCTACTTGACCTGGGCTTGGGCCCACTTGGTTTGGGGTTGACTTTGATTTTGACTTGGTCCACCGGAGTGTAAATTTCGACCCCAACAATGAGTTTTCTCGGTTCTTGAGTTATGTGTATACCCAATTAGAGGAGAGAGAATGCACCGTCTGCAGGTACATGGTGGACCCGGTAAGGTACCCCGGGGTAAGAAAATTGTATAGAGAGACGTTGAGCCTGGCAGGAGAACAATACCTACCGGTGACTGTTTGGTCCGGCGGATATCCAGAGGATACCGAACGGAGTCATATGATTCAAATAGATTTGAGGGCCGATCTAAGAGACGACACCCGACATATTGAGATTTGAGTGTCGATGCTTGACACGGGATTATGTTGTTTTTATTGATGATAGTTTAGTTCTACCATACCATAATTTATTAAGACATACTTAGTTTTCTCATAGCAGATATATCCAGATTTCATACTTGATCACTTAATTATGTCGCATATATGCTAGTACATCGCATCATAATTGATAATTAGGATCTGACGCCTTTACTTGCATACTTGCGATTGTCTCATATGATGTTACTTACTCACATAAGCTGGCAACTCACTCCCGTTGTACCACAGTGTCTTGCAGGACCGATCCGTCAGCACAGTCGCGGCGGGGCACACTGCTACCACTTCTGCTACTTCTTTTGCTTCGACTTTTAGTCCTGATATTTTGTATGTGGGTTATGCGGTTATTCTTTTGTTTTTCCATCTTGCATGTTCTCTTTTTGTATCTAGTATACTCCATCTACAACTTGTACATTTGACTTAGAGACGAGACTGTGAGACTTGTATTATATTGACATCTGGTGTCGAACTCGTGTGAGCCGACTTTTATGTTTTTCTTTGTGGGCGAAGTTTTTCTTTCCTTACTTTTTTATTGCTTCGCACTATGATGATTTATTATTGCTTGTGTTTTTGTTCCGCCAAATCGGTGAAGTGCTAGCTCCCGTTTAGGGATGCCTATTATTATTGCTTATGTATATTCATGTTATGTATCGGTTTTGGGATCAGTTTTACAAAGGAAATGCTGCCGAAATTTTTATAATAACTTGAATCTTCAAAGATTTTGATATAACTTTTGTATTTAAAATTAACCTTTTAAACAAGTATTTTACCATTTTATTTTATTTCACAGTTTAGATTCTGTGATTTTGGCTTACTTGAATTACGTTACGCCTTTAGACGTTGCGTGATTTAAGTGCCAGTCACATTCCACCTTCGGGTCATGACACAATCTATCATGAGGGCCTGTATTTCCTTACTCCTGAATTATTACCTGTTGAGTTTGGAATACTTCAAAATTAGGTTAAAGTTCCGTTACTAACTCTTGATTCGGACTCTTGGTTCCTTACCCTTAGATTACAGCATGTTGGGTTCGAGAACACTCTTGAGATTGGTTGACATTCACTCTTGAACTTGCGTTAGATTAGTTTACCCTTGCAAAGACCTTTTTACGACACCTACAAGTACCTCATGTTCACTATATATACACTACACGGCCATGCTATACTATGCTCATGTTATTTTGCCATGATATATATAACTGCATGTTACATAGAATTGCCCTGCTTATATTAAATGACATGTTTAAACACCATATCTCCTAGTCCATTGCTTCATGATACCCATTTCCAACTTATCATTATACTTTTATACTTCACACCTTTACTTGGGGACTTACCGAGTGAAAGTTCACTGACGGGCATCCACCTATCTCTTTCGTTTTTTGGATGTTCGCCAGGTAGTCCAGAAACTGAGGAGATAGAAGAGACTGCAGGGGATTACGACCAGACCACCACTCAAGTTTATACTAACTCATCATTTTTTTTAGTTTATGTATACCACCTGTTTAGGCATTTTTGTTCTCGTATTTCCTTTTTAGTTGAACTCATCTATTGTAAATGTATCAAGTTTGAATGTAAATAAAGTTGTTGAAGTTTAAATCTTATGTCAATTTCTTGTCATTTTATATTGCTCATTTACGCATAGCGTATTTATTCCGGTAAATAACCTTCTCGAAATAAATACGTCGCGGGCCTCGCCACGTCACCGTTTCTGTCCACTGGGAAGCGGGGCATGACATATGACCAGATGAAATACCCACCGGGATATACGACCCCAAAGTTCCACGTATATAAAGGAACGAGTAATCCCTATCAACACGTTGCATAGTTCAGAGTTCTGTATAGCAATACTGGAGGCAACGACAAATTGCTGCTTCGCCAATTCGTCGGAAGCTTATCAGAGACGGCAATCGAATAGTACTCGGAGCTCCTAAATGACTTTGTAAAGACCTTCTCTGAGATGGAGCTGCTCTTCACGCAAAGGTTCGCCAGTGTGAGTGAACGCATTTCAATCATGGTGCAGATTAATTTCAAGGTCAAGCCAGGGAAAACATGGGTCCAATACGTGATCGGATGGCTAAACTTGTGGTCCAAATGCGAACAGCGCATTGAGTATCTAGCTGTAGGGATGTTTATTGGGACTATCGATTCTCAATCGACCGTATCCCAATTTATAACCTTTTTCAAACCAACCATGTTCCAGACGTTGATTGATAAACTGTCCCAGATGGATCAATGGGTCATGATCCTTCCTTTTCAGGCCAGGGTCCCCGAAATAATAAGGGCAAAGGAATGAAACCTTATCGCCAATACGCAGCAACAGCCGAGCAGTCCGAAAGCAGCCATCCACCAAGACAACAACCGCACACGCCCAACGATATAAGAAAGGATGGGACGTGTGTTCATCTCAGAAAACTGCATTTTAATACCACTCATTCATTATCTATTTTTTTGTATATATCGGTACTATTAAGCAGTGTCTGCTCAGTAATTACAGATTACAGGTATCAGTGACAGAATACTGGAAACACACTCAAAATCACGGATATAACATTTGTGAGCCGACACTGCAACCGGAACTGCAAACCGATCGATATCCAAAGAGTTTTTGCAAATAAACTAGTGTACACACATTTTGGTCCAACACAATGCAAGTGTACACATGCTCTTTAGCATTAGGACCATCGTGGGGCTGCCCATGGCACACACAAATGATGACCTGTGCAAGTGGGTGTGTGAGTAAGTTAATGCAAAAAGTATTGATGTGATATAAAGCATCAAGTTTCCCTCCAAATCCTTGAGTGAAGACCAGGTTCATATAGGCAAATCAAGCAGCACTAGTGGACTTGTCGAGAGAATACAAGACCACAGCACCAACACGAGCCAAGTTGCTCGGATTTGGGCCGACGACATGCCCCATAAATCCGATCTCGCTGGCCCCACTGTGTCCAATTGTCCCCATCTTTCTTCTGTCCCTCTCTTGCAGTCACATCATCTCATTTTTATTACTTGTTTAATTTTATTTTGAGCCTATAAATACAAATCAGTGAGCAAGGGAGAGAGGGTCCAACATTCTTTTACACTAGAACAACTTTTACTCTTTGTTTCCCTTTTCTCTTTTTTTCTTGTACATAGCTAGTTTCCCTTGAGCTCCTTACCTTCTATTGATCTTGCAACCTCTTCATTGTGCTTGCAAGTTTAAGTTTTGGTTATTGAACTCAAGGTTGTATCATTTGGATATAATAAAGCTCTCATTTTTTGCACTTTGGGTTCTTAGTATTTCTCTTGCTTTACTTGCAATTTTAATTCTTGCCCTTTACTTGCTCATTTTATTATCTTGCCATTCACTTTCTTGCAATGTTGTTTATTCTTTTCTTTGTATCATTTTCTTTGCTCTTTTTCTTTGTTGTTGTGATGGTTTGTAAATATTTGTGTTGTTAGGAAAAAGATTGGTTGTGTAACTTAAGGTTTTCGTTTCTCATTTCCTTTGCCCGATATTTTCCAATTGAACTCCGTCCAAACCTTACGCAAGAGCTCCGTTAGGCACCTACCCTACCAACGTATCGGTGATTCCTAACCATGACCGTTTCCGTTCGGATTGGCCGGAGGCGAAAGCAAGCGACAAGAACGGACAGACAAGGGTCAATAAGCTGGATTTCACAAATACCGTGCTTAAGCACCATAATCCACGTTGTTGCCGATTACTCTAGCTTTGATGGTCGAGCTCGGCACAAAAAATTGAGTACGGATTTCCTTAACTTACACTAACCTATATTTTCCTAACAAAAGTTATACTTGCATATAAACACTTAGGTTAGAGATAAACAATTCCACCACGCGTATTAACTCATCATAACAAGAACGTGAAACGCATCGTCTCCCTACGGACGACCTGTACTCATCGCGGCTAGCTACACACGACGCCGTCCTGATTGCGACACGGCAAAAGCGTGCAATCAAATGGCGCCATTGCCGGGGAAACGGTAACGTTTTTATTCTTGTTATTTTGGGTTAATCTTGTTTATATCATCTAACACCATTTTAAAAACAAAACAAACTAAAAAATCAAAATTTTCAAAGCCAACAAAAATTGACATTGCTAACATTTTTTTTTGTTCTCTGGATTTTTGACTTGCAAGCACTTTGGGACTAATTAAAAATGTTAAAAAATACCATTGAGACACTACTGGAACACTGAGATACATGGAGAAATTTGGAGCCCAAATTCTAAGGGAAAACTGGCGACATCCCCCAGAAACCCGGCGCCGCCGGATTATTTGCCTCCGTTTGCTCCAAAAAAATTTCCCTGTGCTCCAGTGTTCTAATTTTGTCTCAATTTTATTGCTTAATTTTTATAATTTTGGGTGTGCAGATGTTTGGGCATTAATATCGCTTTTTCATACCTATAATTCGTTTTCCAATATTTTCAGATCTTTACGGATTTGCGAACTGCGATCATGTGGAGCAAAGTGTACATTCAAGGTTAAGGTGATTGCGAAGCACAATGTCAAAGATCTGGGTAGTTTGACCCACGCAAGCAAACTTTCCAAGCTAACCGGATTCAATTCAACGAGGGTTTCTTAACCCGAAAATTTATCGATACGTATTTCCTAACACCTTTTTCTCAAATCTGACGCATCAAATATAATATCTTTGTAGAATTCTTTGCAAGTTCGCTATCAAACGCAAAAAGTGACTAACCCTTATTTGCTACAGTGCTGTGCATAAACATAAAAATCATTTTTTAAAGGTTTTTAACAACCTTTTCATTGATTTGCACATTGCATCAATTAATACAGACTTAAGGGCAAGCGAACCCCACAACATACGGTAAATGATTTCATCACCTTTTCCGTGGCCAAAAAATCATGAAATTGAGTATAACGTTTACCCGCACAAATTTTAAAAGAAACTAGATTTTAAGACTTTAAGGACTTCACACTCATTAGGAGAAGTTAACTCTGTTTAGAACACCGCTTAACGGTATATCATTCACGGGGTCTCTAGAAAAGTGTTCACGGCGAAACCGCCAAAAGAGAAAGGGTTATCTAATTAAGGACCTTCGTGAAAGTGTTGGAAAACCTCCCCTTATCTCTGCACTTACCTGACCCCGTGATCAGTATATCCTTAGCCCGTTTCTCGACACAGTTTTACTTCGACAATCAAGTTCTTGAGCAGGTCTAGTTGACCTAGATAAACCCTAAACCGATTAGGTGTGTGGTATTTTGTGTCGTGATTATTTTTGTGTTTATATTTCATTCTTTTGTTAATAACTAACTTATATAAAAAAAACCACATTCTTTTCCTCTCCTTTTCTTTTCTTCTTCTCTTCATATCATGGGTACCCCACCTAGAAAAACTCTTGCCGAACTTTGGAATCCACAACCAGACATTATTTCTTACGGTTCTTGCTTTGGTCAAACGTCGAACGATCCCTCCATACCTAAACTTTCTTTGAAAGATCGGATAGACGCATTTAGGACAAACAATTGGACTCCGCAATCCACTTTGTATCAACCGTTTCAAGCTACCCCCTTCTTACGTTGATACCACTTTTGAGAGTCCTGTTATAACTCCAAAACCCATGTCCATTGACGACAGAATTGAACAATCTCGTAGCCGATCTTTCACTCCTTTCACCACTTCCAATTCTTTTGATCAACAATTCCAATGACCTCCTTATCATAATGTTGATCCTACTGCTGTCCAACCATTCGATTCCTACCAATCTACCAAACTTTTGCACCTTCCCTAGATATTACTTCTACACAGCTATTTGGGAGTTTCATGTATCCAACCAACGTTGAATCTTTTACAGAAACTCCTCTACAACCCATGTTTAGTATGGAACAGTCATTAGAAGACTTTCGGGTAATGTCGTACAAACAGATGATGGATTTGAATGCGTCCATGACCGCCCCCATACAACTAAGTGACCCGGTAGCTAGTTTCCAACTAGCTCCAAATTTTCCAATATATGATGAGGCGATAGAACAGATTGAGAATTTGAGTAGTGAGAGTGAGCGGTATACCCTTCCAAATCAAATCTACCCATTGCAAATTGAATTCCACAACTCCGGTTTCGAATGTCTATCGAATGTTCCAAATGATTTACCAATTGAAGATAGAATGTTTAATGAGTTGTGCGACTTTGTAGTGTTTGATTTACCGGATTGTGAAGGGACCCTATCAAGTGAAACCACACCCAAACCCTTTGATCTCTGCACCTCCATCCTAGAACCTGAATTAATTGAAATCCATGCTTTTGATGGGGTGTCTGAGAAATTTGATTTTCACTTGATTGAGGATTTCGACGCTGGGAATATTTTGCATGATGAACTTGCAATATTGGATGAGTTTCTCTCGCCAATTCATCATGTTCTTTCACTTCCGTGTGGACATCATCCTGAGTCCTTAATTGTTTTTCCCGAACTTCAGATGCGTCTAGATATTGATGATAAATATATGGATGAGATAATTTTTAGGAAAATATTGAGGAAATTTTTTAGGATGAAACAGTTTTACATGATGAGTCGGATTTTCCAATTCATCCTATCCCTTTCATTGACTGTGTACACCCTCCTAAATTTTTAACCGATACCATTTCTCGATCACTCTCCTCCATTCTTTCCATCGTTCCGACCTTGCAAAACACCGTATTACCTTCTTTTCTTATGTCTGGTTTACCAAGTTCGGTCTATCCATATTTTCTCAAGAATCTTGAGCGATTTGACCCCATTTCTCGACGGGTTGATAGATTAAAACAATTGCTTTTTACACATCGGTCATTACAAATTTTACTAATTTAATCACTCCTTTTACACCTTCAAGTTCGTATTCCATTTCGCTCTCCCTTCCGCCATTCTTCTCCTCATATACCGAGACCGTATTTCACTTCTATCCCCATACGGTCTCGCGTATTCTCCATTTTTTCCTCTTCGCATTCTTTCACCTACCTGCATATTATAGCTATAAAATTTTTGAATGGTTGGTGATAACTTTTGGCCTGTGTAAGGCCTTATATAGATTGATACTGTTCACTTCCCCCCTAACTCTGAACTTTAACGACTAAATAGTGGAAACACTGTTTCAGATAAGTTTGGCGGACCTTTTTGTGTATATATATTTTTTGTTTGCTTTTTGTTTTGTATAAAAAAATAGGGGAGCGCCGACAATTTTGACCCTCTTGGTGTAGCCTGACAGTGAGGGCACTGTCAAGTTTAAGTTTGGGGGTGTGCTCGGTAAGCTTTCTACCTTCGCATTCATATATATATTTTGCATTTGCATACTTATTTAAAAACCCATAAAAATAAAAAAATTTACAAAAACATAAAAACTTTGTCGTCAAGTTAGCTAATAGGGTAACTTAGATTTTATTCCGAAAGTTTAGTTGATACGTTAGAAATAACTAAATCTTAGGCTTAGGAATTGAAAACCCTAAAAATAACCCTCCTTCTGTTTAACCTCGGTAATTATACATCCTTACAGTTTTTTTTATAGAAGTGGGTAATATTGAGTTCAGTTCTTAAGTTAAGTCGATATGAAGGGAAAGTATTGGAAGCTCTACTGAAGGATAAGTCTGAAAAATAGTTTCTATTCTTAAGTCCAAATTTAGAAAGTATATACCCAAAGAACTGCACATACACGCATCTTGAAACTTGGGATAGTAAAGGATACGTAGAAATACTCTTGCCTGAAAACCTAGTATGAAAGAAAAAACGGTATTTAAATCTAACCACCAAAAGTGCATCATTGAAAAATATATCCGGTCTTGAAAAAGAAAAATAAAAAAAAGAAGAAAAAAAATAAATAAAGTCAAGATCTGGAAACTGCGATTTACGCTTTAAAGCTCACACATTCAGTAATCGGCTGTTAGTGCCTCAAGAAGTATTAATAGTCGCATGAAAGATGTGTGAGCAAAACCGCCCATCATTAACGAAAAGAAGTAGTATTAGGTATTAGGGAAAGGATACTATAGGTTGAATTGAATTCTTGAGTGTAGGGGTGAAAATTTACACACACGTGGGGGTATACGATCGATGTTTGGAGGAAGGATAAGAATAAAAGATAAGACTTATGTTTTTCGTAAAGATAATAAAAATCCCTGATTGGAGACCGCACTTTAGAAGGAAAACTCAAGAGAAACCGAGATCTTTCTAATCAGTAAAACATATAGGATCTGAGGTTGAATAAATTAGAGGCATGAAACATTTGGGTTGAATATTTCTAATTTAGGATAATACAATTTCTAACCTAGATACTAAACTGTAGGAATAGAATCGATGTTAACTTCTGAAACTAGCTTGATGGGGTTTTGTGGGTGTAATCCGCTGAAAACCCTCAGGAGACAACACTCCTCCTACTACGGACACCTAGAGGTTTAACGGCTTATTGCACGAGCTCAGTGCAATCGCGTTCCCTACGAAAGTGAGGTTATGATTTTTGTTTTGCTCGGGATGAGCAAAAGATAAATTTAGGGGTATTTGTTCATGTCAGAAAACTGCATTTTAATACCACTCATTCATTATCTATTTTTTGTATATATCAGTACTATTAACCAGTGTCTGCTCAGTAATTACAGATTACAGGTATCCATGATAGAATACTGGAAACATACTCAAAATCACGGATATAACATTTGTGAGCCGATACTGCAACCGGAACAGCAAACCGATCGATATCTAAAGAGTTTTTGCAAATAAACTAGTGTACACATATTTTGGTCCAACACAATGCAAGTGTACACATGCTCTTTGGCACTAGGACCATGGTGGGGCTGCCCATGACACACACAAATGATGACTTGTGCAAGTGTGTGTGTGTGTGTGTGTGTGTGTGTGTGTGTGTGTGTGTGAGTTAATGCAAAAAGTATTGATGTGATATAAAGCATCAAGTTTCCCTCCAAATCCTTCAGTGCAGACCAGGTTCATATAGGCAAATCAAGCAGAACCGGTGGACTTGTCGAGAGAACACAAGACCACAGCACCAACACGAGCCAAGTTGCTCGGATTTGGCCAGCGACATACCCCATAAATCCGATCTCGCCGGCCCCACTGTGTCGAATTGTCCCCATCTTTCTTATGTCCCTCCCTTGCAGTCACATCATCTCATTTTTATTACTTGTTTAATTTTATTTTGAGCCTATAAATACAGATCAGTGAGCAAGGAAGAGGGGGTCCAATATTCTTTTACACTAGAACAACTTTTACTCTTTGTTTCTCTTTTCTCTTTTGTTCTTATACATAGCTAGTTTCCCTTGAGCTCCTTGCCTTCTCTTGATCTTGTAACCTTTTCATTGAGCTTGCAAGTTTAAGTTTGGTTATTGAACTCAAGGTTGTATCACTTGGACATAATAAAGCTCTTATTTTTTGCACTTTGGGTTCTTAGTATTTCTCTTGTTTTACTTACTTGCAATTTTAATTCTTACCCTTTACTTACTTGCTCATTTTATTATCTTGCCTTTTACTTTCTTGCAATATTGATTATTCTTTTCTTTGTATCATTTTCTTTGCTCTTTTTCTTTGTTGTTGTGATGGTTTGTCAATATTTGTGTTGTTAGGAAAAAGATTGGTTGTGTAAGTTAAGCTTTTCGTTTCTCATTTTCTTTGCCCGATATTTTCCAATTGAACTCTGCACAAATCTTACGCAAGCACTCTGTTAGGCATCCTACCCTACCAAGGTATTGGTGATCCTTAACCGCGACCGGTTGCGTTCGATTTGGCCGGAGGCGAAAGCCAAGCGACAAGAACGGATGGACAAGGTTTAATAAGCCGGATTTCACTAATACCGTGCTTAAGTACCCGAATCCACGTTGTTGCCGATTCTCTAGCTTCAATAGTCAAGTTCGGCACAAAGAATTGAGTTCGAACTTCACTAACTTACACTAACCTATCTAATCCTAACAACTTATACTTTTCATATATACACTTAGGTTAGAGACGAACAATTCCGCCACACGCATTAACTCATCATAACAAGAACGTGAAACGCACCGTCTCCCTGCGGACGACCCGTACTCATCGCAGCTAGCAACACGCGACGCTGTCCAGATTGCGGTTAAACTTTAGAACTTTAAAATACGACACGCCTGTTGGGGTCAAAATTTACACCTCGGTTGAGCAAGTCAAAATCAAAGTCAACCCCAAGCCAAGTGGGCCTAAGCCCAGGTCAAGTGGGCCAATGTCCGGGTCGAGCCCGAACATAAAGCCGCCGGGCTCCCCCATGCCAAAATAAAAATTTTGTAATAAATAATTTTGGTGTATTTTTTTATGAATAAATATAAGAAAAATAGGCATAAAACCAAATTTTTATAAAGCTCATGACTTATGTGCAAAAGAATTAAGCACATAAGGTATGGGGTGGCACAAGTTCCATTTGGCAAAGCCCAAGGGGCTATATGTAAAGTGTGTAGCCTATAAAGGCAAACATGATGAAAATATCTATGACAACTTTTTCCATTCTCAAAAAAATTCTAGGGTTTGTGCCTCCTTCTACTTTCTCAAGGTTCTAAAACCTTCCCCCTTTTTAAATTAAATCAAGAGTTTAACTCTTCTCTTTTCCAAAAAGAAATAGTTTTTCACCATAAACCCCTTGAAGGGGAGCTCGGATCTTCAATCAGATCTCGAAAAGGGGAGTCTTTTAAGTCTCACCCCCTTTTCTCCAATATCCAGCCGATCAAAAGGAGGAAGAAGGAGACCCGCCTCCAAAAATCAAACTTTGGACAGATCCAATGCTCAAAAGAAGCTCCAAGGCGAAAGAGAGAAGAGAGGGTCCCCTTTGATCACTTCTGAAGATCTATAGGGAGTTCAACTCCAATACCCAAATCCTCAAAAGAGTTTTACACTTATTCCAGATCATTTAGGAGTTTAACTCCAAATCTAAATCTTTTGGAGTTTAACTCCACTCAAAATGTAATACCCTAGTTCGTTTATACCAGTGCTAATTTGAGTATTTCTTTATTTATGGCCTTTTCTTGATTTATAGTGTTTTGGGTGCGAATAGTGTATTTGACATCTGTATTTGCAACTGACCCGACCCGCTTGTTGGAAACCCGTCTTGATTCTTATTTATGATTTATCCAGGCTAGTTATGAGAATCCGTGCACTGCCATGTTGTATATCCTGTATACTTGCATTGTATCCAGCATCTGCATTTTTCAATATAACCTTTAAAGTCAAATAAAATATTTTAAAAATATCTAGCATGGCCTGCATCATACCCCTAACCCAGTCGTACTATCCATACATCTTGTTCTCGTTCCGTTTAGTGAAACGGACTCGTTTGGATAGCTACGTGCACGCTACGTGCATCCGTTCTTGGGGTATGCATTTTCATTACCCGGTTATCCTATTTTGGTTTTGGTTTTATACGTATATTATCAGTATTTTCAAACCATAATTTTAGACCCGACCCGGGCGTGTTCTGGACTCTTTTTGTTTTAGCCAAAATCTCAAATAAATTCAATATTATATTCACTATATAAATACTGTTTATATATATTTTTAACAAAATAATATTTTCACAATAGACTCTCTCTCTTTCTCTCTCATGACTCTCTCTCTCTCTTTCTCATGACTCTCTCTCTCCCCCCTCTGCATATTTATATTTATTTTTTTAAACCCTGTTTTTTTTTACACCCATGTCTCCCTCTCTCTTTCTTCCTCATCCGCGACCACGAGAAACCCTAACCCCCGTGAGACGCCTCTCGCTTCACCGGAGCTCCGTTCCCATCGCCTTCATCATCTCACCTCACCCTCTTCCACCTCACCTCCTCTTCTTTCCCCAAGTAACCCCGAGCCTGCACACCCTTAGAAACCACCCAAGAACCCATCATCTCATCTGCCCCTGCCTTCGCCGACCTCGTCGTCGTCCCCATCACCCGACCTCATCCCATCCTCTTCACCTTCTTCATCCCTCTCTTCCGACCTCTTGACACCACCACCACCACCATCAACCCACAACCCAAGAATCCCGCTACCTTACCGTTATACCCCGACGCCGGCACCTCTCATCGCCAGAGATCACCCTGACCTCGTCGTCTTCTCCTCTGTCCCAGAACCCAACCAAGACGAGCCATACCGCATTCCTTCTCTTCTCTTCTCTTCTTTTCTTTCTTCTTCTTCCTCTCTTTTCTTGATTCTTGGTTTTTCCCAGCGATCGCCACCGGAGCCGTGCTCGTCGCTGACGATCCAGGCGACCCAGTGGACGTTCCCAGCTAGCGTGGTCGTGTTCTTTCTTTGATTAGTTCAGTTCTGTGCGCCGTATGTGCATTGCGACGTTTACCCGACGTCGGGCGCGGCGTACGCACCCCGTCGTGAGATCCGTTCAGGCAAGTTCATCTTGCAACATGCTATGATACATATTTTGCATACATATGAATAAAAATATTACATGTTTATTACATTGTGCATTCATATTATAAATTTACAGTTTTTCGATACCCGTATGCATCCATACCGTTATTTACATATCTGGTCGCATGCAAGTTTACCTTGATACATGCTATGATACATATTTTGCATCCATATGAATAAAAATATCACATGTTGATTGCATTGTACATCCATATTATTGTTTTACTGTTTTCGGATATCCGTACGCATCCATATCATTAATTACATATCTGGTTGCATACAAGTAGCTTGATACAGGCTATATTATTATACTCGCATATATATTAATAAGAATATTGCATGTTTATGGTATTGTGCATCCATGTTACAGTTTTACCGTTTTCCGATATCCGTATCATTTATTATATATCTAGTTGCATGTCAGATCACATTACTTCATGTTACTATTATATTAACACCCCATGCCTAATATTGTGCATCATGCGTAGTCATGGAGTTGTAGATGTAATCCCTGATAGATATTTATGCATCCGTATTTTACTGTGCATCCGTACTTTTATCGTGCACCCGTACTTGCTACAGTTTTATTATGAGCATCTGTTTGATACCTATGCACTATCTGTCATGACCTGATATACCACTACTTGACATATTACCTGATCCTATTTCGAATGCCGACAATCCTGACATGTTGTCCTGACGGACGTATCCTGTTGTCTGCATAGAAAAACCTGTACTTTCTTGATCCTGTTTTGGCATTAGCTGTAGATTTATCAATACCTGACTTGAACACATAACTTGGGGGTAAGGGGAAATCAATGATAAAATCTGACTTGTAACTCAACAGTTCGACGCTTATACTGATCAGTTTTACGGGCTAGGCCAGCCCCGGGATGCTGCTGCTGACATCATTCATCTATACATGTTTCCTGTTTAATGCCCAATAGCATGTCTCGGATTTCAGCCCGAGAATCTGGACCGTGGTCCCGGGCATGCACGGGATACTATTGAGTTATATCGACGATTCATTAAATTGATTTCAAAGACTTGAGAGTAACTAACCCAGTAGTATATATTATTCACCGCACGTCACATACACTGATACACTTCACTGTTCCATATTCATATTACTATTATACACTCATTACGGTTCATACTCATGCCCGCATATCTCGTGTATCCTATTCATTTAATATTGTTTGTTATTATGACGCACTGACATCTGGGTTTTGCATGACCTAGATCCTCTATCTTTGTCACAGGCCGATCAGAAGTATTTCAGCCGTCAGGCCGAGCAGTGAGGATCTTGTTAGTATCTAGTTTAGTTTAGTTTTATTTCCGTACTTTCATTTCCTGATGTGAGCCCGTATTTTGAGGCGTACTTTCCAGATGTTATTTTTTATTGGATTTATTGCTTCCGCATATTATTTCTTGACTCGTTTATCTGGCAAATGGACATGTACTAGATAGTTTATTTTATTTTTACTGTTCTTGATATCTTATAGGCAGCCGTAATGTGACTGTGGAGGGATATTTCCTAGCCACAAGTAGCATGGTTGGCTCTATCACGTGTCGATCTTAGCGCACTCTGGGAAGCGGGGCGTGACAGGGTTTGTTTGGTATCAGAGCCATAGGATTTAGGTTAATCGGGTTTGATTCTTCTGTAGTTGGATATTGGACCCATTACACGAATCAGAAAACCCGTAATTAGGAACATGTACTGCCACATTGTTGTTGTGATCCTTGAATCTTATCTTTCTCTTGACCCTTATCTTGATGATATGCAAACAACTTTGCATCTCGACTTGAAACCTTCTGGTTCCCTATTGTTTCTTTCTATTCTAATTCTAGGATTTGGGTGATTTGAACGGAGTTATATGATTGTAACTATGAACTGCAGCATGGTTACAATGCGGTGCTCTATTTAAGTAACTTGGAGTCCTAGTCTTGATTCATTTCTTTGTTTTATGATCGTAATATTACCTTACTTCTCTCGGTTTCATTGCTTACCAGTTCATGTTTTATCGCAAGCTTGAATATTGTTTACCATACTTATCTTCTTCAGTATCTTGGCTTTAGATGAAGTCGTTTCAGGTATCCTATTTGTTCATGATTTTTTCCGCATTAGCATTATTCAATTCTGGTGCATCCCATTGTTTTATGTCATCCAAGTTTATTGCTGCACATTCTATTTCTTGCACGACCCTGTCTTGTTGTTGGGACATACACACTTGGAACGGGAATATCATATCTAGTAGTGAGTGCAAGGATTGTTCAGTTGTTATCTGCGGACGAGAGTTATTCGCGGATTTCTTGGTGATCGATACCGGCAGTTATGATGTTGTCTTAGGAATGGACTTTCTCGGCACTTTCCACGCTCACATTGATTGTAGGGCAAAGAAAGTGATTTTCCAGATTCCCGGACATCCGGAATTTGTTTTTGCTGGAGGTAGTAGTTCTGTCGGGCCATTCGAGTTTAGGGGTAGGCCGACAAGCAGTGTTCGTTCGTCAATGGAAGTTGATAAGGAGGAAGCGTCAATTGTAGTTCAAGAGTTCATACATGTGTTCGAGGACATCTCGGGTTTACCGCCAAAACGAGATGTGGAGTTCGCGATCGATCTTGTTCCTGGTGCAGCGTCAATCTCAAAGGCGTACTATCCGATGGCACCAGTGGAGTTGGAAGAAGTAAAGAAGCAGGTTACCAAATTGCTAGAGAAGGGTTGGATTCGAAGCAGTAATTCACCTTGAGGAGCTCCAGTTCTTCTAATCAAGAAGAAAGATGGCATAAGGAGGATGTGCATCGATTATCGAGAATTAAACCGGGTGACTATTAAGAACAAGTACCCGATCCCTCGCATTGGCAAATTATTCGAGCAACTCAGTGGTGCAAGGGTATTCTCGAAGCTAGATTTGCGGTCCGAATATCATCAAGTTCGAGTTAAATTAGAAGATATTTTCAAGACTGCGTTCCGAACTCGATATGGACATTACGAGTATTTAGTGATGCCATTCGTAGTCACAAATGCACCGGCGATATTTATGGACTTGATGAACCGAATTTTTTCACCGTTCTTGGACCAGTTTATTATGGTGTTTATTGATGATATTCTGGTCTACTCGAAGAGCCTAGAAGAGCATGCAGAACACTTGAAGATCACATTACAGACATTGAGGCATGAAAGATTGTATGCAAAGATGAGCAAGTACGAGTTTTGGCTTGAAGAAGTGAAGTTTTTGGGGCATGTCATATCCGGAGATAGAATCGCCGTTGACCCTGAGAAGATTGTAGCAGTTCAAGATTGGCCAATTCCGAGAAATGTAGCTGAGATCAGAGGTTTTCTGGGACTTGCAGGATACTACAGAAGATTCGTGGAGAATTTTGCTCGATTGGCTGAGACTTTGACAAATTTTACGCGAAAGGAGGTACTATTCGTATGGACGGATGGTTGTGCATCAGCTTTTGAGGCGTTGAAGCAAAAATTGATAACCGCTCCTATTTTGACCATACCGGACAGTTCCAGAGGATTGGTGATACACAGCGACGCATCTGGGAAAGATTTGGGATTTGTTTTGATGCGGCATGGGAAAGTTATAGCTTATGCATCGAGACAGTTGAAGACCCATGAGAAGAATTACCCAACTCAAGATTTGGAGCATGCGGCAGTGATTTTCGCTTTGAAGATTTGGAGACACTACTTATTGGACGAAAGGGTCGAAGTATTCACCGATCACAAAATCCTAAAGTATGTATTAACGCAGAAAGAGCTCAACATGAGGCAGTGTAGATGGTTGGAGCTGATGGATGACTATGATCTTGATCTTAAGTACCATCCGGGGAAAGTTAATGTAGTGCCGGATGCACTTAGCGGTTGCCAGCAATTCGGATGTTGACTGCACAGAGAGAGCTTATCGATGATTTTCAGAGATTTGAGTTGGAGATCGTGCTACCGCATTCTTCGGGACAGTTGATGCAGCTGCAAGTACAGTCGTCATTGATCGATAACATTAACGCAGCGCAGTCGCACGATCCTAGATTGCTGAAGTTTCAAGAACAGGTTGAAGCGGGACTTCGAACAGACTTGTTGATTCATGAAGATGGTTCGTTGCGATTTGGTAGCCATTTGTGTGTGCCGAAAGGAGACATTCGTGAATAAGTTATGAAGGAGGCCCACAGTTCTGCATATTCTGTACATCCAGGGGGAATGAAGATGTATCGTGATCTACGACACCATTTCTGGTGGGAAGGCATGAAAAGAGAGATTGCCCGCTTTGTAGCGAAGTGCTTGGTGTGTCAGCAAGTTAAGGCTGAACATCAAAGGGTAGCTGGTTTATTGCAACCAATTAATTCCTCGGTGGAAGTGGGAACATATAACCATGGACCTTGTAACAGCTTTACTGCGGAGTCCAAAGGGCAATAATGCAGTTTGGGTGATCGTTGATCGATTGACCAAGGCAGCTCATTTCATTCCGTTTCGAGTTGGTCAGTCGACGGAAGCGTTAGCAGAACGGTACATGCAGGAGATTGTGAGATTGCATGGATTACCTGTGAGCATCGTTTCCGATCGTGATACCCGATTCTTATCACACATCTAGAGGAGTTTACAGAAAAGTTTGGGGGTGCGATTGAAGTTTAGTACCGCGTATCACCCTCAGACAGATGGTCAGTCGGAGGGAACGATCCAAACTCTTAATGACATATTGAGAGCTTGCATGTTAGACTTCAAGAGTTCATGGGAGGATCATCTACACTTGATGGAGTTTTCTTATAATAACAGCTTTCAGGCGACTATTCAGATGGCTCCATTCGAAGCATTGTATGGTCGCAAGTGTCGCTCACCCGTTTGTTGGAATGATGTTGGAGAACGAAAATTGTTGGGACCAGATTTGATCGTGCAAACAGTAGAGAAGGTTAGTACCATTCGGAATCACATGAAGGTAGCACAGGATTGGCAGAAGAGTTAGGCCGATACATCGAGAAGACTTCTAGAGTTTGCTGTTGGTGATCTGGCATTCTTGAAGATATCACCGACTAGAGGAGTGATTCGTTTTGAGAGTCGAGACAAGCTTAGTCCTCGATTCGTGGGGCCTTTTGAGATTATGGAGCATGTTGGAGAAGTGGCTTATCGATTAGCTTTACCACCATCTTTAACGAGTGTTTACGACATGTTACATGTATCTCAACTCCGTAAGTATGTTCGAGATGAAACATACGTGCTAGATCATTCGGAGCTGACTGTAAGGGAGGACTTGACCTATGAAGAACGCCCGATGTCGATTGTTGATCGAAGAGAAAAGGTTCTCAAGAACAAGATTATCTCTCTCGTACTTGTTTCATGGGGGAATCGCTCGCACGGAGAATCGACTTGGGAACGAGAAGACGAGATTCGACAGAACTTTCCAGATCTCTTCTTGTAGATTCATGATTGTTTATCTTTTCTTGTTCCGGAAATTTCGAGGACGAAATTCTTTTGTAGTTGGGTATAATGTAACACCCTAGTTCGTTTATACCAGTTCTATTTTGAGTATTTCTTTATTTATGGCATTTTCTTGATTTATGTGTTTTGGGTGCGAATAGTGTATTTGACATCTGTATTTGCATCCGACCCGACCCGCTTGCTGGAAACCCGTATTGATTCTTATTTATGATTTATCCCAGCTAGTTATGAGAATCCGTGCACTGTCATGTTGTATATCCTGTATACTTGCATTATATTCGGCATCTGCATTTTTCAATATAACATTTAAAATCAAATAAAATATTTTTAAAATATTTAGCATGGCCTGCATCATACCCCTAACCCTTTCATAGCATCCGTATATCTTGTTCTCGTTCCGTTTAGTGAAACGGACTTGTTTGGATAGCTACATGCACGCTACGTGCATCCGTTCTTGGGGGTATGCATTTTCGTTACCCGGTTATCCTATTTTGGTTTTGGTTGATACGTATATTATCTGTATTTTCAAACCATAATTTTAGACCCGACCCGGGCGTGTTCTGAACTCTTTTTGTTTTAGCCAAAATCTCAAATAAATTCAATATTATATTCACTACATAAATAATGTTTATATATATTTTGAACAAAATAATATTTTCACAATAGACTCTCTCTCTTTCTCTCTCGTGACTCTCTCTCTCTCTCCCCTCTGCATATACATATTTACTTTTTTAAACCCTATTTTTTTTACACCCATGTC
The DNA here is from genome assembly GCA_030015575.1 of Agapanthus africanus. Taxonomy (NCBI): domain Eukaryota; kingdom Viridiplantae; phylum Streptophyta; class Magnoliopsida; order Asparagales; family Amaryllidaceae; genus Agapanthus; species Agapanthus africanus. Next base: position 321,258,181 of record JASDDO010000006.1, on the reverse strand, counting down.
TCCCTCTCTCCTTCTTCCTCATCCGTGACCATGAGAAACCCTAACCACCGTGCCGCGCCCCTCGCTTCACCGGAGCTCCGTTCCCATCGCCTTCATCATCTCACCTCACCCTTTTCCACCTCACCTCCTCTTCTTTCCCCGAATAACCCCGAGCCTGCACACCCTTGGAAACCACCCAAGAACCCATCATCTCGTCTGCCCCTGCCTTCGCCGACCTCGTCGCCGTCCCCATCACCCGACCTCATCCCAGCCTCTTCACCTTCCTCATCCCTCTCTTCCGACCTCCTAACACCACCACCACCACTATCAACCCACAACCAAAGAGTCCCGCTACCTTACCGTTACACCCCGATGCTGGCACCCCTCATCGCCGGAGATCACCCTGACCTCGTCGTCTTCTCCTCTGTCCCAGAACCCAACCAAGCCGAGCCATCCCGCATTCCTTCTCTTCTCTTCTTTTCTTTCTTCTTTTTCCTCTCTTTTCTTGATTCTTGGTTTTTCCCGGCGATCGCCACCGAAGCCGTGCTCGTCGCTGACGATCCAGGCGACCCAGTGGACGTTCCCAGCCAGCGTGGTCGTGTTCTTGCTTTGATTAGTTCAGTTCTGTGTGCCGTGTGTGCATTGCGACGTTTACCCGACGTCGGACGCGGCGTACACACCCCGTCGTGAGATCCGTTCAGGCAAGTTCATCTTGCTACATGCTATGATACATATTTTGCATTCATATGAATAAAAATATTACATGTTTATTACATTGTGCATCCATATTATAAATTTACAGTTTTTCAATACCCGTATGCATCCATACCGTTATTTACATATCTGGTCGCATGCAAGTTTACCTTGATACATGCTATGATACATATTTTGCATCCATATGAATAAAAACATCACATATTGATTGCATTGTACATCCATATTATTGTTTTACTGTTTTCAGATATCCGTACGCATCCATATCATTAATTACATATCTAGTTGCATGCAAGTAGCTTGATACAGGCTATATTATTATACTCGCATCTATATTAATAAGAATATTGCATGTTTATGGTATTGTGCATCCATGTTACAGTTTTACCGTTTTCCGATATCCGTTCGCATCCATATCATTTATTATATATCTAGTTGCATGTCAGATCACATTAGTTCATGTTACTGTTATATTAACACCCCATGCCTGATATTGTACATCATGCATAGTCATGGAGTTGTAGATGTAATCCCTGATAGATATTTGTGCATCCGTGTTTTACTGTGCATCCGTACTTTTATCGTGCACCCGTACTTGCTACAGTTTTATTATGAGCATCTGTTTGATACCTGTGCACTACCTGTCATGAATTAATATACCACTACTTGACATATTACCTGATCATGCTTCTAATGCCGACAATCCTGACATGTTGTTCTTACCGACGCATCCTATTGTCTGCATAGACAAATCTGTACCTGCTTGATCCTGTGTTGGCATTAGCTCCAGATTTATCAATACCTGACTTGAACACATAACTTGGGGGTAAGGGGAAATCAATGATAAAATCTGACTTGTAACTCAACAGTTCGACGCTTATACAGATCAGTTTTACGGGCTAGGCCAGCCCCGGGATGCTGCTGCTGACATCATTCATCTGTTCATGTTTCCTGTTTAATGCCCAGTAGCATGTCTCAGATTTCAGCCCGAGAATCTGGACCGTGGTCCCTTTTGTGCTGGTGTTTCCAGCGGTCGCGTGCTACGCACGGGACCCGCTGGTGCCCAGCGGTCGCATGCCGCGCACGTGACCCATGGGCGCCCACCGTCCACGTGTGCCGCGCTCAGGACCCGCGGACACCAAGCACCTACGCACCGGGACGTGACCCGCGGGCACCAAGCGCCCACGCGGCGGGCACGTGACCCGTGGGACCCCCGTAAACTCTGCGAGGCGCTCGATATATCCAAAACACATTCAAAACACTACACACGCACACGGCACATTGAGTTCGCATGATCAGTTTGACCAGTCAATCGGAGGTTCCCTCGCTCCAAAGGCGAGGGGTAATTTACGGCAGCTTAGTCCGCGGCCGCCGGAGATTCGGATACCCACAATCAATAAACCCTCGCCTACCCTAGACAGGGGGAATCTGTAGTATGCCTGACAAGCGCGTGCATATTCCCATCTCATTGGGGTGACGAAAAACACCCTACAACGCCAAAAGAATGCAATCAACGTGCATATTCGTTCCCTCGCGATAGGACGAGTAGCTTCTTTAAGCTGGCTATGCGAAATAATTTGATAATATTGCCAGAGCCGCGGTGACCCGCACAAGCTGGTGATGTTAACAACCCAAGCTACTGCCCTTATCACCGGGTAGTGAGCCATCTAATTGCGGACTGTTATGTCTTCAAAAACTGGGTCGAGGTTCAGTATCAGCAGGGCAAATTCGTACTGTCAGATAATTGGAGGATAGATCTGCCCCAAAAGCATGCTCCCAAGAAAGTGGATACGCAGGGGGCATCCTTCTCGCTCGTGGAAGAAGCACCATGGGAAGTATTTTTTCGGCAAAAACCTAAAGAATGCAGAAAGATCTACAAACATGCCCGGCGATCAAGTGGAAAAGCCCGCTTGAGTCAGATATTATAGAAGGAATGTTGAAACCGCGTCCCACATCGAGAATTGCGGACAAAGGGAAAATACCCCAAGTCAAGCCTTCAAAATCTTCTAAGAAAAAGAAGACTAAGAAGCCTATGCAGCCTACTGAGTATGTCGACAGGCGCACGGACCTCCAAAAATATATAGACGCGCTGGAAGAATACAATCAGAAAGCGCGAATACCAGTCATACTTGAAAAGTTCCTCCAGCATATTCTCGAGGATAAGGACAGTGATGATGATGAGGAAAATGACTCATCGGGGGAAGCGAAAGAATGTGTGCAAAGCTGCCATATGGTCTCCCATTCATCACTATATGATGAAAAAGCTCCGCCAGCATTGGAAAGTAACTTTGATGAACTGGGGGAAGAATCGGTATCAAAAATTCCTAAACTGCCAGAAGAAGATCCGACTGAAAGGCTACTGAAAGAAGATTTTCAGAAGAACAAAGATGATCAGGGATATGAGATGGCCAAATATGAAAAGGCCAAACGACAGCTTTTAAACAAAGAAGCCACGGCGAGGACGAGTCATAAAGTTCTTCGACCAAACCAAGGCATGTCTGCAACAAATAAGAGCAGGAGTAAAGCTGAGAAGAGGTTTGCCAAGGGCCTATCAATAGGGATGAGGCTGCCGCCCCTCATGATGTACACTCCCGGGGTCCTATATTTCGATAGTGGAGAGGGACATCCAAAATACCGCTCGTATCATCAAAGGATCGCTTATCCCATCGAGAAATGCAATGCCTTCAAGAAGTGGTGGCAAGGATATGTTGCCCATAAAAACACTTTAAGAAAAATAAGCGCGATGCTCACGCTCGTCGATATAAGAGCAGCGAGACGGCAATGCATAAAGAAGAAACCGGTAGTTGTCATAATGTTGGTACCGGTTCAAAAGGGGAAAAATCTTGGGTTCTCACGTTCGGGAGTGATTCTGTGGATGAAATGCCCCTCAACCCTTTCTTTGAAAGCTCTGCCTTGGAAAAAGAAGAAGAAGAAAAGGATTGCGAGAACATCCAGTTGCGCAACCGCACTCTGTCTGAAAAGAACCTTGGACCCACAAACAAGGGTTCGAATAAAAGGGATAAAAGAAAGGGGAAATGCACGAGGAGATCACCCTTGATGAAGAGGTAGCCAAAGAGCTCGCCGCAAAGGACCTGCTTAAGAAAACCATGGTGGACTATAATGTCCTTATGCATTTGAGGAAGATACCCTCACAATTGAGCTTATTGGATACCCTTCTCTTATCCAAAAAGGCATAAGACTCCTTGATTATAGCCTTACAGGAACCTGATCAGTTCCAAGCTTTTCTCGCTGAAGAGAAAATGAAGGATGAACTCATAGAGATCCACACGGCTGACATTACCTTTAGCGGGGAAGATCTACTTCTCGGTACATGCGAGCATATTCAACCGCTGTATATTAGCGGATACTGCCACGACATCAAGATAGGAAAAATCTTTATCGATAACAGATCCTCCATCAACCTCCTCAATGTGAGAGTGCTGAAAGAGATATGTATGAATGTTCAACCTTTTTCCCAAGACAAAATTACCATCTCAGGGTTTTACTTGCAATCATTACGGACACTTGGGTCCATAATATTGACGCTTCGCTTCGGAGTGCTCGTCACTGACATCAAATTCCAGGTCATTGACGCCAAGACATGTTAAAACGCTCTACTGGGCAGGCCTTGGATACATGAGTACAACGTCATCCTTTCTACACAATATCAGTGTATGAAGTGTTTCAAAGATGGCTTGGAGTATACCGTCACGGGAGAACTCAATCCTTTCTGGGTGAATGAGGTGCGAAATTATGAAGATGCAAAATACTTTCAGCCGGACTTTGAGGAAGATAATTAGTGGGAGTACAGAATTGATCTTATTGGATACCCTTCTCACATCCAAACAAACTATTCGGCAGGCCCAATTCTGTAAAAGGATTTGGGATATCTCCGGGACTCAACAAAAGAAGCATAACGGGAAGATGGAAACAAATGGGCTGGAATATGTTCGGTCTAAGAAACGGGAGAAAATTTACCGCTACCACGCCTTAAATAGCTCGAATGCAGAAGAAGATGTTTCTCCAAGTAGCTAAGTATCCGAACGAGAGAAAATTCTTGCTCGAAGAACATCAAGTCCGTCGCTCGAAGAACAAATTGACAAGATAATAAAAGAAAATTGTTAAGCGAGCCGAGAAATGGCCATATATGAAAAAGCAAGACACTATGACTCAGAGAACAATTAGTGGGAGGAGTAGGTCATCATACTCTGTATCCACAGCCCGCTGTGTACTCAAGAGGGAGAATCCTAAAGCGAAGACAAGAATAAGGCGACGATCGCAAGTGACGTTCAAGGACGACGAAAAAAGTCCAAGACGCTTTCTAAGCGCGGAAAGTCCACTCTTAGCCTGTCCCCCTCATAAAGAAAATGTTTAGGAAATATTCGTTCCCCCGAGACAAGATAGGGAAGATGTTTAGCCTTGTCATGAAACACCAAATGATGATGCTCCCGGAGTCTCGGCATCCCGAGCAGATAAATGAAGTCCATCATCCAGATTATTGCTCCTATCACTGAGCAATAGGTCACCCCCTTGAAGACTGTTTCATGTTCAAGAACTGGGTGGAGGACCAATATCAACAAGGCAGGTTCATATTATCCGATAGCTGGAGAATAAGCCCGCCGCAAAAGCACGAGCCAAAAAAGACATATACCATCAGGATGGGACCAACTCGACCGTGAAAATGGAAGCGGACTCGTACCTGTAATATGGTAACTCTCTCAAAAGAGGCAGACGAGGAGGACGTGATTGATCTCTTCGGATGCTTCGCAAGAAGACGATGATGAAGAAATCTCAGAATTTCCACCGGCGCCAAAAGAGCTAGAGCATGGGATACATATCACGGCAGATAATCTAAGGAAAATCGACTTGCGAACGGAGGATGATCTGAGGCCGACGTTGGTCAATGGGCTGCTATCCGAAATACAGGCAACCGCATTAAAAGATGTGCTTGTGTAGTATAAAGATTGCTTTGTTTGGAACTACTCTGAGATTCCGGGTTTAGATCCAAAGGTGGAGATTCACAAACTGGCCATATCGCCAGATATAAAGTCGGTCAAGCAGGCACCAAGAAGAATGCGGCTTGAACTCGAGATGAGTATCAATGCCGAAGTCAAGAAATTAATCGACTCCGGCTTCATCCAAGAAGTTCAATATCCCGACTGGATCGCTAATATCGTTCCGGTGATGAAGAAAAATAGGATGGTTTGGATCTGCGTGGACTTTCGGTCCCTCAACAAGGCATGCCCGAAAGATGACTTCCCAATGCCCATTACTGAACTAATGATCAATAACAAATCCACCCATGAAGTCTTCTCATTTATGGATGAATCTTTAGGATACAACCAAATAAAGATGGATCCAGAAGACTAAAAGCATACTGTCTTCTGGACACCGTTGGGCATGTTCTGCTACAAGGTAATGCCTTTCGGTTTGAAGAACGCCGGATCCATGTACCAAAATGGCCATGATAAAGATATTCGATGACCTTATACATAAGATTGTTGAATGCTATTTTGACGACCTTGTGGTCAAAAGCAAATCTCATGAGGAGCACTGGGAGCATCTAAGGATTGTGTTCGAGAGCCTTTAGAAGTATAACCTGAAGATGAACCCTTTAAAGTGCACCTTTTGAGTCTCCTCAGGCAAATTCCTAGGCTTCATCATCCGCCACCGAGATATCAAAATTAATCCCTCAAAGATCAAAGGCAATAATGGAGATGCCCTTACCAAGAACCTTCAAACAACTACGATCTCTTCAAGAAAAGCTTGTATACATCCGGCGATTCATAGCCAACCTCTCCGGAAAATGTCATCCCTATAGCCATCTGATGAAGAAGGGGACCCGTTCGGTTGGGATCAGAAATTCTAAAATGCAATGGAGGAAATTAAATAATACCTGCAAAATCTGCTGGTATTGGCCGCTCCGTTTAAAAGAAAGCCCCTTATCTTATATACGAAAACCCTTGAACGTTCTCCAAGCTCGTTTTGGGCACAAGAGAACAATCAAGCAACAGAGAGAGCTCTTTACTATCTAAGTCGAGGTCTCCTTGGGGCAGAAAGCAACTACTCTCCCATCGAAAAGCACTGCTTGGCGCTGATCTTCGCAATAACGAATCTCAGACACTATGCCTTGGCGTATGATGTCCATCTCATTTCAAAGGTGGATCCTCTTAAGTATCTGATTTCAAAGGTCATACTAACGGGAAGGCTTGCCAAATGGGCCCTACTGCTGATGGAATTCTCGATAACATATCGACCCCTCAAAGCGGTGAAAGGAAAAGCCATCACTGACTTTCTTGCGGAACATCCGATACCAGCCGATTCTCCCCTAAACCATGAGTAACCGGATGAACATGCATTCGACGCAGTCGAAGAGGAGAAAGAAGAAAATGAGTCTCGATGGTGTTGGGATCAAAAATTACACACCGGTTGATCAAGTCAAAGTCAAAGTCGACCCTAAGTAACCGGGCCCAAGCTCAGGTCAAGTGGGCTCATGCCCAAGTCAAGCCCCGCGGCCGGCCTCCCCCATGCCAAGCTGAAAATTATATAATAAATAATTTTGATATAATTTTTATGAATACATGTACGGAAAATGGACATAAAGCCAATTTTTTGTAAAGCCATGGCTCATGGGCAAAAGAAATAAGCACATGAGACATGGGATGGGCAAAATGCCATTTTGTAAAGCCCAAAAAGCTATATGTAAATTTGTAAGCCTATATAAGGCAAAATTATGATGAAATAAAAGAACTTTTGATTCCTTACAAAAATTAGGGTTCTGTGCCTCCTTCTCCTTCCTCAAGGTTCTAAACCATCATCCTTTTTTTGAATTAAATCAAGAGTTTAACTCATCTTTTCCCAAAAAAAATTAGTTTTTCACCATAAAACCCTCGAAGGGGAGCTCAGATTTCATCAAATCTCTAAAAGGGTGACTTTTAATTTCAACGTCTCTTTTCTCCAAGATCGAACAAAAAGAGAGGAGGAAGAAGGAACCCATCCCAAAAGAACCCAATTTAGGAAAGTCTAAGGCTCGAAGAGGACGAAAAGGGAGCTCCTTTCACCATCAAAGATCTAAATCTTTTGGAGCTTAACTCTAAATCAATTTTTAAGAAGTTCAACTCCAAGATCCAAATCCACAAAGGAGTTTAACTCCAAATCCAAGCCTTTTGGGAGTTTAACTCTAAATAAACATTCAATTTCTTCCCTAAGTGTTTAACTCCAAAATCCCTTGGGAGTTCAACTCCCAGCCCAAGGGCTAAGCCCCGTCTTCCGCTAGTGTTTCCAGCGGTCACGTGCTGCACGTGTTGACCGCTGGCGCCCAGCGCCCATGTGCCATGCGCGTAACCCGCTGGCGCCCAGCGCCCATGTCCGCGCGCGTGACCCTTCTAGCGACCACGTGCCTAGAACGTGACTTGCTAACGCCCAGTGCCTACGCGCCATACACGTGACCCTCTGGCGCCCACGCGCCACGCACGTGACCCACTGGCGCCATGCACCTACGTGTTATCTCACACGTCCTTAGGAAGCTCATCACCCTTCTTTTTCCCTCATGATCCACACTCAAAACACGTCCTTCGTTAGAAAAAATTTTGGATGACTAGTTTTACCCGTCAATCAGAGGTTACCTCACTCCAAAAGCGAGGGGTAATTAACGAATGCTTATTCCGCGGCTGCCGGAGATTCGGATCCCCACAATCAATAAATCCCGGCCTACCCTTGGCAGGGAAATCTGTATACGCCTGACAAGCACGCGCACTCTCATCTCAATGGGGTGACAAAAAACACCCTACAGATGGGAGCTCTAATTCGATAGAGCGTCTTCCATGAAGCGGCGAATGAAGAACGCTCCCGTAATCAAAGCCGGTGTAGGTTTTTCTTCATGACCCCTCAAGGAGGAATATTGCATTACGCCCTCTCCTTGACAGAACCCAGAACTAATAATGAAGCAGAATATAAAACTTTGACAGTCGGTCTTAAGATCGCTATCGATATGGGAATCAAGGATTTCCTAATATGTGGTGATTCTCAGCTAATTGTTAGTCAAGTAAATGGTGACTACAAGACATGCAAGCCGGAACTAATAATGTATGGTGAAAGAGTGCAGTAGCTGTTAACCTAAATCCCTTTCTATATCTTGGAGAGCGTACCGCGAGCGGAAAACAGCAAGGTGGATGCGTTAGCTAGGTTGGCTAAAGAATTGGCCAATGAAGAGCTCGATAACGTAAGGATTATTGTCCAAAGCCACAAGATTCTTGCGCTAGCAGATATACCTCCGGAAGTTCTGATAGAGCTATCTGAAGGAAAACAAACGAACGAATGAGAAGTTCTCCAAATAGAGAATGAAAAAGAGGTGGAAGACTAGAGGAGGCCTTTATTGACAACTTCAAGTCCCAACGCACACCCGAAGACACGTCTTCTAGACATCAGCTCATGAAACGAGCTCTGTCATTCGCCTTCGTCAATGATACTCTATAAAAGATATCCTTCGACTTCATATAGTTAAGATGTTTTGGGCCGGAAGTAAGGATAGTCGTCCAAGAAGTACACGACGGACTATGCGGCTCCCATCAAGAAGGTTTAAAGATGAAGCTGAAGATAAAAAGGATGGGCTATTATTGGCTTACGATGATTCAGGACAGCCTCGAATATGCGAAGCGGTGTCACTCATGACAAATACATAGGGATTTCACACATCAGCATCCAAATTCACTGCATCTGGCAGTAGCTAGTTGGCCGTTCGAGATGTTGGGAAAGGATATAATCGGCCCTATCGAACTAGCGTCATCCAGAGGATATCGGTTTTTACTAGCAACAAATGATTATTTCTCTAAGTGGGCAGAAGTAGTACCACTAAGGAAGGTGAAGACGGAGAATATCTTCCACTTCTTCAAAACTCATGTCATCTACCGGTTCGGAACTCCATGACGGATAATCTCGGATAATGGACTAGCCTATAAAAGCCATAAAAGAAGCCGTTTCATACATCAACACAAGATAGACTGGAGATACTCCTCAGTCTATAATCCTCAGGCCAATGGTTTAGCTGAAGCATTCAACAAGACTTTGACCAAGATTATAAAGAAGACGGTGTCCAGGAATAAGAAAGACCGGCATGAGATGTTGCATGAAACTTTTTGGGCATACCGAACAACGTTCAAGACGGCCATAAATACAATACCATATGCATTGGTGTTTGGCACTGAAGCAGTACTCCCACTGGAGATAGAACTCCCTTCATTACGAGTGGCAATTCAATATGAGCTAACAGATGAAGAAAATGCTCATCTCAAGCTCGAGGAGCTCGATGCTCTGATGAAACCCTCCTTGTAGTACAACAAAATATAGAAGCTTATAAGGCAAGGATGATGTAATCATATGAAAGACTAACCAGGCCGAGAACATTTCGCCAATGCGAACTCGTGCTGGTTGTCAAAAGACCGATGATTCCCAATCATTCAAAATGAGGGATGTTTGAGCCAAACTATGAAGGCCCGTACATCATTGATAATGTCTACCAAGGTGGAGCTTACCTGCTCATGGATTTGCATGGAGAAAGGCCATTTCGACCAATAAACGGCCGATTCCTCAAAAATTACTATGCTTGAAGAGTCGCTACTTAGGTCAATGATAGATGCTGCTGCTTGTGTCCACTCGCTATCCTCTTAAGTCAAAACTCTGAAAGTCTTATGTGATAATAATGGACCACTACGTTCTTAAACTAGTATTGGACCGAAATATACTTAAACTAATATCTATCCCAAGAACGGGAATGTTGGACCGAAAGGTCCTTAAACTAATATTTGTCCTAAATAAGGGAGGGTTGGACCGAAACGTCCCTAAATTAACATGTTACCCCACATATTCTTCATGATATACATGATAATGGACCATTATGTCCTTAAACTGGCAATGGACCTCTAGGTCCTTAAACTGGTATTGGACCGAAATGTTCTTAAACTATTCTTTCATCCTGAATATGGGAATGTTGGACCGAAATGTCCCTAAACTAATATGACATCCCGTACATGGTAACAACGGACCACAACGTCTTTAAACTGGGAATGGACCGTTATGTCCCTAAACTGGCACCGTTCCATATGGTGGATCTCATATTGATCACTGTATACAATCCACAGGCATAAACAATATGACCTCATGCTATATTCCCATGAGCCGAAATGTCCCTAAACTACTGTTGGACCAAAATGTCCCTAAACTAATGTTTGACCGAAATGTCCCTAAACTAATGATGGACCGAAATTTTCCTAAACTAATATTTTTAGTCCTATGGTACGAGTTTTATAATCGGCCGTATACAATCCATGGGCATAAACAATCTATATCTCCCCTAGGTCCCATCGGCAAGGCTACACCTGAAATCTCTCATCGGCCGGGAAGCTCTACCAACGATGCGAACCTTCGAAAAACGTCATCAACAGCAGCGGAGAGTGCGTTACCTTACGGGCCACCTGTCTCCTCAAGCTATGTTGGATCATCCATGGCAAAAAAATGATATATCCACAAGAAAAATGGGCACGGATGAAAACTTGAAATGGAGCCGTGAGTAAAAATAACGGGACTGCCGGTGAGCTTGTGAAAACCTGAAAGGGGGCAAACTCGTTGAGAGAAAGAAAAGATGCACTTACAAAGTTCTCTCGACTTTTTGAGGAGAAAAAACCTGCGTGGGATCCTTACAACTCACAAAGGGGCAATACACTTATGAGTTTATACGATCCCTAAGGAGAAAATACACTTACGAGGTCCTCACAACTCGTAAGGAGAATATATTCTCCGTAAGACCCTCACGGCTTATGGAATTCAAAATCCTTAAATTACATAAATCTAAATATGTTGTTAATCCATCATAACCCTACAAAATTTATACCATACAAGTAGTCCAATATCGACTCTTATATACAATCCATGGGCGTAAATAATTATATTCTCAACCAAGCCCCACCAAAATCGAGAAATATTGCTTGACAAGGTTAACGACACCTATGAGTACCCTCGACTGGCAAGGAGATAGTACTTCTGTAAGATCTTTACGACTTACAAGAGTAAAATACACTTAGGAGCCCTAACGACTCCTAAGGAGAAAATACACCTATGAGATCCTCACGACTCACAGGGAGAAATACCTTTATGAGATCCTTACGGCTCATAAACTCAAAAGGCCATAGTTGGCAGGGATCAAAAAGCCTTAGTCAAAAGGCTCCTCGTTGGTCTCCTCAAGTTCAAATCAACAAAGGTAAATGATGAGTCATTCCTGGCAGTATTACAGTTGTAGCGATACTGATATCGAAACTGGTATCGAACTCCAAGTTCCCAACTCGCAATAAAAATCAGCGAGTAAAAATATATGAAATAGCCAAAATGATGGGGCAACTCGCAATAAAAAGCAGCGCACCTTGTGGGTTCGTGAGGAGGCGAAATACGCAAAAAAAGATTTTTACAAGCTTCACAACACCGACTTGAACTCCAGGATCAATACTAAATCCTAACTAGCTAAACTGTTTGAGGTTAACTGCTCGGAAAGAATGTTATACCTCACAGTATCATGTCCTTTGGGTCCTCTTACTGTCCTCCTCGTCATAAGCTCCTTGGATCGTATACGGATCGGGCCTTCTCGTCGGTCTCCTCAAGTCAAAGACGATCCACCCAACAATCTATAGTCCGAGCTCCAACCTCAAATCTGAGGTAACTAAGGCACCTAGATCGCTAAACTAGATGTCGTAGATGATGTAGAGAGTGAAGATGGATTAGTTTGTCTCTAAATACCCTAGGTTTCTCAACACATTAAACATTTAAGGTTAGAGGAAGAAGAAGGGGAGTTTGAGGAAGTGAGAGTGTAGAATGAACATTAGTAATGAAGATGGCTCTAGAGTTGTGATAATACCAAGCATCCAATAATGAAAATGCAAAAATATCAAGCATACTTGAATGGTCACATAGTGAGTCACCCTCATGAGTCACCCTATGAGCCATGCTTCATTTAATGTAAATCTCCACCTCATACCCCCACCTCATTTATGTTTTAATCAAAAGATTAAATACAAAATGAGGTGTCTTCTTCTAGAAGTATACTTGAGCAAATTACAAGAATACCCCTCACCGTATATACATACCTGTATCCGTATTCCGAAAAATACGAATACAAAGAGACGAAAATAATCCAAGAATATAATACTAGGATCCGGCTTAAACCAAAGCCCACAAGTATTATCCGCCCAAACACCATACGTACACAAGTACACGTATGTGATCAAAGCCCTGCCGTAAAACCATACGGCCTCTACATGTTTTGCCCGATGCAGGGAAACCCTCTGTGTGGGACTCTAAAGACTTGATAGTACGCTGGCAGTGGGTTTAACCACAAGCATGTCAGCGGTACTAGATGCACCTAATGGCTACCCAGGTATCTATCGATAAGAAGGCCGATGAGAAAACTCATCCGAACTCCTACCGAGTCTATCTATGACAATCTCTGTACAGTCCGGTCTGTTCATCTAAGAGTATCGCATATCAGGCCTAAGGGCGGTAACCGTCAGACCCCTAATAGCGTAATAAGTCGTGCCGGAGTGTAGCCTAAAACACCCTGAGAAACTACTGGAGTACCTACCAGTAAATCTCGCTTGCCCTGGCCAGGGACTTTGTGTAATGGCTTTCCGAATACAGCGCGATATCAACCCCCATACCGGGAGAGACGAATCCTACTAACAGCTACTGCGCTATTGCCTCCAAGTGCTTCGGGACTACACCCAACTACTACCTGTTTGCACGGTACCTTTGAGCTATGGTAGGGTAGTAATGTAAGAAAAGTGAGAACACACTTGAGGCGAAGTGATGATGTCAAGTCAATGGACTAAGCTGTACTCATGTCACCTGGGAACTGCTACCTGACGATAGGTATAGTACTAACCAGCAGTTCCCCATGAGTCATGCCCAATGTACTCATAACCTAATGAGCACATGCATACTATCTCCAGTACGACGTACTAATGGCTGTAGGACAGACCATCTCCCCTGCTGGGATGAGAAGCGTATATACTAGTCTACTCTGGAGTATCGATGCCCCATCTCGATAATCCTACGGGTAGGGACCTGTATAAGGATGTGCTTATAGACTACCCATCCCCCACTAGTGTGACTGCCATCACAACGCTGGTGATCAAGCAAAGATTCTAAGAGCTCTACCAATATGTATAAACGATATGCTAAAAGAAACATATGCACATATTGAGATAGAATCAAACCAAGTAGCACACTACCATATTGAGCAAGACTGTTAATACATCTGTTTATATCCCAAGCATCCAAAATATAATATACAAATCAGTATGATACAATAATGTCCTCTATGGCATATATCTCTAACACCCAGCGCCTCATGTGAAAAACACGCGGGCGCCCAAAACAAAAGGCCAGCGCCTCATGTGAAACACATGTGGACGTTGAATAAAAGTGCTTAGCACTTCATATGCTGCCAAAACGGCTGAGTGCTTAGCTCTGATTGGGCAGCACCCAGCACCGCACGTGCACCTCATGTGGACGCCATAAAAAGTGCTTAGCACTTTAGATTTAGTCAAAATGACTAAAAGTGCTCAACATTTATTGGGCAGTGCCCATGACTGAATGCTTGAGCTCAAATAAGTGCTTAGCACTTTTATATGAAAAGAAAAGCGCTGAACAAACAAAGCCCAAATAAATGCTTAGCACTTTTGAAAAGAAAAAGGCTAAGCAGACTTAGCCCAAATTGTCTAAGTCTATGAAATTTTCTCGCAGCTAAGCCCAAATGCTTTTTTACTGGATCTTAAATAAAATGATCCTTAAAATTTGCGAAGTTGATCTTATTCTCAAATTAGACTAACGCATCTTTAGCAAGAACAAATTGAGCCCAAAAGCTCACATATTTAAGTTGATCTTAATCTCAAACCAGATTAATGGTTCTTAAATAAACCAAAGCTCAAATCTAAAATATACGGATTTAGACTAATCGGCACCCTGCGGGCAACGACATAAACTAGTCTCCGTATAAAATCCACGGGCAACCAAAACAAAAAAAAACACGACACGAAGTGAACTTCCAAAGCAGGAGAAAGTGGTTATCGTAATGCGGTAACGTAATTAACTGCAGGGGCTTGCGTCTGTAGGGAAGAGCGTCCCCACAATCAAAACCCTACATAAAACGAGGGGGAATCTGATAAAGCCTGCTACACGGTCGCGTCTGTTCGAACCTCCGATATATGGTACCATAAATCAACTTAGTATTTTTGGAGAGGTGGACGGATAAATCTAAATAGCATCTGCCCCCAAATTCAGGCAAGACGATCTATCCCAATTCGTCTCTGTTTTGGGGGGTGAACAGATTCTGGCACGCCCGGTGGGACCTTTTCCTCTTTCCACTCCACACTTTGTGTGTCGTGTTTCGCGAACGAAATCACGGTTCGCTATGGTTACTCTTGGATTTGAGGTACAAAAATTTGGTGTCTTGCTCCACTGCAGAAGAAGAGAAATCGATGGCTTCCTAATGCACTTCTTGCAACAGCAACACTCGCTCCACCCTAACTGAAAGAGTGACATACGGGCCCAACGCGACCTCTATTTTCTCAATGCCGGTGGGGCAAGTTACGCAAGCCACTACTTGATTGTTCTTTAGGACTATGCTCCCACCAGTGAGTTTCGGTGCCTCAGCGCCATAAAAGGAAGCTCCTAAGAGGTTGATCTTTGATCGACTAGCAACCATAATGGCCCCTCTCAACGAGAAATCCAAAGCTGACGTCTCAGTCTTCAACAGGCTGCGCAAGAGCCCAAACGGGCTCGCAAAGAAGCTCGTGATACCTGAAGGGGCTACCTCAAAACAAATAGCCCTCCTAACTCCTGCTACAGGTGAAGCCGTCAAAAGCGCTTCTCCCATCAGAAGATCGATCTTTAAAATATTAGTCGTTCCTCCTCAAACTCTGCCAAGGACGTCAGTATTCAACAGGTTGACGCCAACAACAGCCCCTCAGCAAAGCCAGGGGCATGAAGAAGCCGCTTCCAAATCTGAGGCGGCCCCATCTATAAGACACGCTCGACGTCGTCACTAGCGCCGAGTGAGGAAAGCTGGGGGCAACTCTCCCTTTGGACTTACCCCACCAGTTCTAATGGTGGAAGTTGGCGCTGCTATTCCAACGGGGAACAGTTTTGATCTACTCAGGAGGGTATGCAAGAACTCTCCAATGGAGGTGCTATAGAAATCCCCCCCGTATGCAAAAATCATAGTGCAAGCAAAGCCAGAGCGCCCCCATCAACGGCTTTCTTCACAGATTCATAGGGTCTAGCAAAAAGTTCAGGACTCCATGATTAATCAAAACTACTCTCATCGTCCGAAGAAATCGAAGGCTCGACACGAGAAAGACTGTCCCTCCGTCCTACAGTGAGAGACTTCTTCTGCACAGGTGCCTGTTACAACGACTCCATCAATTCCAACCTCCCACAAAAGGATGAGGCTAAAGAAAATCCCACCGCCGGCGGCAAACTCCAAAGGCGATGGACCCAAACGCTCTAAGTCTAGGGGCATGATCGTGTATACGGTCTACATGGCTTCCGGGAAAGAAGAAAGCCGTGCTTCCGTAGGTCATCGATCGCAAACTCGGTTGCTGCCAAAAGCTCAGAAGCAACAACAAAAGCTCCAGGAGATGCTGACCAAAATGGCAGCACTTACCGGGCAGAAAGAAAGCCTTGACACAATAGCCGAACAGCGCCAGGAGCAGGAGACCGATACAGAATTCCTACGAAGGGTGATTAATAGAAAGGACAAGGAAGCTGCTGAGCAGGCTGCTAACATAAAGTAAATGGCTCTTTTGTTCCAGGATATGGTCGGAATGATGATCCAGCCAGAACCCCAGTCGAGGATCCGTCGATAATCATCGAGGATGATAGAGGGGAAACATCAAACCCTCTTCCGGCTTTATCGGCAGCCAAGGAGGAAACAATCTCTAAGGCTGCTCTTGATGATTATATAGCTCAACAAATAAGAGCTCATCAAACTAGTGAAGCAACTGGCCAAATCGTCAGAACCGAGCGACCATATCCAAGAGACCAAATTAAATACCCGCCAGGATATATGATCCCTAAGTTCCATGTGTACAAGGGGACAGGCAACGGACACCAGCACGTTGCGCAGTTCAGAGCTCTGTGCGGCAACACTGGAGGCGATGACAAACTGTTGCTTCGCTAGTTCGTTGGCAGCCTGTCAGAGATGGCCTTTGAATGGTATTCGGATTTCCCAAATGACTCCGTAAGAACATTCAAAGAGATGGAACTATTGTTCACACAGCGGTTCGCGAGCGCAAGCGAGCGCACTGTGATCATGGAATTAATCAATGCCAGGGTAAAGTCGGGGGAAACCTGGGTCCAATATGCGATCTGGTGGAGGAACCTATAGTCTAAGTGCGAACAGTGCATCGAAGAATCTCCCGCTGTGGGCATGTTTATCTGGACCCTTGATCCTCAAACGACTTTGTCCCAGTTCATGACGTTCTTCAAACCAACGACCTTCCAGGCTCTGATCGATAAACTAGCCCAAATGGACCAGATAGGCCACGGGTCTTCCTCCTCAAGTAAAGACCCTCGAAATGCCAAGGGTAAAGGGAAAGCGGCCTTCGTTACTAACACTCAACAACAACCGAGTGGCCCAAACCGGCTGCTCGCCAAAATAATGCACGTCCACGCCTATCCCTGGAAGAAAGGCTAGGACGCGCTTAGTCGTTTCCCTGCGACAAAACGAGGAGACTATTTGAGCTGGAAATGCGTAATAAACTCATCACATTGCCCCCACGATGTCCACCGCAACTCGGCGACGTCAACAACCCCAACTACTGCTCCCATCACTGAATGGTGAGCCACCCAATTGAGGATTGCTACATTTTCAAGAACTAGGTCGAGGACCAGTATCAACAGGGGAAGTTCACGTTGTCGGAAAACTGCAAGGTAAACCCACCACAGAAGCACACTCTAAAAAATTGGATGCGCCGGGGGCATCATGCTCGCTCGTGGAAGAAACTCCATAGGAAGTTATTTTTTCAGCTGAAACCAGAAATCATCGAAGGGATGCTGAAACCACGTCCCGTACCAAAGATTGTTGACAAAGGGGAAAATCCCGAAGTTAGGCCTTCAAAGTCTTCGAAGAAAAAGAAGAAGACCTAGAATCCTGTGCAGCATGTCGAGTATGATGACAAGCGCATAGACCTACAAAAATATATTGACATGCTGGAGGAGTACAACCGGAAGGCGCAGAAACTGGTCATACTCGAAGAGTTCCTCAAGCATATTCTTGAGAACGAAGATAGTAACAACGATGAGAAAAATGACTCATCATAAGAAATCGAAGACTATGTAGCAAGTTACTACATGGTCTCGCATTCGTGATTAAATGATGAAGAAACTCCCTCAACGTCAGAAAACAATGCGGAGGGACTGGGGGAAGGATCGGTGCTAAAATCTCTGGAGCTTCCAAAAGACCCGATCGATAGGTTATTAAACGAAGCCTTTCGAAAAAGTAAAGCTGACCGAGAACGCGAAATAGCCATATACGAAAAGGCTAATTATCAGCGTCAGGATGAAGAAGCCGCGGCAAAGAGAAGTCGTAAAGTACTCCAACCAAACCAGAGCATACTTGTGACAAATAAGAACATGATCAAGGAAGAGAAGCGGTTCGCCAAAGCCCTGTCAATAGGAATGAAACTGCAACCTCTAGTAGGAAACACTCCCGAGGTCATATGCCTTGACGGAGAGGATTCATATCCAAATTACTGCCTATATCATCGGAGGATTACCCACCCCACCGAGGAATGCAGTGCCTTCAAAAAGTGGTGGCAATGATACGTTGCCCATAAAAAACACATCAAGAGGATGAAGTGCGAAGCTCGTCGACAGCAAATGAGTGCGACAGATGCGCATGAAAAAACGACTGGCAACTATCATATGGTTGATACCAGTTCAGAAGAGGGAAAACCCCAAGTCCTTAATTTCTGGAGCGATTCTGAGGATGAAATACCCCTCAACCCTCTCTTTAAAGACTCCACCTCCGAAAAAGAAGAGGAGGAGAAGAGCTGTGAGAACATTCAGCTGCGTAACTGCACGCTGCTTGAGAAGAACCTCGGACCTACAAATAAAGGTTCGAGCAAAAAAGACAAAGGGAAAGAAAAAATCTTTGAGGAAATTGCCCTCAACGGTAAACTTGTTAAAGAGCTCGCAGCAAGGGACCCGCCTAAGAAAAATAAGGTGGATTACAATGTCCTAGCACATCTGAGGAAAATACCCCCACAGTTGAGCATATTGGATGATCTACTCTTGTCCAAAGAGGCATGAGAGTCTCTATCAAGGCATTACAAGAACCCGATCAGTTCCAAACTTTCCTTGCAGAAGAGAAGATGAAGGACGAGCTGGCAGAGGTTCAAACAGCTGACATTACATTCAGTAATGAAGATCTCCTTCTCGCTACGTGCGAACATAACAGCCCGTTATATGTCACCGGGTACTGCCACGACATCAAAATAGGGAAAATCCTTGTCGACAATGGATCCACCGTCAACCTTCTCAACGTGAAAGTGCTGAAGGAGATTTGCATGAACGTTCAGCACTTAGCTCGAGACAAAATTACAATCTCCGGATTTGACTCATGGTCATCACGGATGCTTGGGTCCGTAATACTGACGTTACACTTCGGGTTGCTCGTCACTGACAACAAATTTCACGTTATTGACGCCAAGACTTGCTATAACGCGTTGCTCGGCAAGCCCTGATTGCATGAGTACAACGTAATCCCTTCTACACAACATCAGTGTATAAAGTATTTCAAGGATGGATTGGAATGCACGGTCTGTGGGGAGCTAAATCCGTTCTCCGTAAACGAGGTCCGGAAATATGAAGACGCAAAATACTTCCTACCAGATTTCGAAGATACAGAAAGGTGTCATAAGCCGGAGGATAAACAAAACTCCGCTGCTACTATCTCGATCTTTGGGAGCAATTCTGAGGAAGATGAAGAAATAGTATACCCGGGGCAACCCCAGGAAGAAAACAACAGGCCCGGACCATTTACTCCTATTCTGGTCTTTGGCAGCGACTCTGAGGACGAGGCTAATGCAGTGTTCTCTATCCTCCCATCAGTGGAAACCTTCGCCGGAGCCAATCAGAGTCTGCAAATCACAATGGCTCCACCTTGGCATTGTAAGGAACTTGATGTGCTCGATACATACAGCGTCCAAGAACTATATACTTTCTACGTCCCTCCCAGATGAAGAGGTAAAAAGGCGATCCTCTTTTACCAATCTACAAAGACCAGAATAGAGAAAGAAGTCTGGCACGATGCTGATTTTGCCCTCGACAGACTTCAACCAATCCATCTGCCAAGATACTACGCGGAGGGATTGAAAAGGTTGTTAAAGTGCTAAAATGTACCCCTTGAACAAACTGTTCAACAAGCCCAATTCTACAAAAAGATATGGCATATCCCTAGAACCCAGCGAAAGATGCCCAACGGGAAGATGGAGACAACTGGGCTTGGATACATTCGGTCCAAGAAACGGGAGCAGTTCCACAGCTGCCGCGTCATAAACAACTCCAGAGAAAAGGAAAATGCTCTTCCAAATGGTCGTAACGTTGAAACAGAGAAAAATCCTGCTCAAAGAACGTTAAGTCTGTTGCTCGAAGAACAAATAGACAAGCTAATAAAAGAAGCCTATCAAAAGAGCCGAGACAATCATAACCGTGAAATGTCCATTTATAAAAAGGCCAGGACGCAACGCTACAACGCCCTTTATCCCCAGCCCGCTGTATGTCCTCGCGAAAGGGGAAAATCCCAAAATGAAGGAAAAAATAGGGCAAAGAAAGTAAAAAACATTCGAAAATAACAAAGCAGATCCAAAAGGCCATGCAATCGAGAAAAGGTCGATTGGAACCCATCCTTCATAAAGAAGATGGGTTGGGAATACTCTTTCCCCCAAAACAAGATAAGGAAAATATTCAACCTTGTCATGAAGTATCAAATGATGACGTTTCCGGAGTCTCGGCGTCCCGAACAAATAAATGAGGTCCATCATCTAGATTATTGCTCCTATCACAGAGTAATAAGTCATCCACTTGAAGAATGCTTCACCTTCAAAGACTAGGTATAAGACCAGTATCAGCAAAGCATGTTCGCCTTATCTGACAGCTGGAGGGTAATCCCGCCGCAAAAGCATGAGCCAAAGAGGATCTATACCATGAGGATGGGAGCAGCTCAACATCAAGAATGGAAGTGAACTCGTACCTTCCATATGATAACACTCTCAAAAGAGGGAGGGCACGAGACTATGGATGACCTTCACATGTGCTTCGCAAATGAAGACGATGACGAGGTGATCTTTGAGTTTCCACTGGCACCAAAAGAGCTGGAAGATAGGATATATACTACGGCGGACAACCTAAGGAAAATTGACTTATGGACAGAAAATGATCCGAGGTCAACATTCGTCAGTGAGCTACTATCTGAAAAAAAGGTATCCACGTTAAAAGAAGTGCTCATGCAATATAAAGACTGCTTCGTATGGAACTATTCTGAGATCCCGGTTCTAGATCCAAAGGTAGCAGTAGATAATCTGGCCATATCGCCGGACATAAAGCCAGTCAAACAGGTGCCAAGAAGAAGCCGGCCCGAACTTGAGATGAGTATCAACGCTGAAGTCAAGAAACTAATCGACTCCGGCTTCATCCAAGAAATTCAATACCCTGACTAGATCGCTAACATTGTTCCAGTGATAAAGACAAATAGGACAGTGCGCATCTGCGTGGACTTTCGAGATCACAACAAAACTTTCCCAAAGGATGACTTCCCAGTACCTGTTACCGAGCTGATGATCGATAACACGTCTACCCATGAGGTCTTCTCCTTCATGGACGGATCTTCAGTATATAATCAAATAAAAATGCATCGTGAAGATCAAAATCATACCGCATTCCGGACCCCACTGGGCATATTTTGCTATAAGGTGATGCCCTTCGGTTTAAAGAACGTTGGAGCTACCTACCAGAGGGCCATGACAAAGATCTTCTATGACCTCATCCATGAGATCGTCGAATGCTACATCGACAACCTTGTGGTTAAAAGCAGATCTTATAAGGAGCATTGGGAATACCTTAAAATAGTGTTCCGACGTCTTCGGAAGTATAATCTGAAGATGAATCCTCTAAAATGAGCATTTAGAGTCTCCTCGGGAAAATTCCAAGGATTCATCATACGGCACCGGAGTATCGAAATCGGTCCCCTCAAAGATAAAGGCGATTATGGAAATGCCCATGCCTAGAACTCTCAAACAATTGCTATCTCTTCAAAGAAAGCTCACATATATCCAGCGGTTCATAACCAACCTCTCCGGAAAATGCCGTCCCTACGGTCATTTAATGAAGAGGAACCCTATTCATCTGGGATCAAAAGTGCCAAAATGCACTAAAAGAAATCAAGCAATACGTGCAAAATCCACCGGTATTGGCCACTCCGGTTAAGGGAAAACCCCTTATCCTATATACGATGGCCTTTGAGGGTTCTCTAGGCACACTATGGGCACAAGAGAACGATCAAGGAAAGGAGAGAGCTCTATACTATTTGAGTCGAGTTCTCATGGGGGCAGAAAATAACTACCCCCCCATTGAAAAGCATTGCCCGGCACTGATCTTCGCGATAACGAAGCTCAGACAATATGCCCAGGCACATGAGGTCCATCTCATATCAAAGGTGGATCCTCTCAAATATCGATGTCAATGGCAATATTAACAGGAAGGCTTGCTAAATGAACCCTCCACCTGATGGAGTTCTCGAAAACGTATCGACCCCTCAAAGCAGTGAAAGAACAGGCCATTTGCTGACTTTCTTATGGAGCATCCGACACCGGCTGATTCTCCCTTAAATTGCGAGTTGCCAGATGAACACACATTCGATGCAATCGAAGAAGAAAATAACTCCAAATGGGAACTCTACTTCGATGGAGCATCTTCCATGAAGCGGCGAAAGCAAAACGCCCCCATAATCAAATCCGGGGTAGGCCTTATCTTCGTGACTCTGCAAGGAAGGATATTGCGTTATGCCCTCTCCTTAACAGAGCCAAGGACTAATAACGAAGCTGAATATGAAGCTTTGATAGCAGGTCTCGAGATCGCTGTCGACATGGGAATCAAAAACCTCCTCATATATAGAGACTCCCAGCTGATCGTTAGCCAAGTAAATGGCGACTATCAGACATGCAAGCCAGAGCTGATAAAGTATGGCGAAAGATCGCAGCAACTGCTGACACAAATCCTCTCTTACATCCTGGAAATTATACCGCGTGTAGAAAACAGCAAGGTGGATGCGTTAGCTAAATTGGCTAAGGAACTGGCCGATGAAGACCTCGATGACGTAAAGATCATCGGGCAAAGCCATAAGATCCTCGCGCCAACAGAAATCTCTTCGGGAGACTTAACAGAGCCATCCGAAGGAAAAGAAACGACTGAACAAGTAACCCTTCAAATAAGGGACAAAGAAAAGGTCAACGATTGGAGGGAAGTCTTCATAGACTACTTCAAATCCCAACGAACGCCCAAAAATGCGTCGTCTCGACATCAGCTCATGAAACAAGCTCTGTCCTTCACCTTCGTCAATGATACTCTATATAAGAGATCGTTTGACTGTCTATGGCTAAGATTCCTAGGGCCGAAGGAAGCAAAGAAAGTCGTTCAAGAAATTCACGACAGACTCAGCGGTTCTCACTAAGCTGGGCCAAAAATGAAGCTGAAGATCAAAAAAATGAGTTACTATTGGCCCACAATGATTTAGGACTGCATCGAAAATGCGAAGCAGTGTCACTCATGCCAAATCCATTGGGACTTCATCCACCAACATCCAAATCAACTACACCAAACAGTGGCTAGCTGGCCGTTCGAAATAGGGGGAACCGATATAATTTGCCCCATTGAACCAATATTGTCCAAAGGACATCAGTTCATACTGGCAACGACCGACTACTTTTCTTAGTGGGAAGAAGCAGTACCACTAAGGGAGGTGAAGACGGAGAATATCCTCCATTTCAAACATTTCAAAAAGCCGAAATATTTAGGCAACTCGTGATAAAAAGCAGCGAGTAAAAATATAAATAAAAACAGCCGAAATGTTTGGGCAACTCGCAATAAAAAGCAGCAAGTAAAAATATTTTTAAAAATAGCTGAAATGATTGGGCACTGTGGATAAAAACCCGAAATGATTTGGCAATCGCGACTTTCGCGATATGAAAAGCTGAAAAGATAGAGCATCACAGCAATAAAAAATAAAATAAAATAAAATTTCCTTTGCCCTGCAAGTATGTCCATACTGACTCTTATATACAATCCATGGGCGCAAATGAAATAAAGGGAACCATACTTTCCCACCAGGCTCTATCAAAAGGAGAGCCAGATCTTGACGGCAATATCTACAGCCTAGAGGTTAGCTCGACGTTCTTCTCATTCCAACAGGGTGTAGACGTTACGTCAACAAAGGTCTAAAGAGCCAAATCAAAACGGGGTAATAGAAAAATCCTAGCTCCAACTCGGCGTTCCTTCTCATTCCAGCAGGATGTAGACTCAACGTCAACAAAAGATCCAACGGTCGAAACAAAAGTGAAGCCATTGCAAAATCCTAGCTCTAAGTCTTGACGGTTAATATACAACTCAGAGACTATCTCGACGTTCCTTCTCATTCCAGCAGGATGCAGACGCAACATCAACAAAAGACCCAAGGGTCGAAACAAAAATGAAGCCATGGCAAAATCCTAGCTCCAAGTCTCGACGGCACATGTACAACCTAGAGACCATCCTGACGTTCCCCCTCATTCCAGCAGGATGCGAATGCGCCTATCAAATGAAAATGGAGCAATGGCATATTTTTAGCTCCGGACTTCAACTGCAATACATGCAGCATAGAAGTCTTATAGATTTCTACCTTACTTCAGCAAAGAATCGGCACGACATCATCAAAAAAAAAAATGAAGCAACGGCATATTCCCAGTTTCGGGTCTTGAAGGCAACTCATATAAAGCCTAAAAGACGATCGGAGATCATCTCACCCCAGAGAGGAGTGGTTATGAATCAGTGGGGCTCCAAACTGAGCCTAACCTCAAGTTAAAAGTGTCATGGAAAATTCCTAACATTTGCTCTTCTGACGGTAATATGACCTAAAGAGATTACTTGAAGACATCTTGTCCAGTCCCCGAAGGGATCAGAGACACGACGGTCGCGGGGCTACTTGAACAACGGCTTAAAGAACGCATATCGAGGAAGACATCAGCCAACGCGACGGTACCACGGACTAAAACCCTAATACCAAAAACCTAACGGACCTCTGGCGTAAAGAATGGAGGTTATCTGCATATAACGTTAGGACAAGTTTTTCTGTAAACCCAAGGGAGGTAAACTAAAAAAACTCCAAAATGAGTATATAAACTAGAAACTCTGAAACGAGTAAATAAACTACAAGCTCCGAAACGAATACATAAACTAGAGACTCTGAAATGAGTGAATAAACTACAAACTCCAAAACAAGTAAATAAACTAATAGGCACTAAATTAAGACATCAGGAAACAGAAAGGCGCAACTCATAGGCCTCGGGGTTTAGAACTGCATTTCTTAAGGATCGAGGTCTGAGTTAACGATAGATGATGACGCTTGTGTCCGCTCACTATCTTCTCAGATCAAAATTCTAATAAAAATTGTGTATGCCAGCTCAAAACCGGCCATATGCTATGCATTAGTTCACTCATGGCCGTGAGCAACGTGGTAGGGGGAAGCATTTGTTCACATCAATCCAGTGTTCACCTATAGCTAGATACATGCATCAGAAACTTTTAAGATTAAAGTGCAAAGTATATATGCAGAGGCAAGATGCCCATATGAATGTGTGCTGGGGATAAAACATTCAACAGTCAACAATAAAGAAGAACATTTAAATAAGTACTTTATTCTGCGGGAAACAAATCACCGAACAAGGGATCAAATGTACAAGGGTTTACAAAACTAGGAATAAAATTTTCTAAATCTCTCTCTGCCTTCTCCACCATGTCGAAGCGGCGATCTTCACGAGGAGTTTCTCCCCATCGGTCAGGGCTATGCCCATCAGCGAAGGCAGACATGATGGCCCGCCGAGCCCGCATCTGACTCAGCAACTGAACAGAACGGTCTTTTAGAGGCAAAGAAATCAAACATGCCTCATAAAATCACTCGATCTTGTCCTCCTCTGCGTTGAGTATCGTCAGAGTCATCTCCACTGGATGAGAGGGGATGTCAGCAAGCGCAGACATGAAGATCATCCGGAGCCAAATGGAGCTGACAGGAAGAAGAGAGCCCCTACGAGCCAGAAGTTCGTGCATCACCGTGTCACACTAGTCATCAGTGAGAATGGGATCCACTAATCGCGCAACGAAATAGGGGAAAATTCCCTCGATAGGTGCTTCCCGTGGTTGCCGATGAGCATGTGGACGATTGCAAGTCATAACTCTTGGTTTGTTAAAAATGGTTCTCTCCTTGTGAAGAAAGAGGAAAACATAGATTTAGATTATAAAGAGAAGCATTCAAGTCTAGGCACAGAAAATGTTGTGCATGGTGGAACTATTTCCAAGTCCTCACAAAAAGGGCATGGGAAAAGAAAAGGTTGACTCATGGAAATTAGAGCAAGAATGTGAAACGATTCCCTCAGCAGCGCCTCACGTGCGTAACATATAAGCGTCGGCACTAGTTCAGGAC
Source organism: Agapanthus africanus (assembly GCA_030015575.1). Classification (NCBI taxonomy): domain Eukaryota; kingdom Viridiplantae; phylum Streptophyta; class Magnoliopsida; order Asparagales; family Amaryllidaceae; genus Agapanthus; species Agapanthus africanus. The sequence goes on along the minus strand of JASDDO010000006.1, from coordinate 321,231,717 downwards.
TAAATCCCGTAACAATGCCTCATGCGGATGACACGTGAACGCCGGCACTAGTTTTTTTTTTTTATATAAAAACACCTTATGTGAGGCACATATGAGCATTAGCGTAAAGAAAAAGGGAACTTTGTCATTCATACTTCGAAGAAATTTATACATAAAAAAAATTACAATGGTAAGACGCTGAATTCCGAATACGGATTAGTGAACTTAGAGACGAGTTTGAGTAAAGCGCTTCTGACTTTGTTGACCATTTTCTTATGCATTTTCTCACGGATGTAAGTGTCGGGATCCCCACTGATGTCATCCATCCTCTGGTACGTGGATATTATCTCCTTCTGTTGGAAGACGCAATGCAAAACAGTAATAAGATCATCTCTTCGCTTCTTTGAAATCAGGCTCATCAAGTGACTCGAGCTGCATAGCCTCATCAAGCTCAGGAAGTGCTTCCCAAATCGACCTAACGAAAATCTTCAAGATAGCAGAACGGCAAGAGAGCAATCGGCCGTTGTAATCGTTGAAGCAACGCATCACCTCCGCGCACTGGGCGCCAGTAAACTCTTGGCCCTGGCAGCGGCCTTAGATGTGAATCTCCTCATAAAAGGTAATCTCCTCAAGATTATACAGATGAGAAGCCATCGTATCTGAAAAGAGAAACCAGTAAAGGGTTAGCAATCAAAATACTAGAATCATTACAATTTAGAAGAAAAAAAGTAGCCCCTACAAAATCAAAGTGATGCCCTATCAATGATGAGGCAGGCACTCAGTGTAAGAATCCGAAAGGATTCTTATTTAATGAAAAATCTCATTGAACTGTGACTCCTTCGAAAAACGAGTACTACAGCAGAATCAAATCTGCAAGAAGAACCCTAGAAAGAATGAAAAGGGGAATAAAATTCCCAAAATAATTTCTTAAAAAGAAATTTTTCTCAGAGCTAAGCTCTGTAGAACAACCCGGAATTAAATACCTCTAATAATGGGATTAAATCCCAGAAATCCCCATGGGAAATATACTGGAATTAAATGCCAGAGAACTCTTAAAGATCAGAGTAATAGGTAAAACCCTAAGATCTCTGAGACCAGCGGTCTACCTAAAATAAATTTTTTAAGATCTCTAAGAGATCATTTCAAGAAAATGAGCCAAGCTCTGTTAATAGGTTAAAAATCCAATACAAAAAGAGTCTCTTTTAAGAGGAAAATTGTCATAATCCATGCCAATTTTCTTAAATAGAGTTTAAACTCTAAGAGTTTCTTTGGACAGAGATCTGATCACTGAGTAGAGAATTAAATTCTCAAAGAAAAAGATGGAAGATGACGAAACGACGGTCCTCTTAAAGGCCAAAGGCCCTATTTATAAGACATGAAGGGACGGTTCAACTTCCCTGGAGAACGAACGGTGGAAAATGTGACACCGCTGCACCCATGTGTAAGCCACGTGAGAGTAACGGTAGGGGGTATTTGTTTCCCCAATATATTTAACCTAATAAAAGAGCAAAACTCTGTTGAATTCAATGAGGCAGCGCCTCACGTGCTCTCCATGAGGGCGCCAGCACCAGAGCCAATCTTATAGGATTAAATCCTATGGTGGCGTTTCACATGCTTCTCACGCGGGCGCCAATGTGTAAAGCACAGAAGAGTTTATAAGAGTTAAACTCTTAGATGACGCCGCACGTGCTCCTCATGTGAGCGCCAATGTGCAAAGCACAGAAGAGTTCATTACATAAGAGTTAAACTCTTAGATCGTGCCGCACGTGCTCCTCATATGGGCGCCAATGTGCAAAGCACATAAATACCCATTATAAGAATTAAATTCTTAAGTAGCGCCCACGCGAATAACATGTGAGCACCGGCGTTCAGGTAGAATTAAAATTCTACAATACTCCCTGTTAAACAAAGCCGTTGGATCAAAAATCTAATGGAGATGATAAATTATCAAAATACAGAATTAAATTCTGTTGGGAGAAAACATTTCCCAAATCTTTCTAAAATAAGAATGATTCTCTTGGTTGGATCAAAGATCCAATTATAGTATAAAATTCTATTTTGTAATATATTCTCGTAATCTTTCTAAAAATGAAAAATTTCTCTCTACAAAATAGAGAACTCTTGGATTAAAAATCCAATGGTGATTAAAAAAATCACCGTTTTACAGAATAAATTCTGTATAGGGGAAAATATTTTCCCAATCTCGTTAAAAGCAAAAATCATATTCTGTAAAAACAGAAGTTCTTGGATCAAATATCTAATGGTGGGTACAATTCCCCAAATCAATTAGAATCTCTCATTGAGATATTTTCTCAAAACCAATTAACAATTTGCCTTCACTATATAAAAGACCCGAGACTTCAAGTCTCAGGAGGGACACAGAAAAAATATAGGGAGAGAAAAAAGAACAGAGAATTCAATTCTCAAAGAATAAAACCTTACTTCTCAAAACCCTAGGTAAAAAAGGTAGATCAAAATTTCTCTATCACATCTAAGAGTTTAACCCTTTTTAAAGAATTTAGTTCTTTCTCTGGATCTGAAATCCACAAGACAAGTCTCCCATAAGTTAAGAATCTAATTCTCATCGGGAAGATCTTGTTCTTGAGAATCAAAGATTCAGAAAAGAACTAGGTCCAAAAAAAAAGGAGAAAGGAACCTATAAAAGAACTTAGTTCTTAAAAAAAACGATCCCAGATCTTCAAAAAGCAAAGATCTTGGTGATCATTAATGGTCAAAATACCATTAACAGAGATTTAATCTCTAAAAAAGGAAAGAAGACTAGCGCCTCACGTGGGCGCCCCCTTTTAACAACGCCAAACGCCTCACGTGAAAAACACGTGGGCGTCCAAAACAGAAGGTCGGCGCGTCACGTGAAACACACGTGGTCGTTGAATAAAAGTCCTTAGCACTTCATATGCAGTCAAAACGGCTGAGTGCTTAGCATTGATTGGGCAGCGCCCAGCGCTGCACGTGCACCTCATATGGACCCCACAAAATGTGCTTAGCACTTCACATTTAGTCAAAATGACTAAAAGTTCTCAACATTTATTGGGCAGCGCTCAGGACTGAATTCTTCACATGACATACATTTGAGCGTCAGAGCTTAAATAAGTGCTAAGCGCTTTTACATGAAAAGAAAAGCGCAGAACAAACATAGCCCAAATAAATGCTTAGCACTTTTGAAAAGAAAAAGGCTAAGTAGACTTGGCCCAAATTGGCTAAATCTCTGAAATTTTCTCGCAGCTGAGCTCAAATGCTCTTTTGCTGGATCTTAAATAAAAATAATTCTTAAAATTTTGCTAAGTTGATCTTAGTCTCAAATTATAGACTAACGAATTCTTAACAAGAACAAATTGAGCCCAAATGCTCATACATTTAAGTTGATCTTAATTTCAAACCAGATTAACGGTCTTTAAATAAACCTAAGCCCAAATTTAAAATATACGGATTTGGACTAATCCGCGCCCTATGGGCGACGACATAAACTAGTCTCTGTATACAATCTACGGGAAACCAAAACAAATAAAAACACACATGACACGAAGTGAACTTTCGGAACAGGAGAAAGTGGTTATCGTAATGCGGTAAGGTAATTAACTGCAGAGGCTTGCGTCTGCATGGAAGAGAGACCCCATAATCAAAAACCCCTAATAAAATGAGGGGGAATATGATAAAGTCTGCTACAACGGTCGCGTTTATCCAAACCTCCGATATATGGTGCCATAAATCAACTTGGTATCTTCGGAGAGGTGGACGGATAAATCCAAATAGCATTTGCCCCCAAATTCCGGCAAGACGATCTATCCTAGTTTTTTTCTGTTTTTGGCGGTGAACAAAGGCTTCAGACTCTTCCTTTTAGCAACGGCGTTCGGCAAGCTTATTGTCAATTACACGCTTCTCAGCAATATGGTTCTGCACTACCGCTTCCATAGTCGTGAGTTCATCACCCAAGGCCAGTCCTCTGGCCATAGCTTGGGCAAGTGCTCAGCAAAATGCGTGCACCCTATTAGCAGTGGTTATCCGCTCCCTCCTTAAGCATCCAAGTTCCTGGGAAACTGCTTCACTTTTCGACTTTTTCAGGATCGACCTCCGCTCTTCAGAATCGATAAGGGCAACGCACCGCTCTACTCGTTCATTTAGCTGATCCTTTGACAATTGTGCTTTGGCAGCAGAACGTTTAGACGCAAGCTCATGAAGGTAGGTTTCAATTTGCCGACAGTAGTTAACCCAGGTGCGAACTAAGGGTTCTTCATGATAGATACTGAAAGTACCCAACATGAGATTGACTACCTCATTAAATTCTCTTATGGAATATGAACTTTGGCATTCAACACCGTGATGAGAGCCATCAGCGACTGCAAACTATTAGCTACCAATACCGGAGACATGCGTCGAGCAAAAGGCCCGCGGGCATGACGACCCGGGACTCAAAATAGACTGGATCTGTCGAAGCTGTCAAATCAGGAAGTGCAGCAGGTTCCCCTGCGTTCTCGTCTTCTATAAGCTGCGGAACCGCAATCACAAATCATTTCCATTTGTGAGTGTTAACCTTTGTAAGGGAACCAGAAAAGAACTGTCCAGAGATAAAGCTTACCGACGCTAGACCCAAGTGCTGGTCAAGAAGATAAGCTGTGTCCTAGCCTCGCCAAAATAACTCTGGCGATTTGGGACACCATCAGGCCCATCCCTGAAACATTAGACGGACGATATAAGAATGGTGTCATTATAAAAAATGATGATAAACAATAAAATTGAAAGGTGCCTTCCATCGTCATCACATAAGAAGTAGGAGGAGCGAAAATGGTCATGATGCCAGCCTCCCCAGTCTGTAAAACATCAGGAGTCATAAAAGCGACAACTCTCGACATTGAAGATAATAAAGCTTCCGGCACGCACATACCTGAAACAAAAAACGTATCAGCAAATATATCTGGTGAAGATGAAAATAAGTGTAAGGTAAATGCATTAAAAAATACCAACGGGCCCTGCGGGAGTCAGTGGGATAAGGGCCATAGACGTTCCCCCAAACATTGCTAACCTCAACGCCTGCCTCAATAGAACCATTTCTATTCACAGAGAAAGTGGAATCAGAAGGAGCCAAAGCTCTTGAGTCAACAGCTGATGTCGCCACGCTGTTGGTCCCGTGAGACGTCTGCGAGCCGTTAATAGAGGCGGTGACTTCAGGAGCAATAAGATCATCCGTGTCAGAACCCGAATAGTCGATTTCATCCGTGTGGGGGTTAGCCTATTCGTTGTCTTTATTCGCCGGCTCCACAGGTGGCACATGGACCTCCACTGAAGGGATTTCGCCTTCTCCAAGGATATCAACAACAGCCTCATTGCTGGAACTAGTTCCAGCTGTAAAAACATATACCAAGAGATTAATAAAGAAATCACTTGGATTGAGAAAAATAAAATAGAAGATATTTTTATACCTAAAGAGGCCCGAAGTTCAGCGTCCTTATAGAGACGGCGTTCTTCCTCCGTCTGAGTCGTCCGAAGAGATCTTCTATGGACGTGCAACAGCTAGACTTCTTCATCATTAGTCGATTCGGCGTCAGAAGCGGTTACCAGGGGTTGTTTAAATGCTCATTCCCATGATAACCGGGAGGGACTGTGAACAAGAGTCGGTAATCCTAAAGAACGCACGATAGTTTTTTGGGGAGGAATATTCGGAATATGACTACCAAATGACTGCACGCCGACACATGCTGTAGAAACAATAGAAAGGATAAATCAGTATGCACACAAGATAAATCGTGCATCGTAAATACAAAACATTAGGAGAATGGATCTTACCGGAACCATGAGTGGCTCATTGCCTCTCGCGTACTTCTTCTCGATATGAATCAAGGGACGCTTGGACGGATTCTTCAGTGGATATCGCTGCAGAAAAAAGGAAAAAAAATTAGACACATAATATCGTTTACAAAATAATGCTTGAAGAAGAGCAGAAGAACTATACTAGTTGCCGCAAGCGCCCGTATCCTCTCCTTTTCTTCCGCAGCTAGTTGTGCAGAGGCGGATAATGCTGCCTAAAGAATAGCGTCATCATCCTCTGCCAATGATTCTACAATGGCTGCTGCGAGATCGAAATCCTCCAAAGAGGATGACTCCGGAAAGATAACATCGACATTCATCCCATACTCAGATATGCTCTGGGTTAGGAAAACTTGGGTTTCCTGGCCAGATACGAGGCCGGCCGTAAAAGAAGTCTTTCTCTTTTTGTGAGAGCCGGTCGTCGCCCAAGAAGCTCTCTTTTTCCTTAATTATGCCTTAAGCCGATGTTTCCCGATGTTTCCTTGGCTTTAGCCTTAGATCCAGCAGAAGAAGATCCTCCAACAAACAGAGAGGATGTTTCCTTGCCCTTTTGCAAGGTGCCATCTGCCATCCTCAACATGTTGAGGAGCTCAGGAAGTGAAACTTCCAAACTGTTCATATTGAAATTCAATACGAACTGGGCATAGGTGGAGAGAAGGGACTGGAGGACCAAGTCGATATACAACTCATTTTCCAATGTGGTTTCCAGGTCCACGAGCTCTTCGATTAGGGAAATCAACTTCAGGACGTGGTCCTCGACAGATGATCCGATGGCCAATCCTGCTTGAAAAAGTTTCATCGAGGTCTCGTATCTTGGGATACGAGATTGCTCTCCATATAATTCTTTGGTATGGAGGAAGATGGAAGCAAGGTCCATCTTCTCGTGCCGCCTCTGATGTTCATTGTCTATGGAGGCCAGCACGAGGCACTTGGCCTTCGCGTAATCAAGATCCCAGGTCTTACGGACCTCAATATCCGCAACCAAGGATTTTGGACCGGGAACAGGGGAGCTTTTGCCGTGAGGACGTATGCGACCTTATCATATGTAAGGGCCATTTGGACATTCCTCAGCCAGTCTTTATAGTTTGGCCCAGCAAGTTTATTTTTATCTAATATGAGTTTAAGTCCTTTCATGGTCGCTGCAATTCGGAAATGGCTCCCACTTGGACATTCCATTTGCTCATTTCCTCAGTATATGCTCTTGGAAGTTTAGATTGGTTTCTAGTTTATCTAAACAGAATGGCTCCCACTGTTTACTCGAATTCTTCTTCAAACCTTAAAAAAAGAATTAGTCAGGATTAATCGCAGGTCACAATACTTGCTTAACCTTTCAACTAGGCTAGTGTCGGTATTTCGAGGGAGGTTTTCCAACGCTTTCGCGAAGTTCCTTAATTATATAACCTCTTTTTCCTAGAGGCGTAGCCCCGCTAACACTGTTCTAGACATCTACTTGGTTTATAGCATTGATTGTTAAGTGAAATTGTTTCCCGAAGAGTAGCATATGCTCACAGTAGGATCAGGACCCAAATATCATTGTGTGATGAATCTGAAGGAAGCCTACCAAAAACACTACACTCAAGAAGGTATGCAATACTAGCAGGTTTCATTTATGTTTGAAACTCCCGAGGTGATTTTTGCCCCGTACGCATATAACCTTGACGAAGGCCAAAACATAATAAGTTGCAAATCAAGTTCTACTCGTCATTATCCAGATTAACCTAGACCCATTCGTACAAGCCCTTGACGAAGGCCAAAACAGCTGTACGTATGTCCTAGATTAATGCATCTATCTATGCCACAGATAAGCGCCCACTAACTACCAAACACTATGCCTTGCAGAAAGTCAAAACACATGGCATGAATACTAGTAGATACCTATCTGAAATGACGGAGGGCCATGGCTGGTTTTCTGGCGAAAAAACCGTTAACGTATTGAACTTGATATAGACGAAGGAACCTGATAGCTTTTGAAAACGAGTGGTTTAAGCTCCGCTTTAAAAAATGCTTTTTGAAGAAAACCGAGTGGTTTTGCAATTGTTTCAACGACATCAGATTTTAGGTTTATTTTCTTGCATTAATTATAATTAATGCAGTCCCATTAATTAACCTTATCATTACAGCAAAAGAAATGAAAATAAAACGTACACTTATGCCATCCGCATTCGCCACTGGGCCTCGTAATACACCGTTAGGTTACTGAACTAACACCAGAGCGGGGGAGTGATCGAAGAATGGTATCGGTTAAAGATTCAGGAGGATGTACACAGTCAATGAAAGGGATAGGATGAATTAGAAAATCCGACTCATCTAATAAAACCGGTTCAACCTCAATGTTATCCTCAAAATTCTCCTCAAAATTAAGCTCATCCATGCATTTACCATCATCAAAATTTAGACGCATATGAGGTTCGGGAAAAACTGTTAATGACTCGATATGATTTCTATATGGAAGTGAAATGACATGATGAATTGGTGAGAAAAACTCATCCAAAGCAGTGGGTTCATCATCCAAAATATTCCCAGCATCGATATCCTTAATCAAGTGAAAATCAAATTTCTTAGACATCTCATCAAAAGCATGGATTTTAATCAATTGTAGTTCTAGGATGGAGGTGTAGAGGTCAAAGGGATTGGGTGTGGTTTCACTTGACAGGGTCCATTCACAATCGGGAAAATCAAACACTACAAAGTTGCACAACTCATAAAACGTTCAATCTGCAACTTGTGATTCATTTGGGACACTCGATAGACTTTCAAAACGGAGTTATGGATTCAATTTACAATGGGTAGGTTTTATTTGGAAGGGTGTATCGCTCACTCTCACGACTCAAATCCTCAAATTGTCCTATTGCCTCATCATACATTGGAAAATTCGGAGCTAGCTGGAAACTAGCTACTGGGTCACTAGGTTGTATGAGGGCGGCCATAGACGTATTGAAATCCATCATCTGTTAGTATGACGCTACCCAAAATTCTTCCAACGATTGTTCAAGACTAGACATGGGCTATGAAAGGGTTTCAGTAAAAGATTCAAACTCGTTTGGATACTTGAAACTCCCAAAAGGTTGTTCAGAAGCAATGTCTAGAGAAGATGTAAAAGTCGGGTAGGATTGGTAGAAATCTATTGGTTGGACAGGATTAAGATCAACGTTATGATAAAAAGGTGATTGGAAGTGCTGATCAGAAGAATTGAAAGTGGTGAAAGGAGTGAAAGATCGGCTACAGGATTGCACAATACGTTCAACAATGGACATCGGTTTAAGAGTTGCCATGTTTCCCTCAGAAGGGGTATCAACATGAGGAGGGTAGAAAGTTTGAAAAGGTTAATATGATGTGGATTGTGGTGTCCAAGTAGTTTTCTTAGAAGCGTCTATCCGATCTTTCAAAGAAATTTTTGGTATGGATGGATCGTTTGTTATTGTACCAAAACAAGAACCGTATGAAGTAATATCTGGCTGTGGGTACCAAAGTTTAGCAAGAGTTGGTCTATGCGGGGTACCTATGATATGAAGAGAAGAAAAAGAAGAAAAGGAGATGAAAAAAGAATGTGGGTTTTTTTGTTTGTTTTATGTTAGTTATTAACAAAAGTATGAAATATACACACAAAAGATAAAAAAATAATCACGACACAATACCACACACCTAATCGGTCTAGGGTTCACCTAGGTCAACTAGACATGCCCAAGAATTTTATTGTTGAAGTAAAACTGTGTCGAGAAACGGGCTCAAGATATACTGATCATGAGGCCAGATAAGTGCAGAGATAAAGGGAGTGTTGGGGTCAAAAATTACACCCCGGTTGACCAATTCAAAGTCAAAGTCAACCCAAAACCAGGTAGGCCCATACCCAAGGCGAGCCCCACGGCCGGCCTCCCCTATACCAAAATGAAATCATGTAATAAATAATTTTGATGTAATTTTTTATGCATGATTGTAAGAAAAATGGGCATAAAGCCAAATTTTTGTAAAGCCCCATGGCTCATGTGCAACAGAAATGAGCACATGAGGCATGGGATGGACAAAATGCCATTTTGTAAAGTCCAAGGGGCTATATGTATATTTGTAAGCCTATAAAACGCAACTTGATAATAAAATAAAAAATAACCTTTCCATTCTAAAAAAACGAAGGTTTGTGCCTCCTTCTACTTCCTCAAGGTTCTAAACCTCCTTCCCCTCTTTGAATTAAATCAAGAGTTTAACTCTTCCTTTTTCAAAAAGAAATAGTTTTTCACCATAAAACCCACAAACGGGAGCTTAGATCTCCCATCAGATCTCTAAAGGGGGATTTTGAATCTCACCCCCTTCTCCTTCAAGATCCAGCCAACGAAGAGGAGGAAGAAGGAGACCCATCTCCAAAAATCCTATTCCGGGAGTATCCAAGATTCAAAAGAAAATCCAAAGATCTCTAGGAGTTTAACTCCATTCCAGATCTATTAGAGTTTAACTCCATAAATCAAACTCCTTTTTAGGAGTTTAACTCCAATTCTATACATAATACCTGTTAGGAGTTCAACTCCAAATCCTACCCCCTTTGGGAGTTTAACTCCTAACCCAGGGGCTAAGCCCCTTTTCCGCAGGCGTCCCCCGCGGTCGCGTGCCGCACACGTGACCCGCAGGCGTCCAGAGGTCGCGTGCCGTGCACGTGACCCACGGGCGATAAAGCGCCCACGTGCGCCTCACGTGACTCGAGGGCACTCAGCGCACGTGACCAGCAGTCGCGTGCAGCGCACGTGACCAGCAGTCGCGTGCAGCGTACGTGACCCGCTGTCACGACCCGAAATTTGGCACGTGACAAAGTTGGTATAAAAGCGGTAGGTTTTACCTTTCGGAGTATAGGATGACCTTGGTATGATGGAGTAGGTAGTTTAAGCAGAGTGACGTAGTGTGTGTATGTCCGCGGCATACTTACGACACGGTACTCCGCCTATGTGACCTAAGTACTAATTTCCTGAAATTCCTTCCATAATTATACATATCCTTTTGATTCGATTTCCGTGTTCTTATCGACTCCTATTTCAATTTCTAGTCATTTGCCGCCGATGACTATGAGGGCTCAGAGAGAGGTAGCGAGAACCGAGGTCAGAGTTGACTCGTTTGGGACGAGGACTGATCAGGACGGTACGCTCGCTGTACAGGAGTAGATTGATCTGCTTTCGATAGATCATATCGCTAGGCTAGAGACAGATATGCAGAATTTGCGCCAGATGATGGGATCGTTAGTTGAGACCAGTCGAGCGCAGCGACAGGAGGTTGCCACCCATGTTACCCAGTTATTCCTTGCTATCAGCACACAACATTTTGTTACGTATACAGCAGCAGTAAATGCAGCCCTACTAGATGAGGGGCATCTTCCTGAGACTTTGGAAGTTCCGGAACCGAGGAGGGCTCGTACAGGTGTATCATCCCAGAGACAGATGCTTAGTCGCCGTGACAGATTTCGTTTACGTCGTGGGAGCTGCAGAGGCATGGGACGAAGACGGTTGTTTAGCTCTTATCCCCAGCAGGGTCAGCAATCGTATGGATGTTTCCGGTGCGGGAGTTTCCATCACCTCGTCAGGAATTGTTCTGTGGTACGCCAGTGGAGGACAGCGTACCATATGATACCTTATCACCTTCACCTCAGGAAGAGTCACATTTTGCACCTGTTGTTGATCCGCGTCAGACTTATGCGTAGAGAGGTCGTGGTCACGGAGTGTTTGTACAGAGAGAACGGGATGGCGGAAGAAGAGTACAGCCAGTTGCAGGTAGAAAGCAGGCACGAGTGTTTGCTTCTACGCATCGAGACGCACAGGCGTCCAATGCAGTGGTTTCAGGTATTCTTTTTCATATGTTCTTTTGATACACATGTTTGTTTAATTCGGGATCTATGCGCTCATTTGTTTCTACAAACTTCGTGCCGTGGTTGGGCCGAGAGTAGTGTATGCTAGATCAGCCGTTCTATTGTTGCGCGACACGTGTTTCGGTCATGTGCCAATTGGATAGGAGATAAAGATTCGTCCGTCAATTTAATCCTTCTAGATATGTTGGACTTTGACGCTCTCCCGGGCACGGACTGGTGAGCTACGTGCTATGCGTCTATGGACTGCCGTGAGAAGACAGTCAGGTTTTGTTTTCCCGGCGAGTCATTTCTTGTTGTGCAGGGGGACAGTGGTGCCGCCCTTCACAGCTTGATTTCAGCTTTTTTCGCTAGTCGGCTTTTGAGGAGAAGATGTCGAGGATTCTTGGCTTTCATTCGTAATACCGGAGCCATAGTGGATTCGTTGGACCGGGTTCCTATCTTGCGAGAGTTTTCCGACGTTGTTTCAGATGAGCTTAGGGAGCTTAAGGATCAGTTGCAGCATCAGCTTTGGAACTGCAGCAGCACCATTTCAGCACTGCAGCACTCTCCTTCCTCTTCTTCTCCTTCTCCTCGTTTGAGAGGTTCCTTGGGGGTATAATTCCTAAACTCTCTCCATGTTGCTTAGATTATGTATTTGTTTAGCTAGTTTAGTGTTTTAATAGAGTTTTAGTGCTAGAATTATGTCGTGATGTTCGATCTAGTTACATTAGAGTTCTTGTAGCTTAATGAACCCTTTTAGATGTTAGTTAGTCTGTTTTAGCCTAATAGTGTCGTTAAAATTAGATAGATAACATTAAATTGCTAAAATTATGGTTATCTAGCTTAGTTGGTGTTTATTGCATGCTTTAGTGGTAATTTTGGGTGAATTAAGAGAATTTTGGCTAAGAAATGGTTGTGATGGTTAGAGTAGCCCTAGTAGGTGCTGTTGAGACTAGAACACCCAAGTTTGGTCCCAGATTTCACAAAGACACCCGATTTAACCGACTTGGCGTAATTTAGCAGTTTTAGCGACTTTTTAGCCTCTGTAGATTCTGCTGTTGACCTGAGCCCTTAAAAATAAAATTGTGAAGACTGTAGCATGGTGAGACTACTAGGAACACACACACAGAGCACGCGGACCCACCTCACCTTTGAAGCCGCCGGTTTAATCGTTCTGGCCGCAAATCGCGGCCAGAGTAAGGGGTAGGGTGTTGGATTTTTGGGTGTAGGGTCATGCTGGGTAGCTTAGTCTGTTGGTACCTGCAACTTTTTAAGTTAGGCCCAGAGGAAAAATCTGGAGCTATAAACGTGTTTTCGATGTTTTAAGTCCTGTGCGACACGCGCGTGATACGTGTGGTTTTGTGGCGCGCTGCGCGACACAGCGCGTCAGAGTAGGTTCTGGTGGGTTTTTGCGCGTCGTCACGTGTCGTGTGCACGCGCGTTTAGTTTCACGCACGCGTACCCTTTTTATCGATATATCGTGTTTTGCAGGATTATTCCTTATATGGTGACTTTTGTAAATTCTAGGTTCGCCGGCGGAGACTTCTAGCACAGCAGAGAAAGGGAAGCAGGGTAGCGGACACACCTAGCACGGGATCACGGGTGAGTAGATTTAACATCTACGGGGGACGATCGTTTGGATGGCGCGAGTCGCCCGTTAGATTTAATAAACTTGTAAATAGTAAACTTGATATTACTTGTGACATTAGAATAATAATACTTGCATGATATTTGCTGCAGTTAGATCCATATGTTATACCCATATACGCAAACTCATTTGTAGGACACATGCACCATTACCGGGTTTTTATATGCAGCACGAGCACTATTCATGTGTACACACACACCCTGGTAATTGCCATGTCACGACACTAGATAACTATAAATCTGAAACATGTTAATTGCTTAGAACTGTGCTAATGAAACAAATATTTAAAATGAAATCTTAAGAATTGCTATTCTCGTGCATATGCATTATTATATCATCTGCTCATGCCTAGTATAAATCATACGTTGCAACGTGAACATTGATACCATAGGCATTCATTATCATCGACATATGCATCCATGATGATTTCATAAGATTTATGATATTTCTGGATTTCGAGGGAAAGCCGCAAGATTTCAAACTTATAATCTTTTAAAATATAAAAGTTGCGGTTTTCTAGTGATGTAAAGTGTCGTCCACCATGAGTTTGCTGTGGTTTCGAGACCCGTTTCGAGGAGGTGGATGAACCGTCTCGGGTACATGGTGGGCCCGGTACGGTACCCCGGGGCAAGAAGATCGCAGGAGATGGCGTTGAGCCTGGCAGGGGACGGATTACCTACCGGTGATTTCATTTGGCATGGCGGATATCCAGAGGATACCGACCGTGGCCGCTGGATTGGGATATTGATATTTGATATGGATCAGCTGGACTGCTGAGGCCAGAAATACTTGACATGGATATATGAGATTTGAGACGGTTTTGAGGTGTCGTTGCTAGACACGGATTTTGTTGATTTTCCTGGATTTTACGCTGATATTTGAAAGGAGTTTCAAAAACAAAGGAAGAATATTTCTTATACCTACATGATGAGATCTTGAGTTGACTCATATAGCATACCTGTTATTACATCCATGTGACATACATACTTGATAGTACACTGATGATGCATACATACCTGCTAGTACATATAGCCATACCTGTTCTAGGGATGCTAGGATACTTGTGTACATGCATGCGATAGCGTTTATAGATGTTATTTATTACTCACGAGCTGGCAACTCACCCCCGTTGTGCCACAGCTTTTCTGCAGGTCCGTTCCGTCAGCACTGTAGCGGCGGATACTTTTGTCCCTTTTGCTCTTTTTGCCTGGACTCGAGGCTTTTGCTCATAGGTGGGTTGTTATCATTTTGTACCACCTTATTTATGTTCATTGTATCTAGAGTACTCTATCTACTACTACTATTTCAGCTGTACCGGTTTATTTGGATCACTGTATATTGACCTAGAGACAAGGTTGTGAGACTTGTGGATTATATGTTATGGTTGGGGTCGAGCTCACCTGAGTCGACATATTATTTTTACTTGTGCTTTCATGCTTACTTATGCACATCGTATTTTACATTGCGTGGGATTTGTGACCGCCTTGAGGCGAAGAGCTAGCCCCCGCTTGGGGATGCCATATTTCTGTTATTCACTTGTATTCCTGTTGTACCCGTTGGGGGACTATTTTACAAGAAGATTTTGCCGGAAAGTTGGGAAAAAGGAAAGTTGTTTTAATAAAAAGAGACTTGATATGACTTAATGAAACAAGTGCTTAAATAAAAATGGTTTTTCCTTCACTCTAATTCTTAATTGGGTTTTGTATTCTTGGCTTCGGCTTACTTATTTTACGGACGCCTTGAGACGTTTCGTAACTTAAGTGCCGGTCGCGTTCCGTACCTTGCGGGTCGTGACAAAGTTGGTATCAGAGCGATAGGTTTCACCTTTTCGAGTGTAGGATGACCCTTAGTAAATGGAGTAAGTGACTTAAGCAGGGTAGCGTAGCGTACGTATGTCCGCGACATACTTGCGATACGGTACTCCGCCTAAGTGACTTTAGGATATACTCGTTTGAAATTCCTTCTTCATTTCCATGTATCCTTCGATTCTATTGCACCGTTCTTATTGTCCTGTTTCCTGTATCAGTCACTATGCCGCAGAGGGCTACCAAAGCGCAGAGGGCTGCCGCCCGAGACGAGATTCGAGCTGGCTCGTCCGAGACTAGGACTGAGCAGGGTGGTATGCCTACGCCGCAGGGAAAGACTGATCCGCCTTCCCCACGCCGTATGGATAGGCTTGAGTCCGGTATGGGGGAGCTGCGATAGATGATGGGGAGTATGCAGGAGCTACATCAGATGGTAGGATCCTTAGTTGCAGCCAGTCGTGCACCGAGGCCGGAGGACGTACCTACTACATCCCAGACTACTATGATACTTGCTCCTACTACTACCGCTATGGCCATCCCGGTTTCTCTACAGGAGTTCATGAGGCTGAGACCTCCAGTCTTTACGGGTACCGATGCAGCAGAGGACCCACAGACGTTCCTTGACAGTTTGGCCAGGATCTGCCGCTCGTTGAGGTGTTCTGATGACCGATGGGTAGAGCTGGCGAGTTTCCAACTATAGGGCCTTGCACAGATATGGTGGGAGTCAGTTCTGAGAGGACGAGCTGCAGATCTACCGCCCATGACCTGGATCGAGTTCACAGCAGCCTTTCGAGCCCGTTTCCTTCCGGAGAGCGTTCGTGACGCCAGAGCTCGTAGTTTTGAGGCCTTGATCAAGACACCAGGGATTACGGTGTCTGAGTATGACGTCCAGTTTACACAGTTGTCCCGATATGCTCCGTATCTGGTAGATACCGAAGCGAAGAGGGTGAAGAGGTTCATACAGGGACTGGATGCCCAGCTATTTCTTGCCATTGGCGCCCAGCACTTCGATACCTATTCGGCGGCTATGGATATGGCATTGCGGATGGAGGCACGTATTTCAGGGACTTCGGCCATTCCCGGGCCGAAGAGGATTCGTACCATCACGCCAGATCAGAGGCAGCATGCCAGATTCTTTCTGAGAGATAGGGCCGGCAGAGGGTTTGGACGAGGTCAGCTGTATAGTTCGTATCCACAGGGACAGCAGGCATCGCCAGGATGTTTTGGGTGCGGGAGTCTGCACCATCGTATCAGAGACTGCCCAGTGAGACAACTGAGAGTGGCGACAGTTCCGCATGTGACCCTACCACCATCACCGCCCCCTCCTCAGAGAGCTCTATTTCCTGCCACAGGCGATGCTCCACGCCAGTTAGGTGCACCCAGAGGCCGTGGACTCGGCGGACCGATCCAGAGAGGACGAGGAGGCAGAGGCCAAGGCCGAGGTCATCCCGCTATTGGAGGAGATCAGGCCTGAGTATTTACGTTGACACCCCAGGATGCGCAGGCATCCAATGCCGTCGTGACAGGTACCCTATCAATATGTTCTATTGATGCATACGTGTTGTTTGATCCCGGATCCACGCATTCGTACGTTTCCACGCATTCGTACGTTTCTATCAATATGTTCTATTGATGCATACGTGCCGAGTTTGGGTAGAGAGTCCAGTTTGCTTGATCAGCCGCTTGCTGTGACCACTCCTGTGGGAGAGTCATTTGTTGCTAGGCACGTGTTCCAATCCTGTACCGTCCGTATTGGCGAGCGAGAGCTGCCTATCGACTTGATCCTTCTTGAGATGTTGGACTTCGACGTTCTTTTGGGCATAAATTGGAAAGCCATGTGCTACGCGTCTGTGGACTGCCGCGAGAAGACAGTTAGATTTTGTTTTCCCGGCGAGTCGGCTTTTGTTGTGCAAGGGGACCGTGGTGCCGCCCCTCACATATTGATTTCTTCTCTTCACGCTGATCAACTGTTGAGAAAGGGATGTCGGGGATTTCTGGCCTATGTTTGCGATACTAGGGCTACAGATGTTCCATTGGACCAGGTTCCGATTGCCTGCGAGTTCCCCGATGTTTTCCCTGATGAGCTGCCAGGACTGTCGCCTGAGCGCGATGTCGAGTTCTGTATTGATTTGATTCCCGGCTCGGGGCCTATTTCTTTACCGCCTTATCGGATGGCCCCGGCGGAGCTTAGAGAGTTGAAGGTTCAGCTGTAAGATTTGTTAGATAAGGGACTTATTCGACCCAGTGTTTCTCCATGGGGTGCTCCGGTCCTGTTTGTCAAGAAGAATGACGGAAGTTTGCGCTTATGTATCGACTACCGCCAGCTGAACAAGGTTACCGTGCGGAACAGATACCCGTTACCACGCATTGATGATTTGTTCGATCAGCTTTAGGGTGCGGGTTATTTTTCAAGGATCGACTTGCGATCAGGATACCATCAGCTGCGAGTTCGACAGGAGGATATACCGAAGACAGCTTTCCGTACACGCTATGGCCACTATATGTTTCCGGTGATGTCGTTCGGACTCACCAACGCCCCAGCAGCATTCATGGATTTGATGAACCGCGTATTCAGGCCGTATCTCGACTTGTTCATCATAGTGTTCATTGATGATATTTTGGTGTATTCCCGGAGCCGAGAGGAGCACGAGCATCATTTGCGGATTACTTTGCAGACCTTGAGGGAGCACCAGCTTTTCGCAAAATTTTCCAAGTGTGCATTCTGGTTGGACAGCGTTGGTTTCTTGGGTCACGTGATTACGAGAGATGGCATATGTGTGGACCCGAAGAAGATTGAGGCCGTTCAGCAGTGGCCCAGACCGACATCGGCAATGGAGATCCGTAGTTTTCTAGGCCTGGCGGGCTACTACAGGCGATTCGTTCAGGATTTCTCCCATATTGCTGCACCTTTGACCGGTTTGACCCGGAAGGGAGTTCCCTTCGTTTGGACGGAGGAGTGCGAGCATAGTTTTCAGCAGCTATGGACTTGTTTGACTACGGCGCCAGTATTATCATTGCCTTCAGGATCAGGCGGATTCGTGGTTTATTGTGACGCTTCGCGGATGGGGCTAGGATGCGTTTTGATGCAGCATGACAGGGTGATCGCGTATGCTTCGCGACAATTGAAGAAACATGAACAGAACTACCCCACTCACGATTTAGAGATGGCTGCAGTGGTCTTTGCACTTAAGATCTGGCGACATTACCTCTACGGCGAGTCGTGCTAAATATTCACTGACCACAAGAGCTTAAAGTATATATTTCAGCAGCGAGACCTGAACCTCAGACAGCGTCGTTGGATGGAGCTGGTGAAAGACTATGACTGTGAGATCTTGTACCACCCGGGCAAGGCGAATGTAGTGGCGGATGTTTTGAGCAGGAGGCCCAGGGGTAGTCTATCTTGTTTGCGCGCAGTGCAGAGGCAGTCGTCAGCAGATTGGCAAATTTTATGCGACAGCCAAGTTGAGTTTGAGTTCACTCCGACAGGGGGACAGCCTGCGCATGTTCGTGCACGTCCGCAGTTACTTGACCGCATTCGAGAGGCACAGCCCATTGATGACCGACTTTTAGCGTTCATGGAGCAGATTAGGCAGGGCAGAGATTCCGAGTTCGTGATCGACGATCAGGGAGTACTACGATTCGGGACTCGATTGTGCGTACCAGATTCGGAGGGACTGCGACGTGAGATTCTTGAGGAGGCGCATAGATCTACATACAGCGTTCATCCAGGTTCCACCAAGATGTACCGTGATTTGAGAGATTTCTATTGGTGGGACGGTATGAAGAGGGATGTTACTGACTTCGTATCGAGATGCCTGACTTGTCAGCAAGTCAAGGCCGAGCACCAGAGGCCAGCAGGAGAGTTGCAGCCTTTGCCCATTCCGGAGTGGAAATGGGAGCAGATTTCGATGGACTTCTTTATGGGTCTACCCACGACTAGTCGAGGTTACGACTCCATTTGGGTGATCGTGGATCAATTGACGAAAGCGGCTCACTTCCTGCCAGTGAAGACCACTTTCAGTTTTGCTCAGTATGCCCAGATTTACATCGACGAGATCGTGCGGTTACATGGCGTACCGACTTGTATAGTATCAGATCGAGGCACCCAGTTTACCAGCCGACTATGGCAGAGACTTCAGGAGGCATTGGGCACCCGTTTGAGCTTCAGCACAGCATTTCATCCGCAGACCGACAGGCAGTCAGAGCGGACTATTCAGACTCTCGAGGACATGCTCAGAGCGTGCGTTTTGGACTTTGGCAGTAGCTGGGATCGTCATTTACCTTTAGTGGAGTTCTCCTACAACAACAGCATCCAGGATACTATCCAGATGGCACCTTTCGAGGCCTTGTATGGGAGGAGATGCAGATCGCCCGTCTGTTGGACTGAGCTGAGCGAGAGCAGTATTTTTGGGCCGCAGATTGTGCAGGAGACGACCGAGAAAGTGCAGTTGATTCGAGACCGGATGAGAGCAGCTCAGAGCAGGCAGAAATCATATGCAGACAGGCGCCGTCGCAGATTAGAGTTCGCGGTTGGCGATCATGTTTTTCTGAGGGTCTCTTCGATGAAGGGTGTGATGCGATTTGGGCGAAAGGGAAAGCTTAGCCCTAGATTCGTAGGTCCTTTCGAGATCCTCGAGCGCATCGGCGCTGTTGCATATCGTTTGGCTCTTCCACCCAGCTTTTCAGATGTCCACCCCGTCTTCCACGTATCGATGCTACGCAGATATCTTCATGACCCTTCCCACACGATTCAGCATCAGACCGTTCAGCTTGAGCCCGACCTTTCGTTCACCGTGCAGCCAGTTGAGATATTAGATCGGAAGGTGAAGAAACTTCGATCAAACGTCCTGCCGTCGGTGAGGGTTCTTTGGCGTAGCCCGAATGGTGAGGAGATCACTTGGGAGGCCGAGGGAGAGATGCGAAAGAAATTCCCTCATCTTTTTGAAGGTACGCGTAGTTGCATATTTTAAAATTCGGGGACGAATTTTCTTAAGGGGGAAGACTGTAACACCTGAGTTTAGGGTTAGTGGTAATTGTGTGTTAATGTGGGGTTTTTGGTAAAAAGTTTACCAAAACGGGTTTTTAGTGATTTATCTGGTTTTATGGTTATTTTAGTAGAATTTTATCTCGACCACACACACTTGTGCACGTTAACTAGAGTTAAGACTAGGGTTCGCCATATAATTGAGCTTGTAGGTTAACCATGTTTAAGCTAACCATGGTGGTGTAACACACTTGATTAGGCTAATTAGGTTAATTAAAGGTTTTTGGTTTTAACCAAGGGAGTTTAGAGTGTAGATTGACTTGCTTGAGAGAGAGAGAGATGTGATGTGTGTCATGATAGTTTTTTTTGTTTGTAAGAGGAAGAATGATGACTTTAAGGATGTGTCACCTCCATTTTCATTTCACAACTTTTAGTATGCTCATCACCCTCTCACTCAAGCTCACATCAGCCCAAAAATTAGATTTTCAGCCACCAAAACAACTTCTTTAACCCAAACTTCAACCATGCATCAGTATCAGCAGCAGCATATCAGCTCCCAACAACATCATCAATATCAGCTAACTAACCCCTTAGCTCAGCAGCTACTACACCCACAGCAGCAACACCTCACCATATCAACAAAATAAACATCAGCTTAGCCACCAAGAACAACACATCAGCCCCTGTACATCAGCCTGTACATAAGCTGTTACATCAGCTTCAGCCTTCTTCAAAACAACAGCAGCAGCAGCTGCTACAACAACCCCAACTGTTTACATAACCCTTCCATACAAACACACAACACTTCACCACCCCAAACAGCCACAAACACAACCCCTGTTGCTGCTGCTGCATTAAAAAAAAGAGAAGAAGTAAAACAACAGCCAATACACACCAGCTACATGCCACCAGCACCACAACACCAACACAACCCCAACAACAACAACAGCAACAGCAACTAACACCCTGAATGTAGTAGTAGCCTCAGCCATCAACCACACACACCAGCTACACAATTTCAGCCCAACACTACACCACCTCAGCCCAACAAAACATCAACACAAACACCCCAAACCTGCTTCAGCATCAGCAGTTGCAGCATCAGCTTTGGAACTACAGCAGCACCATTTCAGCACTGCAGCACTCTCCTTCCTCTTCTTCTCCTTCTCCTCGTTTGAGAGGTTCCTTGGGGGTATAATTCCTAAACTCTCTCCATGTTGCTTAGATTATGTGTTTGTTTAGCTAGTTTAGTGTTTTAATAGAGTTTTAGTGCTAGAATTATGTCGTGATGTTAGATCTAGTTACATTAGAGTGCTTGTAGCTTAATGAACCATTTTAGGTGTTAGTTAGTCTGATTTAGCCTAGTAGTGTCGTTAAAATTAGATAGATAACATTAAATTGCTAAAATTATGGTTATCTAGCTTAGTTGGTGTTTATTGCATGCTTTAGTGGTAATTTTGGGTGAATTAAGAGAATTTTGGCTAAGAAATGGTTGTGATGGTTAGAGTAGCCCTAGTAGGTGCTGTTGAGACTAGAACACCCAAGTTTGGTCCCAGATTTCACAAAGACACCCGATTTATCCGACTTGGCGTAATTTAGCAGTTTTAGCGACATTTTAACCTTTGCAGATTCTGCTGTTGACCTGAGCCCTTAAAAATAAAATTGTAAAGACTGTAGCATGGTGAGACTATTAGGAACACACACACAGAGCACGGGGACCCACCTCACATTTGAGGCCGCCGGTTTAATCGTTCTGGCCGCAAATTGCGGCCGGAGTAGGGGGTAGGGTGTTGGATTTTTGGGTGTAGGGTCATGCTGGGTAGCTTAGTCTGTTGGTACCAACAATTTTTTAAGTTAGGCCCAGAGGAAAAATCTGGATCTATAAACGTGTTTTCGATGTTTTAAGTCTTGTGCGACACGCGCATGATACGCGTGGTTCTGTGGCGCGCTGCGCGACACAGCGCGTCGGAGTAGGTTCTGGTGGGTTTATGTGCGTCGCGACGTGTCGTGTGCACGCGCGTTTAGTTTCACGCACGCATACCCTTTTTATCGATATATCGTGTTTTGCAAGATTTTTCCTTATATGGTGACTTTTGTAAATTCTAGGTTCGCCGGCGGAGACTTCTAGCGCAGCAGAGAAAGGGAAGCAGGTGGTCGGACACACCTAGCACGGGATCACGGGTGAGTAGATTTAACATCTACGGGGGACGATCGTTTGGATGGCGCGAGTCGCCCGTTAGATTTAATAAACTTGTAAATAGTAAACTTGATATTACTTGTGACATTAGAATAATAATACTTGCATGATATTTGCTGCAGTTAGATCCATATGTTATACCCATATACGCAAACTCATTTGTAGGACACATGCACCATTACCGGGTTTTTATATGCAGCACGAGCACTATTCATGTGTACACACACACCCTAGTAATTGCCATGTCACGACACTAGATAACTATAAATCTGAAACATGTTAATTGCTTAGAACTGTGCTATTGAAACAAATATTTAAAATGAAATCATAAGAATTGCTATTCTCGTGTATATGCATTATTATATCATCTGCTCATGCCTAGTATAAATCATACGTTGCAACTTGAACATTGATACCATAGGCATTCATTATCATCGACATATGCATCCATGATGATTTCATGAGATTTATGATATTTCTGGATTTCGGGGGAAAGCCGCAAGATTTCAAACTTATAATCTTTTAAAATATAAAAGTTGCGGTTTTCTAGCGATGTAAAGTGTTGTCCACCATGAGTTTGCTATGGTTTCGAGACCCGTTTCGAGGAGGTGGATGAACCGTCACGGGTACATGGTGGGACCGCTACGATACCCCGGGGCAAGAAGATCGCATGAGATGGCGTTGAGCCTGGCAGGGGACGGATTACCTACCGGTAACTTCATTTGGCACGGCGGATATCCAGAGGATACCGACCGTGGCCAATGGATTGGTATATTGATATTTGATATGGATCAGCTGGACAGCTGAGGCCAGAGATACTTGACATGGATATATGAGATTTGAGACGGTTTTGAGGTGTCGTTGCTAGACACGGATTTTGTTGATTTTCCTGGATTTTACGCTGATATTTGAAAGGAGTTTCAAAAACAAAGGAAGAAAATTTCTTATACCTATATGATGAGATCTTGAGTTGACTCATATAGCATACCTGTTATTACATCCATGTGACATACATACTTGATAGTATACTGATGATGCATACATACCTGCTAGTACATATAGCCAAACCCGTTCTAGGGATGCTAGGATACTTGTGTACATGCATACGATAGCCTTTATAGATTTTATTTATTACTCACGAGCTGGCAACTCACCCCCGTTGTGCCACAGCTTTTCTGCGGGTCCGTTCCGTCAGCACTGTAGCGGCGGATACTTTTGTCTCTTTTGCTCTTTTTGCCTGGACTCGAGGCTTTTGCTCATAGGTGGGTTGTTATCATTTTGTACCACCTTATTTATGTTCATTGTATCTAGAGTACTCCTTCTACTACTACTATTTCAGCTGTACCAGTTTATTTGGATCACTGTATATTGACCTAGAGACGAGATTGTGAGACTTGTGGATTATATGTTATGCTTGGGGTCGAGCTCACCTGAGTTGACATATTATTTTTACTTGTGCTTTCATGCTTACTTATGCACATTGTATTTTACATTGCGTGGGATTTGTGACCACCTTGAGGCGAAGAGCTAGCGCCCGCTTGGGGATGCCATATTTCTGTTATTCACTTGTATTCCTGTTGTATCCGTTGGGGGACTATTTTACAAGAAGATTTTGCTGGAAATTTGGGAAAAAAGGAAGTTGTTTTAATAAAAAGAGACTTGATATGACTTAATGAAACAAGTGCTTAAATAAAAATAGTTTTTCCTTCACTCTAATTCTTAATTGGGTTTTGTATTCTGGGCTTCGTCTTACTTATTTTACGGACGCCTTGAGACGTTTCGTAACTTAAGTGCCGATCGCGTTCCGTACCTTGCGGGTCGTGACAGGACTGATCAGGAAGGGAGTTCCTTTTCTTTAGTCTGAGGCATGCAAGCTGAGTTTTCAGCGGTTGAAGACTCGTTAATGACTGCACCAGTTCTATCTTTGCTTTCTAGATCGGGCGACTTTGTTGTTTACTGTGATGTTTTGCAAGTGGGGATCAATTGTGTTTTGATGCAGCATGATAGAGTTATTGCTTATGCTTCCTGGAAGTTGAAGGAGCACGTGCAGAATTATCCCACTCATGATCTAGAGATGGCCGCGGTGGTCTTGCGCTGAAGATTTGGAGACACTACTTGTACAGAGAGTCGTGTCAGCTTTTCACAGACCACCAGAGCTTAATCTTCCTCCAGGGGGATCTGAGTTTAAGACAGCGCCGTTGGATCGAGCTTATGAAGGATTATGATTGTGAGATCCTTTATTTTTCCCGGGGAAAGGCGGTTGTGGTAGCTGTTATTTTGAGTCGTAGGCTCGGGGTTAGCTTGTCCCAGAAGAGCGCAGTTCAGAGACAATCTTCTGCAGATTTACAGTTCTTGTGCGATTGTTAAGTACAGCTTTAGTTCACCTCTAATACGGGGACAACTTGCTCATGTTCGCGCCCGTCCACTTTTACTTAAGCATTTTCGTGAGGCACAGCCCGCCGATGCTCGTTTGTCTGAGATTCTTGAGCATGTTCAGCAAGGTAGAGATTCGGAGTTCTGATTTATGACCAGGGTGTGCTACGTTTCGGGCCTCGTTGGTGTGTACCTGATACTGATGGGTAAGGACGCGAGGTCCTAGAGCAGGCACATCAGTCAGCTTTCAGTGTTCACCCAAGTGCCATCAAAATGTAACGTGACGTGAGAGTTAGTTATGGGTGGGCAAGGATGAAAAGTGATGTTTCAGATTTCGTTTTGAGGTACCTGACTTGTAAGAGAGCTAAGGTTGAGCATTTGAGATCAACAGGAGAGTTGCAACTTTTAACCGTTCCGGAGTAGGAATGAGAGCAGATCTCCATGAATTTCGTTGTGGGTCTACCCAAGTCTAGTCAAGGGTATGACTCCATTTAGGTGATTGTTGTCCGGTTATGCTTAGTATGCTCAGTTTGCTCAGTTGTTCTTCGATAAGTTTGTGCGTTTGCACGGAGTTCCCTCATGCATTGTATCCAATAGAGGCACCCAGTTCGCTAGCCGTTTTTGGCAGAAGCTTCAGGAAGCCTTGGGTACTGGTTGAGTTTTAGCACCGCTTTCCATCCGCAGGCCGATGGTCAGTCAGAGCGGACTATACCGACTCTGGAGGATATGCTTCGTGCGTGCATGCTTAATTGTGTTGGCAGTTGGGATCGTCACTTGCCATTGATAGAATTCTCCTACAATAAGAGTTATCAGGAGATGTTTCAGATGGCAAATTTTAGGCTTTTATGGTAGGTCGTGTCGATCACCAGGCTATTTTACCGACTCTGTGAGAGCAGGATTTTGGACCCCAGCTAGTCAAGAGATTTCGGAGAAGGTCCAGTTGGTTCAGGACGGGATGAGAGCAGCGCAGTACAAATAGAAGTCTTATGTCGACCGTTGTTGTCGCAGACTTGAGTTCGCAGTGGGAGATCATGTATCCCTACGGATTTTTCCGATGAATGGCGTGTTGAGTTTTGGGAAGCTTAGTCCCAAATTGTAGGTCTTTTTGAGATCCTCAAGTGAGTTAGTACCGTTGCCTAACGTTTGGCACTTCCACCCAGATTTCCGGATGTTCACCCTATATTCCTTATGTCGATATTTCGCGATTACCTTCATGACCTATTTCACATGATTTAGCACCAGACCACTCAATTAGGATGCGATCTTTCGTTCACCAGCAATCGATAGTTATATTAGATCGGTGTTCAGTTGATAAAACTGCACATTTGTTATTACATTTTTCCTACCATTTTCATATTAAAAAAGGACTTTAATATAATATATTATACATATGAGGGTTTATGTGTAAAAACATTATTTTCCATGTGTTAATATATTTTAATTATCATTTGGTAGGAAAATGTATGCAAATAAATTCATTGACCAAATCCTAGTAGAACAAAATCTACTAAATATTATTTGAGTTGTTGTGCAAAAGATTTCCAAGTGTGCAGAATTTTTCAAAGACTAGAATCAAGCAAATCAAGTTGTTGAAGAAGATTTGCCTAATTAAGAAGCAAAACTTGGAGACCAAGTCTGGAAGCAACCACGAAAATATTTCCAAATTCTAAAGGTACCAAGGATCGCCAAATGTCACATAGAGACAGCTCCTGAAAATTGATCAACGGCGGAGATGAGAAGGCCGCGGATCCGCGGCATTAACCCCTTTATGCCGCGGATCCGCCGCGGTTAAGAAGATTTGGGAGTTGAGGATTTTTAGGGAAAATCTTTTATGCTTAAATCATATTTTAGAAGCTTGTATTCTGGCTTTAGCACTATAAAAAGGCACCGAGAGCCTCTTGGAAAAGTCATCAAGCCGAAGAGATCACGAAGTCCAAGATGGCTCACTCATCCAGGCTGGTCATCAACTGTTCGTCTACCTCCTTGGAAGAGATCGAGAAGCAAACTAGTCTTTGTAATCATTTTCTAAGGAATCAAAGTGTAGATTGTTCAAGTTGATTAATAAAGGTAGTTATTTTATTTAATTCTTTTGCATTTTACATTATGTTTTCCCTCTCTTTCTTTTCATCTTCTTCTCCCAACATGCGTGAGTAATTCTCCGCTTGTTAGGGTTCGTAGGATTAGGGTAGGCTAATGGACGATGAACATCCCTAAACCCTTTTTAAGTCCTATAAAGTTTATGAACTTTATCAAAAGAATCATTAACATCCTAATCGGGCGCGCTAGCAATTCTTTGCTAGTTCCGACCGCGATTAGAGATTAGATTAATGATTGTTTTGGTAAAGGCTAGATAATGAACGGAGTTCCGTGTCGAGATAGGGGTTAAGAGTGGGATTCCTTTTCCCTCCAGAAACCCTAATCTACACGCATCACCGTCGTTCTAGTTATAAATCTATTAAAGGATAAAAATGGTAACTTTTAATTAATCGTCCATAACTACTAAATCCTAACGAACCCTACAAGCCCTCTTATTATATTATCTACATCTCTAAAATAATCTAGATCTATATTTTTGCATTCTTGCTTCACGTAGATTTAGAAACCATTCAACAAATTTTTTCTTCCTCCCCTCTCTCTCAACACATCTAAAGTAAAAGTAAAAGGTTCCACGTTTCCCAGAGGACGACCCGTACTCATCTCGGTGTAGCTACACACGACACCGTTATTGATTGCGGTTAACTACAAAAACACTTTTTCGTGTCAATCAAATGGCGTCGTTGCCGGGGATACGTGCGTAATTTTTTATTTTTACTATTTGTGTTGATTTCTTAGACGAGTCATATCATTATTAACACAAAACTGCAAATTGCATATTTAACGATTTATGCGTAAATTTTTGCAAGGAGATCTGGAGTCACGGACTTGAGGAAACAGGAGATCGAGGGTTTCACACTTCTGTGGTATCTTTCTTAACTCCTTCTCTCTCTCCTCAAATCCAATAAAATCTATTTTCTGCAGGATTCTTTGCAAAATTGCGCCGCGAAAAAATCTTTTTGCAAAAGTTTTGTGATTGGTTTTGTTTTGCATATTTAATACGGACTTTAAGGGGCAAAGACCAAATCAAGATTAGGTGGGGATTTCATCACCCTTCCTAAGCCCCACAAATCACAAACTGAGCATATAGATCAACCCTTCATTAATTTAAAAAATATCTAGACCAGACTCTAAGGACTGTCACGCTCAATAAGGACAGAGGAAGGTCGTGGGTAATCTATCGTTTATCCGCATTACTTTTGTAGTGCCTAGGCAAGTGCGACAAAGGCCAGTGGTTTTTAATTAGTCCCACGACGTGGTTCCTTCCCACTTACCTGGAACTTACCTGGCTACAAGGGTAGTACGGAGGCGGTAGAGGATTGATCCTGCGGCTTTTCCTTTGGAAGTCTAGGAGCGGTCTAGAGACTGGACCTAGGTGACCTTAGTTCTAGGATTGGTTGTGCATCTTAGGGTGATTTGTCTTGAGTCCCACATTTTTCAAAACAAACCAATTTTTAAACCACACACACGCTGCCACTTGCACTAAACCCGCTTAGTGCATGCTCGGCTGGACACGGGATCCTAGTGCCCGTCTTGTCCGCGTTCCTGCTATCGACGCCGAAGTCGGTACTTCTTCATCTTCTTTTCCCCCACCACACACCACGACCGAGATGGACGGCACTCCATCTAATTATAACACCACGCTGCCACCGCCCGTAGGTGAGCAGAATCCACCGCGCATCTCTCTCCAAGAGAGATGCTATCCTATTCGTGGTCCCCTTCCTACTTGTCTATCTCTTCCACCACCTAACGGGGATAATTTCGAAATTAAACCCCACTACATCAATCTGCTGCCCAAATTTCACGGGCTTGAGTCGGAAGACGCGTACGTTTTCATCACCAAATTCGAAAACGTATGCGCAATGATGGGTACTTCACAATTGACTTTAGATGCTATGCGCTTACATCTTCTCCCATTCACACTGTGCGACTTGGCAGAAAAATGGCTTTATAATACTGCCGCACACTCTATCACTAATTGGAATGAATTCGTCATAGCATTTCTTAAGAAGTTTTACCCAAACCATAAGACTGCCCATATTAGGAGCGAGATCAACCAGTTCACCCAGCTTCCCAATGAACCATTTTGGAAGTGCTTTGAACGTTTCAAAGATCTGCTTGTCTAATGCCCCCATCACGGAATACAAAGATGGGATTTATGTCGGATTATATATGAGAGCATTAATCCAGCGACAAAGCAGATGCTTGAAACAATGTGTCAATGCAATTTCATGTCTAAAGATGATGGTGAAGCATGGAAATATCTGGAAGATCTCGCTGAACACACGTTGCAGTGGGAAAGCGTAAGACCACCTACAACTAAGGGAGGTATTCACCAGCTCGACGTTTCCATCGCAGTGAAAGCCGAAATGGCAGCGATACAAAAGAAACTCGACGCTATTGAAAACAAGTTCCCATCTTTCTCCCTAAATCAGATCACACTTCCTAAGACCGTCTGTGGTTGCTGTTCGGATCCTTCACACTTAACGGAAGAATGTCCTATGAATGCATCGTTTCAAACTAATGCTGCTTTTCAGCAGCGACCTAGAAACGACCCTTATTCTTCCACGTACAATCAAGGATGGAAGAATCATCCTAACTTTGCTTGGAATCAAAACCAACAAAGCAATTATAAAGGACCTCCTCCAAAGCAACCACAACCACAGAATCAGCCCCCCTTTCAGTCACAAAATTTCCAAAATCCGGCCAACATTTCTACACCACAAGTGGCCGGTATTGACAACTCACTTGCACAAACTTTGGATATGTTCATGAAACAATCCATGCAAAATTCGGCTGAGATGAGGTCTTCTATTGATGCCCTAACGAAAAACTCCTCCTCCCATGGTGAGAGTATCAAATCAATAGAAAACCAAATCGCACAGTTAAACGCCGCAATGAGTGCGAGAGAGAAAGGGAAACTCCCATCTCAACCCCTACCGAATCCTGGCCACTCACAAAGTCATAATGTGAATGCCGTCACTACGTTGAGATCGGGGAGAGTGCTGAACAACCAAGTGGGTGGGCAATTTGATGATAGTGACACATTTGATACCCCTTCTTCTTCTTCTTCCAGTCTTCCACCTTCATCCAAGCCTATTCTCCGTTTTCCCCAAGGCTCAAACATTTCGCCAAATCTATCTAAGTCGATGCCCACTCCAATTTTGGGATCGAATCCATCGCTACAGTCTTCTCCACAAACGTTGGACCCAAAACTTATTGATCGAGCTCCATTTCCAAACCGATTAAGGGCCAACCGACCTAACCCGCAAATGGAGAAGATTGTGGAAATGTTTAAGCAAGTGAGCGTGAATATTCCTCTCCTAGATGCTATTCAACAAGTCACATCTTATGCAAGAATCCTTAAAGACTTGTGCACTAGGAAGAGAAAAACTCAAGTGCCTAAAAAGGTTTTCATGACGAGTAATGTTAGCACAGCTTTTACCCAACAAATACCAAAAGAAACGTAAGGACCCCGGCTGTCCTACAATCTCTATTTCTATTGGGGGTAAAAATATTAATCGTGCTTTACTCGATCTAGGCGCTAGCGTCAACTTGCTTCCTTATTCAGTATACGAGCAGTTAGGGATTGGAGAGTTAAAACCCGCTCATTGTACTCTCCAAATGGTAGACCGATCTATCACCAAACCTCGGGGCGAACTAGAGGATGTGTTAATTAAAGTCGGGGAATTCATATTCCCTGTGGACTTTATCGTTATAGATACACAACCTGTAGAAAACCCACGCAATCAAATCCCGGTGATACTCGGTCGACTCTTTTTGGCCACTTCCAACACAGTAATCAATTGTAGAAACGGCTCTATGACCCTATCCTTTGGAAAGAAGTCAATTGAGCTTAACATTTACAAATTGGGAAGTGAACCATCCGAACCCTATGCTCATGTATGTTCTGTCGAATTAATGGATGTCGACAGCAGCGAATTTGATCAACCTCATGATACTGACTCTTTTCATATGTTGTTGTTTGACCCAACCATGTATTCTTCCAGGTCAACATCTAACGCTGATGAGGAACTTTTTATGGAGTCTGATGATCACCCCATTTTTTCTGATGACATTATTTTTCGGAGTATCGATGAAAACTTTGAGGAAATTTTCGCTGATGAACTCGCATTTTTACAAGACACGGGTGTTGAGATGAATCAACTCCAAGATGAAGAAATTGGACCTCCACCCCTTCTTTTGGACAATCATGATAATGCGAGTAATCCATCATTACTATCACTGTGTCGTCTCTCCAAATTGAGACGCAATCCTTTTCCATTACACATCTTGTCACCTCCCCATTTCTTCACGTCAAAATGTGACATGTTCTTCCACCAACCTTGGTACTTCATCGATAAAATTTTTGAATGGTTGGTGTTGACCTTCGGTCTTTGCAAAGCTTGGCATTGACCAATAACCTTGACCCCCTCTTGTGATTTTAAAAGATTAAAATTGTTTAACTCAAGTTTGGGGGGGTATATTTTGGCTCTTGAAAGAAAATGATTTTTACAAAATTGTGAGCCTAAAATAAGTTTGGGAGAGGATTTTCACTTTCATATATTCTTGCCCCCATTAATAATTTCCTCCCAAGTCTACAGGTTTTTAAGCTTAACGGATGACATCAGTGAGGACACTGCTGTAAACAGGTTTGGGGGAGGTTTGTGCTTATTTACACATCAATTTGCATCATATTTTGCATAAGCACAACATTTTAAAAAAAATTTTAAAAAAAATAAATAAATTTTTTTATAACAAAAGAGTAGAAAGTGAAAAATTACATCCAAAAGATAGGAATAGTTTAAGAAAACCAAGAAAATTAGAAGTTTTCTTACACGAACTAGTAATAAGTAGTTATGAGCTGTTGTCCCAAGGGTTAGTAAAATGAAGGAAGTCACTAATCTGAGGATAAAAATATGTCTGAAAAATAGTTTCTATTCTGGAAGCCAAACATTTGAATGTTGATACCCTACTATATGCACTTACACACGTCTTGAAACTCGGGATAGTAGAGGATACCTTGAAATGCTCTTGTCTAAAAGCCAAAGTATGAAGGAAAAAAAATGAAGAAAATATAAAAATGGTGAAAAGAAAAAAATGAACACTGGTTTTGTTATCGCCAAGGCAGCAATAAAAAAAATATAGCGAGGGTGCCTCTTCACCTAGTGCCCTAAGGCCAACTGGTCTGGGAGTCACTGCTAAGCCTTAGGTGGTACAAGACGAGGAAAATATTATCACCTAATCAGCAAGCACATGAGTAATCGGTTGGTTAGTACCTCAAGAAGTATTAACGGTCGCATGAAAATGTGTGAGCAAATCTAAATATTCATTAAATTAAAAAGTACTGAGGTAGATGGACAAGAGTATGATAGCTTGAATTGAATTCTCCGAGTGTAGGGATGTTCTTTACACACACGTGGGGTTATATGATCGATGTTTGGATGAAAGGTAGGAATGAAGAATAAAGACAATGTTTTATTGAGGGATGATGTGAGTTCTAACATCTATTCATGACTATTAAGATAGGGCTCATAACAACTGAAAAGCTAGTGTAGTTGGAAACTCTTCTTTTCAAAGTCTTTCTTTTATGGTTCTTATCTTTATATGTAAATTTCACCATCTTTTTTTGTTATAGGATTTTGTGGGTGTAATCCGCTGAAAACCCTCAGGAGACAACACTCCTCCTACTAGGGACACCTAGAGGTTTAACGGCTTGTTGCACGTGCTCAGTGCAATCGTGTCTGCCTACGAAAGTGTGCTTAATTTTCTCCTTTCTTTTTCTCCTCTTAAATAAACTAGTTTGCTCGGGACGATCAAAGATAAGTTTGGGGGTATTTGTTCAGTTGATAAAACTGCACATTTGTTATTACATTTTTCCTACCATTTTCATATTAAAAAAGGACTTTAATATAATATATTATACATATGAGGGTTTATGTGTAAAAACATTATTTTCCATGTGTTAATATATTTTAATTATCATTTGGTAGGAAAATGTATGCAAATAAATTCATTGACCAAATCCTAGTAGAACAAAGTCTACTAAATATTATTTGAGTTGTTGTGCAAAAGATTTCCAAGTGTGCAGAATTTTTCAAAGACTAGAATCAAGCAAATCAAGTTGTTGAAGAAGATTTGCCTAATTAAGAAGCAAAACTTGGAGACCAAGTCTGGAAGCAACCACGAAAAGATTTCCAAATTCTAAAGGTACCAAGGATCGCCAAATGTCACATAGAGATAGCTCCTGAAAATTGATCAACGGCAGAGATGAGAAGGCCGCGGATCCGCGGCATTAACCCCTTTATGCCGCGGATCCGCCGCGGTTAAGAAGATTTGGGAGTTGAGGATTTTTAGGGAAAATCTTTTCTGCTTAAATCATATTTTAGAAGCTTGTATTCTGGCTTTAGCACTATAAAAAGGCACCGAGAGCCTCTTGGAAAAGTCATCAAGCCGAAGAGATCACGAAGTCTAAGATGGCTCACGCATCCAGGCTGGTCATCAACTGTTCTTCTACCTCCTTGGAAGAGATCGAGAAGCAAACTAGTCTTTGTAATCATTTTCTAAGGAATCAAAGTGTAGATTGTTCAAGTTGATTAATAAATGTAGTTATTTTATTTAATTCTTTTGCATTTTACATTATGTTTTCCCTCTCTTTCTTTTCATCTTCTTCTCCCAACATGCGCGAGTAATTCTCCGCCTGTTAGGGTTCGTAGGATTAGGGTAGGCTAATGGACGATGAACATCCCTAAACCCTTTTTAAGTCCTATAAAGTTTATGAACTTTATCAAAAGAATCATTAACATCCTAATCGGGCGCGCTAGCAATTCTTTGCTAGTTCCGACCGCGATTAGAGATTAGATTAATGATTGTTTTGGTAATGGCTAGATAATGAACGGAGTTCCATGTCGAGATAGGGGTTAAGAGTGGGATTCCTTTTCCCTCCAGAAACCCTAATCTACACATATCACCGTCGTTCTAGTTATAAATCTATTAAAGGATAAAAAGGGTAACTTTTAATTAATCGACCATAACTACTAAATCCTAACGAACGCTACAAGCCCTCTTATTATATTATCTACATCTCTAAAATAATCTAGATCTATATTTTTGCATTCTTGCTTAACGTAGATTTAGAAACCATTCAACAAATTCTTTCTTCCTCCCCTCTCTTTCAACACATCTAAAGTAAAAGTAAAAGGTTCCACGTTTCTCAGAGGACGACCCGTACTCATCTCGGTCTAGCTACACGCGACACCGTTATTGATTGCGGTTAACTACAAAAACACTTTTTCGTGTCAATCAATCGGCAGGTAGAGAAACTTCGGTCAAAGGTCTTGCCATCTGTGAAGGTTTTTTGGCGTAGCCCGTCTAGTGAGGAGATCACTTGGAAGGCTGCGAGCGAGATGTGGAAGAAATTTCCCTCATCTCTTCGAAGGTACGCGTAGATGAAATTTTAAATTCGGGGACCGAATTTCTTTAAGGGGAGAAGATTGTAACTTTTGAGAAATCGTTTAGGCAAATTTTCCGTTAACAGGTAAAATAAGCTGTGTTTTCCGTAAAAACCTAGAAGTGATCATTTTTCGGTATAGACTTAACTACACCTAGTTTAACTAGGAAATTGCTAGTTTGCGGTTTTTAGTTGTCACTTGAAAATTTTAGTTCACTTTAATATTTTTCCTTAATTAAAATATTATTATAAGTTTTTAATTATGCACTTAATTAGTGGTAATTACTATTTGGTTTGGGTTAATTATGCTAATGTGAATCCATGCTAACTTAATCACAAGATTAAGTATTAAACCATCTTTTAAAATATCCTAGAAAATATCTAGATATTTTGGTGAATTAAAAGAAAATTTAATTAGAAAAGAACAGGGTTAAGAGGTGACATGGATAGGAGAGGTATTAATGAGTATTAATTGGTGTTTTAGACTAGATTTTTCCACACTCTCCCCATCTCCTTGCCTTGGCCGACCCCTCCCCTTGCCGCCCTCTCTCTCTCTCTCTTCTCACCCCATTTGCACTTGTTCAAGCTCAAATAAATCATCAAAAATTATCAAATAATCCCACAAACTCAAATACAAATCCAAACCCATTATTCTTTAACCCTAACCTAGCTTGATGCATGAGGAAAGTTAGCATTTTGGAGGCTAATTTGGAAGTTTAGTTACAAGTTTGTGAATCTAAGTGAGGTATAAAATCCTAACCCTAAACTTTAGTTATTGTTTAAATACTTAAATCTAGTTATTAGATGTTTAATTAAAGCTTGAATTAGCATGTTTTGGATATTCTAGAAAGGGTTATGAAAATCAAGTTAAGGTTTTGATTGATTGAAATGGTTAATAGAGAAGTGTAGACTTGGAAAACTTAACCTAGTTGTGAGAACGTTGTTTGTTATTTTCCTAATTGTCTAGTTAATCTTAGTAGCAAACTAACTTTTACTAAATCTTATATGGGTGAAATTAAAATTGTAGTAAAGATTTGGATGACTTAGTTAAACTACTTTGCGATGATTGTGATCGCTAGAATTGTTTAAACTTCTAGACTTAAGCTAAAATATTTATAAAGTTGCTTACTAGGTTTTCGGTAAAATTAGGCGTGGGTTTCAATTGACGTTGCGATATTATATATATTATCTTTCACGATATAAATTGTGTTGTGAATGCGTGATCGGTACGATCGGAGTCTAGGCTTGGTGGTTGTGTCGTTTTGCATTCTAGCTGAGGTTGTGCCGATATCGTACGCATTTTGTGCACTGAGTGCACAGTGTGTATATCTTGTGGACGTTATCATTGCGTTTCGTTGGCTTTGTATCGGCGCAGGATATTTAACCTTATGTGTTGTGTTTGTGAAATTTAGGATCGCGAGCAGAGATTTCGGACGCTGCGAAGAAAGGGAAGCAGGTGGTTAGCTTAGCTCGAGGTCATCGGTGAGTAGATTTAACATCTACAGGGGAATCGCCCGCATGACGTTATGCGCCTGGGCTAGATTAAATGACATGATTATTAGTTACAAGTATATGGACATTGATTGTGCATGTGTACCATTATTGCATATCTCATTTCCTATTGTATATGGACATAGTATTAATGAGACACAACTCCATTATTGATGGTTCATATTACACGAGCACTAATTGTATGCTACACACTCCGTCGATAATTGCCATGACACGCACAACCCTATACATACGTGATATTGTATTGATTGGGGACATTGGGACTTGATCTTTATTTCCATTGTGTATAAGAAAAATAGCATACACATATACCTATATGCTTACACATATGCTTTGCTATGCCTACATGCTTACACATATACCTATATGGTATTGTATCATTATTGACAGGTATAGACACATATCTTGCTATAGCTACATATATACCTATAGGGTATTGTATCATTATTGACAGGTATAGACACATATCTTGCTATAACTACACATATACCTATAGAGTATTGTATCATTATTGAAAGGTATGTACACATATGAGATATAGCTACATATACATCTTGCATACATACTTACATGTACACACATATATCTTGCTATAGCTACATGTTCACCCTTATATGATATTGCGTTGGATTTTGGATAAATTAGGAACCGCATGATATATTTAATAACTTGTTGCATTTAATAAGCGGTTTTTCCTTTATATGCTCATATTACTGTTTATGTTGCATATATTATATTTCATGGATTTACGCATTGAGATATGGATTTTATATGATGTTTTCTGGATGTTTTACTCCTGATGATATATATCAGTGGTATGGGACGCTGTTATATGTGTGTGTGTGTCTATATATATATATATATATATATATATATATATATATATATCAATGGTATGGGACGCTGTTATATATATACATATATATAATATATATCGTCATAATGATCTATGCAAGTATTCTTATTCTTTACTTGATATTTTCTGAATTTGAGGACCGTGGTAGTTCATGAAACTATGCACTGTTTGAAAAACCCGGTTTTTCTTGATATGATAATTCGATGCGTCCACCATGAGATTTCTCGGTTCTGAGACTTGTGTTAGATACCCGATTCGAGAAGCGGTAGGCACCGTCTGTGGGTACATGGTGGACCCGGTATGGTCCACCGGGGCAAGAAGTGATTTTCGTGGTATAGACGATGAGCCAGGCAGGAGGGCTAGTACCTACCGGTGATAGTATTTGGACTCGGTGGTTATCGTGGGGATACCGACCGGAGTTATGTATGGACATCAGGGCCAGTCCTGGTGACGATGCCTGAGATAGGAGGATTTACGTGTCGATACTGGACACGGGTTTCATGATGTTTCGAGTGTCGATATTGGACACTCAGGTTCCGTGATTTTGATGTGTCATTGAGGAACACACACACACACATATACAGGCATATGTTTTCATGATATTTTCGGGTGTCGATATTGGACACTCAGCTTCCATAAGACTTACAGGATATGAGGCCCGATCTGAAGATGCGGTGCCTTTGGTATTGGGATTTAAATTGTCTTGATGAACA
Source organism: Agapanthus africanus (assembly GCA_030015575.1). NCBI lineage: Eukaryota > Viridiplantae > Streptophyta > Magnoliopsida > Asparagales > Amaryllidaceae > Agapanthus > Agapanthus africanus. The sequence goes on along the minus strand of JASDDO010000006.1, from coordinate 321,194,468 downwards.
CTGGTCCTGCCACGATGAGGATTCCGTGAGGATGACAAGTTTTATCACATACTCAGTATTTATTTGATATGCATTGCTTCATGTATTAGTAGTACCTGATATAGTACCTTTCATGATTGTTGCATATACATATTGCCATTTATTGCTATCAGCTTGCATGTGATAAATTATCGCAGTACGTGCATAACTGAGATTACCTGCATATGTTATTTACTATTCATGAGTTGGCAACTCACCCCCGTTGTGCCACAGTGTTTTGTAGGTTGCCCTCAGAGCTGTCGCGGTAGGGCTTCTTCTTATCGTATCATCTTTTGCAGCGGATACCGCTACGGCTGACTGTGTGCAGTTTTGCTATAGGTGGGTTTTGCGGTTATCCGATGATGTTCATTTGTATATTCGTTGTATCTAGTAATCACCATCTACTACTTTCATGTATTGACTTAGAGACGAGATATGAGGACGATATTGTATATTTTTTTATGTCTCTTGATGTCTTTTATGCTGTTGTCACTTTATATCGTCCATTTTCTTCGCTACGACGTCGTATATCTGTTGTGGTGGTTGTTTCCGCCTTTGGACGTGGATTTTCTCCCGTTTGGGGATGCTTTACTTATATCTTTTGCTGTAACCTTTTTGGGGCTAGTTTTTACAAACGAGGTGCTGCCAAATTTTAAAGAAAGTGAATAAGATTTTTACTTGAGATTCCCAAAAGTTTTAATAATGTTCTTCTCACTTACTAGTTTTGATGGTTTAGATTGCTGGGTTTTCGGCTTACTTAAATTGCATTACACCTGTAGTCGTTACATGGTTTAAGGGCTGTCAGGTGCCAAATTTCGGGTCGTGACACCCGCGGTCGCATGCATGGCACGTGGTCTACGGGCGCTAAGCGCCCACGTGTGCCTCATGCGACCCACGGGCACTCAGCGCCCAGCGGTCGCGTGCAGCACACGTGACCCACTAGCGCCCAGCGGTCGAGTGCTGCACACGTGACACGCTGGCGCCCGGCGCCCACGTGCTGCACACGTGACACACGTGCCAGGCACGTGACCCGTGGGTGCCAAGCACTCGCGCACCAGGCACGTGACCCGCGAATGCAAGTGCCCTCATGCCAGGCATGTGACGCATGGGCGTCCAGTGCCTACGTGCCATGCACGCGTCTTTAAGACGCTCCCCCTATTTTTATATGCACTCCACACTATATATACTTCATCCATTAGAAAAAATTTCTAACAGGGCACTGTCTCGCACCCCGCAAGGGGCTGCTAGCCTCTTGACCCCCAGCCCGCTATCCGGGTAGCAGGACCCCAGTAAACACTCTGCGGGGCCCCCAATATATCCAAAACCCCTTCAAAACACAATACTGCACATTGAGTTCGCATGACCTGTTTGACCCGCCAATCGGAGGTTCCCTCGCCCCAAAGACGAAGGGTAATTAACGACAGCTTAGTCCACGGCTGCCGAAGATTCGAATCCACATAATCAATAAAGCCTAGCCTACCCTAGGCAGGGTGAATCTTTAATGCGCCTGACAAGCGCTCGCGTATTCCCATCTCAATGGGGTGACGAAAAACACCCTACAGATTCTGGTACGCCCGGTGGGACCATCTCTCCTCTTATATTTCGGGTTAAACGTTCGTGTGAACCCAATCAACATATACATTGATTGCCTGTACTGAAATCATGTTTCTATTTAAAAGTTAACGATTTTCCAATTGCAATCTTCCGACACAGCAAAATGTCTCCAAGGACAAGCTCAGCTCTCGACACAGCTCCCATCTCCTACATAATGAAGATGGACGCCAGGACGGTCCCCTCGGCCACTCTCGGGCAATAGTGGGAGGAGCCGCCGCTACCATTCGGCTCTATTCTGTTCATGCCAGCTAACACCATCTCTGCTCCTCAAGCTCCAGTGATGGATAAACCAGCCTCGAAAGACAAGAGGCCAATGTTTGAACGACTTTCCTTGGCCCCAGCTGGGGGTAAGGCCATCAACACCAATAAAGCAACAAGGCGTCTCGGGCAAGCTCCAGCAGCGCCCCTAACAACTACTCAATTGGGTATCTTCTCTAAGCACTCCGTTAATCGGCTCATGATGGCTTCTTGGATGACGGATGCCTACCAAGCCCTTAAAATCGAGAAGCTAAGACAGAAAAGGCTCAGATATAGAGCCAACAAAAGGGCTAGGGCTCATGCTAGGCTGAACTTCATGAGTTTCCAAGAACAGGATTACCCCGCCAAAGTCAAAGAGATGGCTGGATGTGTGGTCCACACTGTCTACATGGCACGCGCAGCAAGAGCAAGGATGGGGCCACTACATCTCAAATTCAATCTGGTGTGAATGTGGCTGCCACTTTCCATGACCAACATCCTTTAAGAGATAATGAAAACCTTTCCTGTGGGCTGATAAGCAGAGAGATCCATCGGTTCATGAAGAGTCGGGCTCGGAAAGCGAAGAGGAGCTAATCTTCCATACCAAGAATGCAGAGCAGCAATTTCTCCAAGAGCTCCGAAAACAGCTCAGAAGAAAAGATAAAGAGATGGCCAAGCTCTACTAAAAAATTGACGACTTGACGAATGTCGTGATATAGCTCACGGCCCAAGTTGCCTCTCAGCCGTCCAATCAAGCACAGGTTTCTGCTCATGAACCGGGAAACGGTGTCCTGAGACAGCCGACGCCTATTCCCTCAAATCCAAAGGTCGGTGGACCGCATGAAAGTCAGTCGCATCCTATCTCGGAAAATGTCTTGGCTACCGATGGCAGTAGCCCGCTAACTCAAGATCAAATCATGGATTTGGTTGCCAATAAAGTCAAAACATTGGTAGCCGAAGCCAATGTGCAAAAAGATGTTAGCAGTAGCGGGAGACCATATCCTGCTCAGAATGATCTGGTAGAATTTTCTAGCGGCTATGTCATCACCAAATTCGTAAGATTTGATAGGACGGGAAATGCGAATCAGCACATTGCCCACTTTAAATCCTCATGCAGGAATACTAAGGGCAATGATAAGCTTCTCCTCCGCCAGTTTTTTAATAGCTTAACCGATGTCGCTTTCGACTGGTACGCTGGCATACCGGATGGCTCCGTTACAACTTTTGTCCAAATGGAATCTTTGTTTCGACAGAGGTACATGAGTGTCAGCGATAAGATCACCATCGTCGACCTCGTAAGGAACAAGCCAAAGAACAACAAAAGCAGCATGGATTTTATAACCCGATGGCGCAATCTCAACGTCAAATGTGAACCGCCGATAGAGCAGGACCAATCTATCAGTCTCCTCGTCGGAAATCTCAATAATTGGATGGCCCCGTTTCTATATACCGCGGGTCTCAAAACATTCCAAGATCTGACCAGGAAAGTTCAGATATTGGAACGCTCAAAGCTGGAGTCCTCCTCTGATTCCCAAAATAACAATAGGTCCTAGAGAAATTGAATGGACGAAAATCGCAAAGGTGGAAATTCTGACGATGCTGAATCTTTTAACACTTCGGCTAACCGAAATAAGTAAGGGATGAGCGGGCCTAATGCCAACCAGTCTCGGAAGCCAGTGTTCGGAGAGGGAGAAGAATCTCCACTGAAAGAGAAACTGGATAAGGTCTATTCCTTCAGAAGGGACAAAGTCGTAAAATATTCAAGAATGACCTAAGAAACGGTCTACAATTGCCGGAATCAAAAGGACCACAGGAAGAGAATATGACCGACGACCCCAAATATTGCCCCTATCATAGAGTGATAAGTCATGCTATTGAGAACTGTTTCGTCTTCAAAGATTAGGTCGAAAAACAATATAAGGCAGGAGAGATAGAACTGTCTAAAGACGTGTTGGCAAACAGTCAAGCTGCGACCGCCAACTTCATACAAAACAGATGACCACCACATCGTTAAGCTGGGAATAATCGACCTCTAAGTCGTTAAACTGGGGATGTAAAAATGTGTAAATAAAACAAAAAAATAATAAGCCAAAATGACGGGGCAACTCGCAATAAAAATCAGCGAGTAAAAATAACGATGAAAATAAAGCCGAAATGATGAGACAACCATGAATAAATAGCCGAAATGATGGGGCAACCGTGAATAAATAGCCAAAATTATAGGGCAATCGCAACCTTCGCGATATGAAAAGCTGAAATGATAGAGTAATCATGGTAAAATAAAAAAACGGCGAATGATGAGTCGCTCCTGCTACCATATTCCATTACAGCGATGCAGACGCCAACCAAAACTCAAATCCCTAAATTCCCAATGACGAATGATGAGTCCCTCCTGGTACCATATTCCAATATAGCAATGCAGATGCCAACCAAATTCCAAATCCTAAAACGGCAAATGATAAGTTGCTCCTGGTACCATATTCCAGTGCAGCGATGCAGACGCCAACCAAAATCTAAATCTACTAAATTCTCCCAGCTTTACGGCCAGTCCCCAAATTGACTACCGTATACAATCCACGGGCTCAAATAATTCTCATCACACCCAGGCCCTACGGCAATCACAAGCCCCACGGTCGGTCTCCGCCATCGGAATTATGCTCCATTTGGGAAGACCCACTCATGTGTCCTCACGATACATGAGGAGAACAAACCTTCGTGGGATCCTTACGACTCACAAAGGAAAAACACACTTGGGAGTCCTCACGACTCCTAAGGAGAAAATACACCTGCGGGATCCTTTCGACTCATAGGAAGAAAATGCTTTTATGAGACCCTTACGGTTCATAAAATTGAAAAGCCTTAGGTGATAGGGATCTAAACCTGTCTCCTAAACCATCTCTCCCCAATAGGCAAAGGCAAATGATGAGTTGCTCCTGGCATTATTCCAGTGCAGCAATGCAAATGCCGACCCAAAAACCGATTCCCAAATCCTCTCGGGGCAAATGATGAGTTGCTCCTGGCATTATTCCAGTGCAACAATACAGATGCTGACCAAAACCAAAATCCCCTAATCTTCTCATGACAAATGATGATTCTCTTCTGGTACCATATTCCAGTGTAGTGATGCTGACGTCAACCCAAATCACCTCAAATCAGCAAGTCAAATCCAGCGCCGACCGTCCAAATCGTAAAAAAGGCAGCAAAGACCTTCCTTGTCGGAATTATGCTTTGGCTCGGAATCAACCAATGACCTCCTCATCGGAATTATGCTCCATCATGGAATTAAGTTAACCAACCAGCTTTGTGTCGGAATCATGCTTCGTCTCATAGTGTACCCCTTGTCGAAATCTTGCTTCGCCTCAGTGTGTCTGCCTTCCCTGTCGGAATTATGCTTCGGCTCGGAGTCAACCATGACCTCCCCATTGGAATTATGCTCCGTCACGGGATCGAGTCAACCAGCAAGCTCTGCGTCGGAATCATGCTTTGTCTTAGAGTGTACCCCGTGTCGAAATCATGCTTCGCCTCGGTGTATCTGCCTTCCCTGTCAGAATTATGCTTCGACTCGGAATCAACCAGCAACACTTCGTGTTATCGACCGTCCATGTCGTAAAAAGGGCAGTGCCAGCTTCCCACAAAGCGAGAGCCAAATCACTCCATGCCGGGGAAACATCTACCATGGACACTCCGTCTTGGAGACGCGTCAAGCGTCGACCGTCCATGTCGTAAAAAGGCAGTGACAGCTTCCCACAAAAAGGGAACAAAATCACTCCGTGCCGGGAAAACGTCTACTATGGACGCTCCGTCTCGGAGACGCGTCAAGTGTCTACCGTCCATGTCGTAAAAAGGGCAGTGTCGGCTTCCCATAAAGCGGTAACCAAATCAAGTCGCCTCCATGTGAAAGAAGATCCATCAATTTCATGCACACGACCCATATATGCGGTGTACATTTATTGATAGGGGCACTTTGTTGGGGTTAAAAATTACACCCCGGTTGACCAAGTCAAAATCAAAGTCAACCCAAAGCAAGGTGGGCCCAAGCCCAGGTCAAGTGGGCCTATGCCCAAGTCGAGCCCTGCGGCCGGCCTCCACCATGCCAAAATCAAATCATGTAATAAATAATTTTGATATAATTTTTTATGCATGATTGTAAGAAAAATGGGCATAAAACTAAATTTTTGTAAAGCCCCATGGCTCATGTGCAAAAAAAATGAGCACATGAGGCATGGGATGGGCAAAATGCTATTTTATAAAAGCTAAGGGGCTATATGTATATTTGTAAGTCTATAAAAGGCAACATGATAATAAAATAAAGAATAACCTTTCCATTCTAAAAAAATTGAGGGTTTGTGCCTCCTTCTCCTTCTTCAAGGTTCAAAACCTTCTTTCTCTCTTTGAATTAAATCAAGAGTTTAACTCTTCCTTTTTCAAAAAGAAATAGTTTTCACCATAAAACTCACAAACGGAAGCTCAGATCTCCCATCAAATCTCTAGGGGGGATTTTGAATCTCACCCCCCTTTTCCTTCAAGATCCAGCCAACGAAGAAGAGGAAGGAGACTCATCTCCAAAAATCCCATTCCTGGAGGATCCAAGGCTCAAAAGAAAATCCAAAGATCTCTAGGAGTTTAACTCCATTTCAGATCTATTGGAGTTTAATTCTATAAATCAAACCCCTTTTTAGGAGTTTAACTCCAATTCTATACATATCCCTGTTAGGAGTTCAACTCCAAAGCCCACCCGTTTTGGGAGTTTAACTCCTAACCCAGGGGTTAAGCCCCTTTTCCGCTGGTGTTCCCAGAGGTCGCGTGCCACGTACATGACCCATGGGCGCCCAGCGGTCGAGAGCCACGCACGTGACCCGCGGGCGCCTAGCGGTCGTGTGCAGGGCACGTGACCCGCGGGCGGCCAGCAGTCGCGTGCATGGCACATGACCCATGGGCGATAAAGTGCCCACGTGCGCCTCACGCGACTCGAGGGTGCTCAGCGCCCAACGGTCGCGTGCAGCGCACGTGACCCGCGGTCGCATGCAAGGCACGTGGACCACGGGCGCTAAGCGCCCACGTGCGCCTCACGCGACCCATGGTCGCTCAGCGCCCAGCGGTCGCGTGTAGTGCACGTGACCCGTTGGCGCCCAGCGATCGCGTGCTGTATACGTGACCCACTGGCGCCCAACGCCCACGTGCCAGGCACGTGACCCGTGGGCTTCAAGCGCTCACGCTCCAGGCATGTGACCCGCGGGCGTAGTTCCTACGCGCCAGGCACGTAACCCGTGGACGCCAAGAGCTCACGCTCCAGGGGCGTGACCCGCAGGCGTAGTGCCCATGCGCCAGGCACGTGACCCGTGGGCGTCCAGTGCCCACATGCCATGCACGCGTCTTTAAGACGCTCCCCCCATTTTTATATGCACTCCACACTAAATATACTTCCTGCGTTAGAAAAAATTTCTAACGGGACGCTGCCCCGCACCCCATAAGGGGATGCTAGCCCCCTTGACCCCCAGCCCGCTGCCCGTAAAAACTCTATGGAGCCCCCGATATATCCAAAACCCCTTCAAAATACAACACTGCACATTGAGTTCGCGTGACCTGTTTGACCCGTCAATCGGAGGTTCCCTCGCTCCAAAGACGAGAGGTAATTAATGGCAGCTTAGTTCGCGGCTGCCGGAGATTCGGATCCACACAATCAATAAACCCCAGCCAACCCTAGACAGGGGGAATCTGTAATGTGCCCGACAAGCGTGCGCGTATTCCCATCTTAATGGGGTGACGAAAAACACCCTACAAGGAGGTTTTCCAACACTTTCGCGAACTTCCTTAATTAGAATAACCCTTTCTTTTTGGCGGTTTCACCGTGAACGGTTTCCTAGACACCCCGTGAACGATATACCGTTTAGCGGTGTTCTAAACATAGTTAACTTCCCCTAATGAGCGTAAAATCCTTAAAAGATTAAAGTATAATTACTTTAAAAATTTTGTGCGGGTAAACGTTATGCTCAATTTTGTGATTTGTGGGCCACGGAAAAGGTGGTGAGATCCTTTACCATATGTTGTGGGGTTCGTTTGCCCTTAAGTCCGTATTAATGGATGCAATGCGCAAATCAATGAAAAAAATTCAAAACATCAAACAATCGTTTTTTATGTTTAGGCACGGCACTGCAACAAATACGGGTTAGTCACTTTTAGCGTTTGACAGTGAACTTGCAAAGAATCCTGCAAAGATAATATATTGGATGCGTCGGATTTGAGAAGATAGTGTTAGTAAATGCTCACTGGTAAGTTTTTAGGTTAAGAAACCCCCGTTGAATTGAATCCGGTTAGCTTGAAAAGTTCACTTGCGCGGGTCAAACTAGCTAGATCTTTGGCACTGTACTTTGCAATCACCTTAACTTTGAATGTACACTTTGCTCCGTACGATCGCAGTTCGCAAATCCGTCAAAATCTGCAAATGTCGGAAAAATGGATTTTTAGTGCGAAAAAGCGATATGAATGCCCAAACTCCTGCACACACATAATTAAAAAAATTTAAAAAAAATTTGGGATAATAACAGAACACTGGAGCACAGATCAAAATTTTTTAGCAAAAGGGGATGATTAGACCGGCGATGCCAGATTTTTGTGGGATCTCGCCGGTCTACTTGGTGAATTGGGCTCCAAATTTTTTTAAGTATCCTACTATTCTACTAGTGTCTTAATGTTATTGTTTAACTTTTTTTATTAGTCCCAAAATGCTAGCAGGTCAAATTTCCAGAGAGCAAAAAGTTAGAATTGTTAATTTTTGTTTTGGTTTTTAGAAATTTTTCGATTTTTAGTTTTATTTTTAGGATGGTGTTAGATTTATAAACAGGATATACAGAGATTAACCCAAAATAACAAAAATAAAAACGTTACCGTCTCGCCAGCAACGACACCATTTGATTAACACAGGTTTTCACCGTGTCGTTTTAAAAATAATTTGAAATAACCACAATCAAAAACGTTATCGCGTGTAACTAGCCATGATGAGTACGGGTCGTCTGCAGGGGGATGGTGCATTTTACGTTCTTGTTATCACGAGTTAAGCATGAGTCGGAACTGTTCGTTTCTAACCTAAGTGTTGTATATGCAAAGTATAAGTTGTTAGGAATAGAGATAGGTTAGTGTAAGTTAGGAAAGTCCGTACTCGATCCTTTATGCCGAGCTTGACTATTGAAGCTAGAATAATCAACAACAACGTGGATTAGGGTGCTTAAGCACGATATTTATGAAATCCGGCTTATTGACCCTTGTCCGTTCGTTCTTGTCTCTTGACTTTCGCTTCCGACCAAACCGCACGCAACCGGTCACAGTTAGGGATCACCGATACCTTGGTAGGGTAGGGTAGGGTGCCTAACGGAGCGCATGCGTAAGGTTTGGGCGGAGTTCAATTGGCAAAAATTGGGCAAAGGAAATGAGCAAATAGAATTTCTAACTTACAATATCATTCTCTTTCCCAATAACACCATTATTCACAAACCATCAACACAACAAAAATAAAGTGCAAATGAAATGATAAAAAAGGAATAACACAACATTGCAAGTAAGTAAATGGCAAGAAATAAATAAATTGCAAGTAAGTAAAAGAGATAGAAAATGAATACTAAGAACACAAGTTCAAAATGAAAGATTTATTAACTTCAAGTGATGATACAAACCATGAGTTCGATAACCAAAACTTAAATTTGCAAGCTCAATGAAGAGGTTTCAAGATCAAGAGAAGGAAAAGAACTCAAGGTGAACTAGCTACTATATACAAAGCTTCAAAATGAAAACAAGAATTAAACTATAGCTCAAAAGTGTATTCAAGTTTCTCCTTCCCTTGCTCACTGATCTGGTACTTATAGACACAAAATAAGATTAAACAAACAATATAATATGGATGATGTGACAACAAGGGATAGCCATAAGAAAAATAGGGTGCTATGGACTTGATAAGACCGACGGCGCCGGGTTTAGGGACATTTTCGCCAGTTGAATTTTTGGCAATTGGGCCCGTGCTTGTTCTATGATGTTGTATACTCTCCATAATCCTACTGGTGTTTCTGATCTCTTTGTAGAAGACCGGATTGTACTCAGTAGCTTTTGGAGGGAAATCAATCTTTAAATCACATCACAACTATTCTTTCCACTCATCACAAGCCCACTTGCCTCTTCTCTTACACAAGTTATCATTTGTGTGTGACAACTTGTATGCCCACTTGTGCAAGGCAACCCCCTGGATTCATTCATCACAAAAAGGTGTTCACACTTGTATGCGTTGGACCATTTTTGATAAAAGTGTATATACATGCATGTTGTAAAAAGAAACTCTTTAAATATAGATCGCCTTTCTGTTCCGGTTGCAGTGTCGGCTCACAAATGTAATATTCGTGTATTTGAGTGTGTTTTCAGTGTTTTGTCATGAATACCTGTAATCTGTATTTATTGAGCAGATACAAGTTAATAGTACCAATATAATACAAAAATGATAATGAATGAGCGGTATTGAAATGCAGTTTTCTGTGATGAACAAATACCCCCAAACTTATCTTTTGCTCATCCCGAGAAAAACCAAATCCAAACCTCACTTTCGCAAGGAATACGATTGCACTGAGCTCGTGCAACAAGCCGTTAAACCTCTAGGTGTCCTTAGTAGGAGGAGTGTTGTCTCCTGAGAGTTTTCAGCGGATTACACCCACAAAATCCCGTCAAGCTAGATTTGTGAAATAACTGTTGATTCTAACCCTAAGGTTTTGCTTAAAAGCTAGAAATTCTATTATCCTAAGTTAGAAATATCGAACCTTTATTTTTCACACCTCTCTTTTAACTTCAGATCATATACGTTTTTACGTGCGGTGCAAATAGTGTCGTTATGTTTCAAAAGGATCGATTAAAGTCATCATGTCACAAAATAAAGACCGGATAAAACTTCAAAAGGATCACACAAGTTTTATATAGAGTTAAGTATTTCTCCAGTTTCGTTTCCCAGCTTTGTTTCAAATTCAGAATTTCAATCCTCTTTAACAGGAAACTAGGTCTTATTCTTCACTCCACATTTTACTTGTTTTTGTTTCATACACACCTTTGTGAACATGCAATAGTCTTTATCATAGGATAAAACCTCCATATCTCCATTTAAAAATATTTTTATAAAACTTGTCTTTTGTCAAGATTATTCTCGCATAAAGAACCGTTAGGAATTTTAACTCGGAGAGAACACTTGCTTGAATTTATTTTAATTTGGACTTTCTAGGTTTCTTGGCGAGCTTTGGGCCAATGTATCCAAACCAGTTGGTTTTAGGGCATTAAATCTAGAGACACCCCGGCGGACTTAATTGCTCAAGTTACCTAAACCCTAAAACAAAAGGACTCATTTTGGCGTGAAAATCATAACAATTCATGCAAACGTATATATAACTAGTTGTTCAATTATTTTTAGGATAAAAGACGTGTTAGTGGGTCAGGTGTGTAATCACTCCAATCAAGTTCCAGATGGGTTATTTTTCAGACTTAATTCTTATTAAGGCATCAATAATATCCCTTCATATCCACTTCACTTTATAAACTATTCTTGATATTACTTATTTCAGAACAAACATGTTTAATTCTCAAAAAATAGTTTATCAATTTAAAAGTTTTAAGACATATCAGACTTGTCATCTAATTTTCAAAACACACGACACGTGTAGTGTGATGTAAAGACGTATATTAGCTACAGTTAAACTCAAAGGAGGGTTATCTTTTAGGTTTTCAAAATCTAAAAATAGGATTTAGTTGTTCCTATCTCATCAAACAAAAGCCGTTGAAATATCGAATCTAAGTTCTCCCACTAGCTAACTTGACAATAAAGTTTTAATATTTTTAGGAAAATTTTCTGATTTTTATGGGTTTTTGAATATGTATGCAAATTCAGAATATACAAATGAATGCGAAGGATAGAAAGCTTACCGAGTACACCCCCAAACTTAAACATGACAGTGCCCTCACTGTCATGCTACACAACGAGGGTCAAAATTGTCGGTTGTCGGTGCTCCCATGTTTTTTTATAACAGAAAAAAGAAAATAGAATATATACACACAAAAAGCCCTCCCCCCAAACTTAAGTGAAACAATGTTTCCACTCCTAAGCGTCGAAGTTCAGAGTTAGGGGGAAGAGAACAGTATTAGTCTATACAAGGCCTTACACAGGCCAAAAGTTAACACCAACCATCCAAAAATTTTATCGCTATAATGTACATATTGGTGAAAGAATGCGGAGAGGAAAGAGATGAAAAATACACGAGACCGTGTGGGAATGGAAGCGAGGTACGGTCTCGGTGGAGGAGAGAAACGATGGAGGGGAGAAAGAAATGGAATACGAGCTTGAGGGTGGAAATGGAGTGAATAAATTAGTACAATTTGTAATGACCGATGTGTAAAAAGCGATTGTACTAATCTATCAACCCGTTGAGAAATGGGGTCAAACCTCTCAAGATTCGTGAGAAAACATGGGTAGGTAGACCGAACTTGGTAAACCAGACACAGGAAATGAAAGTGATACGGTGTCTTGTGAGGTGGGAACGATGGAAAGGATGGAGGAGAGTGATCAAGGAATGGTATCGGTTAAAGATTTAGGAGGGTGTACACAGTCAATGAAAGGGATAGGATGAATTAGAAAATCCGGCTCATCTAATTAAACTGGTTCATTCTCAATGTTATCCTCAAAATTCTCCTCAAAATTATACCCATCCATGCATTTATCATCATCAAAATAGAGTTGTGGGTAATCTATCGTTTCTCTGCATTTCTCTTGTGGTGTCTAAGGCAAATGTGACTAAGGAAAGTGGTTACTTAATTAGGCCCGCTATTTCGGTTATTCATATAGCGGATACCTCCAGCTTACCTGGCAATTACCGGGACGCAAGATTGATAAGGAGATGATAGAGGATTTATCCTACGTCTTGTCCTTTGGAAGTCTAGGAGCGGTCTAGTAATTTGACCTAGGTGACCCTAATTCTAGGTATTATTTATGCACGTTTGTTGAGTCCCTCTTTCCAAGAAATTTTTTTTCAAAAATCCAAAAAAAAAGAGCTTAAAATTATTACCATTTCACCCTCCTTTTTTTTCATAATGGATAACCCAAACCGACCAACTCTTGCCGAGATTTGCTACAAACAACCAGATATTTCTTATTGTCGTAATTGCTTTGGTACAAATACCGACCCCACCATTCCTTTAAGGAATAGAATAAAACGCGCTAGAAATAACAGTTGGACACCTCACTCAAAGTCCTATCAACCGTGTCAAAATTCAACACCTTCTTATGTTGATAATCCTTTTAAAGCTACTGAGAAAACTTCAAAATCTATGTCTATTGTTGAGCATATTGCGAAGGCCCGTAACCAAACTTTCATACTTTCATTGCTCTAAAACCGTTCGGACAACAATCATTGTCACGCCCCGCTTCCCAGTATATGGGTAAGGAGACACGACGAGACCCGCTACGTATTTATTCAGAAACAAACACGCTAAGCGTAAATAAGCAATATAATAAAGTACACAAAAAAATGACAAGAGATATAAATAAACAATAACTATTATTTATTAAACATTTTGTTACAATACAACTGAAAATGTAAATACAAAAATGGAAATCAATGCCTAAACAATGGTATGAACTGAAAGAAAAGTGAGTACAAGTGAAGCCTAGTGGTCGTGCTGCTCAGTGGTCTGCTCCAATTGCTCCTGGCTAGTCTCGAACTCCTCAGAGTCGGGTCCTCCTGACAACATTCCAAAGAAAGAAGAGAAATAGGAATGTCGTCAGCGAACAATCGCTCGGTAAGTCCCAAAGAAAGATAGAAATAGAATAGATAAGGGGGTGTAACTGGTATAATGTTTGATTGTTATGCTAACGCAGTTGTTTGTAGCTTGGTACAGAATATGCCAATGTATACGAGAGGAGTCTAACTTATACCGTGGACTATGGTAACCCGTAGTACAAGGCTCCGTCGATAAAACCACGGAATAACGGCAATGGATGTATAGCTACGTCTTTTAATGACCATCTCATGCCACATTTAACACATTTTGTGCCAGTCTACCCCTTTAAAACCCCGTAATGTATTTTGTATTGATGTGTACTGTTTTTATTAATAGATGTACGACTTGCCAAAACCATGATATCAGTAATTCATGTAAATGGAAAGGATATAGACGGATAGTCATGTAGACCAGTCAAATGTATATCGATGGTTCGGTCAAATCATGTTCATGTTGATATAGATTGAATTCTGGTATAAATGGATTCATGTTAAATTGGATTTATACATGAATTGTATTTAAGGATGGATTGATTGATTTCAGATTAGATGGAGACTCTTCCTGAGTCAGACACTTAAACAGAATTGAAGTTCTGAATTAGTTTTGGAGTTATCAGTAGCTGCTACACAAGGACGGCAAGATTTGTGTCTTTTTCCAAGACAATTACCGTATTGATAACACCGTTTTTAGTTTGTCTACCTTAAATAGGCAAGCACCCATATTCTCCATTTCCCTGAGGCTCAAGAGAACTGGTCCCGCTTAAACCTATATTTACTAGAATCCTTATTATAAATTAATATAACTTGAGGGGGTTTTATTAAAAATAGTTTTGATATATTTTCAAAATAAATCTCAAATATTTATTTATCGTCTTTAGGGTTTTCAAAGTTGTAATTTTTATAAAATGAGATATTCTAGTGGATATAAACCTAAATTGAATAGTATACGGTATTTTCATGTAATTTGACTTATATTGATTCTTGATGGTATTTCATGAACATTTGTGATTCTTTTCTTTTGATTAGAAAACAAGGAATATATTATATATTTAAAATAGATATTTTGATAATATATATATCTATATATATTAAAAATAGAATTTCTTTATTAAATAGAAATCACATTTTTCTTAAAATTGGAATACAAATTCCATCGAGATCGTATGCTCTGTGAGGAGACCTGCATCTCGCCCTACTAGTCCGATGGATGTGCGATAACCCGCACAAACCAAGTCGAATTCCCCAAAATGGGTTGTAAGGACTTAATCGTATGGAATTTAAATAAGACAATTTAAAGAATACGATTTTGTAATAGTTTATGGTATTTTATTGTAAACTTGTAATTATCCCACAAACTAATATTCCAAAAGCCATCGTGCTATGTCAAGTATGAGTGTTGGGATGAGGTAAGTCATTACCTTGTGAGTTTTCTAAAAGTAATACAAAGGAATATGATGAAATATGTAAAATGTAAAGTTTGTGG
The DNA here is from genome assembly GCA_030015575.1 of Agapanthus africanus. Lineage (NCBI taxonomy): Eukaryota > Viridiplantae > Streptophyta > Magnoliopsida > Asparagales > Amaryllidaceae > Agapanthus > Agapanthus africanus. The sequence goes on along the minus strand of JASDDO010000006.1, from coordinate 321,179,327 downwards.
AATTTAATCGTAAAAATGTGATAAAAGTTGCATAACATGTTATTTTGAGATGAAACTTATTCTAAAGTGTTTGGTTATGATTGATAAACAATATATGAAGAATTGGTAGGTTGGTTATTAAGAAATTTTGGGTTTTCAACGAAAAGAGAATCAGAAATCGGAATAACTCCGCTTCCTACGAGTTTTGAAATGAGAGAGTTTTAGATTAGAAGGAGATTAGGGGAGAGGGGACTTGCTGATTTGGAGAAGAGAGGGGAGGTAGAGGGAACTTTCGAAGGCGTCGTGGAGTCGTGTCGTTGCCGGATTTGTCTTGAAACATCGCCGGAACTTTGACCTTGGCTAACTCCACTTGTACAACTTTTGGACTTAGGAATTTTAGAGAGTTTTGGCAATGTATTTCAGAATGAGGAGAGCCAAAGTGTAGGGGGATATTTATAGGATAGAATTAGGGTTTTGTGGGTGAATAGTGACTTAAAAATGCATTAAAATTGTAGATTAATGCATCATTTTAATTCTCTGTTAATGTGCAGGGAAAACAAACCGTACTGGGGTTAAGGGGGGAGGCCAAGGGGTGTAGGGTTAAAAATTGGAGCATTAGGCACGGGGGGCCCAGCGGCGCCGGCCCCAAGCCTAATCTCGCCGGCCATCTAAGGGAATTCGGTGGTGGGATCTGTGCCACGTGTCAGGGTCTGTTTGAATAGTATTTTGCACATGTTTGTTTTCAGTGTGACTTTTCATTTTACATGTAGTGTACATGCAAACTTTTGAGCTTCTAAAAGATTAAAAGAAAAATCAATAAAAATAATATATGGCTGGGGGATTTGAACATAGGGGCTATGTCACAACAGTGTAAGGCTTTACCAATGAGCTACAAGTGCTTTCTTGTTGTTCTAAAACAATTTAAATTTATAACTTGTGCTCAAGCTTAGGTGCTCATTTTTGTATTTTTGAAAAAAAATCTGTACATAAAGTTTAGTGTTGTTACATTCTACCCTCCTTATAAAAATTTCTTCCTCGAAATTTATAGAAGGAAAGTGTTACAGATTTAAGAAAAGTTTAGTGATAGAACTTTTGATAGTGCATGAAAAGTATTTAGAAGAACGAAAGAATGCAAAGTTTTGGAAAGATTGAAAAAGATGTAAGGAAATTACCGGGGTTACCTTGGTTTACAATCTCGGGTTCTATGGCCACTAATGTGAATGCCTGACACCGGGGTACATTCCTTTTAGTTGGAGGCACATTCCTCTAACCTTGGGGCATGTTTCTCTGCCCTCGAGGCATGTTCCTCAGTGCTTGATGGAATTGGCGTGGAGGCTAAGCAGGAGGTTTTCGTGGAGGTAGAGCTGGGAGAGCAAAACGAGATGCAGGAGCCTGGATAAATGGCCACTACGGATAAGTGATGTATGTAGGAACTAGGTTGCGTCTATGAGGCCGTGTTCCAATTCCATGAGTGGATGCGCCACAAACTAAGCAAAGGCCTTTTGCGTGCCTACAGTCCTTCTACAGGTGTCCATCTCTTTTGCAGTAGAAGCAAAAATCTAGACTTGGCTAGTTAATTTTTTCTTCCGGTCTCCTGTGTGCAAAAGTTTGTATTGAAGAGGCTCCTCCTGTCATTTGGGCGGTAGGGAGCTTCACACCGGCAGATTAAGGTATGCCTTTCTTCTTCGCTACTGCCTCATATCAACGGGCAGCTTTCAGAGCCAGGTCGTGGGTTGGGAAATCCCCTATAGCTAAGGCATCTTGGATCTCTTGATCTAACCCTTGCTAAAATCGTCTGGACCTGATCTCAGCGGTCGGAATGAGATGTGCCGCGAACCTGCTCAACATAGTGAACTCAGCATCATACTCATCCACCGATTTTCTCCACATAAAGCCTTGTTGTAGGTGGATGAATTGCTGCTCCATGTCGAATAGGGTAGTCTCCTGAAAATACTTTGCGTCGAACATCTCGCGAAAAGTCCTCCATTCGATCGGCTGGTCAAGACGGCTTTCTTCCACCAAACTCTGGTGTTATCTGTGAGTTGCAGCTTCGCAACTCTAACCCAGGCAATCTCTGGCACTTGTGCTGCTGCCAAATCGTCTTCGATACTTTGAGCCCATTCTTTAGCTTCCAAGGGGCTCTCTTTCCCAGAAAATTGTTTAAGATACAACGCCCAGAATTGCTTCACTCCGGATGCTTCTGCTTCTGGATGGTTCATTAGAATAGCAGTCTGCTGCTACTTTCCCTCCAAGAGGCTCTTAATTGCCTCGAGCAGTACAGTTTGCTCATTGATCAAAGCTACAACGGTAGGCGTAAGTGGAAGAAGTGGTGGTGGTGTGTTGTTGACGTTTGTGCTGGTATTGTTTAAAGAATCCATAACCTTGAAATAAAAATAGGGTTATGATAGATTCAAAGATTATGAAATATAAAGAATGTTTAGTTGTTGAGTCTTATATTTCTTATGTTATATTGCTTAGGTTTCCATGCAGAACTGACTTGCATGGTATGGTTCCATGCAGCACTGACCTGCATGGTAGGGTTCCATGCAGCACTGACCTGCATGGGCCGCCAAAAAAACCTATCACGCCCCGCTTCACAGTGTATGGGTAATGAGACGCGACGAGACCCGCTACGAATTTACTCAGAAGCAAACACGCTAAGCGTAAATAAGCAATATAATAAAGTACACAAGAAAAATGACAAGAGATGTAAATGAACAGCAACTTTTATTTATTAAACATTTCTTTACAATACAACTGAAAATGTAAATACAAAAATGGAAAGCAATGCCTAAACAATGGCATGAACTGAAAGAAAAGTGAGTACAAGTGAAGCCTAGTGGTCGTGCTGCTCAGTGGTCTGCTCTAATTGCTCCTGGCTAGTCTCGAACTCCTCAGAGTCGGGTCCTCCTGACAACATTCCAAAGAAAGAAGAGAAATAGGAATGTCGTCAGCGAACAATCGCTCGGTAAGTCCCAAAGAAAGATAGAAATAGAATAAACAGATAAGGGGGTGTAACTGGTATAATATTTGATTGTTATACCAACGCAGTTGTTTGAAACTTGGTACAGAATATGCCAGTGTATACGAGAGGAGTCCAACTTACACCGTGGACTATGGTAACCCGTAGTACAAGGCTCCGTCGATAAAACCACGGAACAACAGCAATGGATGTATAGTTACATTTTTTAATGACCATCTCATGCCACATTTAACACATTCTGTGCCAAACTACCCCTTTCAAACCCCGTAATGTATTTTGTATTGATGTGTATTGTTTTGTTTAATAGATGTATGACTTGCCGAAACAATGATATCAGTAGTTTATGTAAATGAAAGGATATAGATGGATAGTCATGTAATCTAGTCAAATGTATATCCATGGTTTGGTCAAATTATGTTCTTGATGATATAGATTGAATTCCGGTATAAATGGATTCAAGTTGAATTGGAGTTATAATTGAATTGTATTCAAGGATGGATTGATTGATTTCATATTAGACCGAGACTCTGCCTGAGTCAGACACTTAAACAGAATTGAAGTCCTGAATTAGTTTTGGAGTTATCGGTAACTGCTGCACATGGATGGCAGGATTTGTGTCTTTTTCCAAGACAATTACCGTATTGATTATACCGTTTTTAGTTTTTCTACCTTAAATAGGCAAGCACCCATATTCTCCAGCTCCTTGAGCCTCTAGACAACCGGTCCCGCTTAAACCTATATTTACTAGGGTCCTTATTTTTAATTAATATAACTTGAGGGGGTTTTATGAAAAATAGTTTTGATATATTTTGAAAATAAACCTCAAGTATTTATTTATCGTCTTTAGGGTTTTCATATTTGTAATTTTTATAAAATGAGATATTCTAGTGGAAATAAACCTAAATTGAATAGTATATGGTATTTTCATGTAATTTGATTTGTATTGATTCTTGATGGTATTTTCATAAAATTTTGTGATTCTTTTTTTTTTATTAGAAAACATGGAATATATTATATATTTAAAATAGATATTTTGATAATATATATATATATATTAAAAATAGAATTTCTTTATTAAATAGAAATCACATTTTTCTTAAAATTGTAATACAAATTCCATCGAGATCGTATGCTCCGTGAGGAGGTCTGCATCTCACCCTACTAGTCCAATGGATGTGCGATAACCCGCACCAACCAAGTCGGATTCCCCAAAATGGGTTGTAAGGAGTTAATCGTGTGGAATTTAAATAAGACAATTTAAAGAATACGGTTTTGTAATAGTTTAGGGTATTTTATTGTAAATTTGTAATTATAACACAAACTAATGTTCCAAAAGCCATCGTGCTATGTCAAGTATGAGTGTTGTGATGAGTTAGGTCATTACCTTGTGAGTTTTCTAAAAGAAATACAAAGGAATATGATGAAATATGTGGAATATAAAGTTTGTGGTATTTAATCGTAAAAATGTGATAAAAGTTGCATAACATGTTATTTTGAGATGAAACTTGTTCTAAAATATTTGGTTATGATTGATAAAAAATATATGAAGAATTGGTAGGTTGGTTATTAAGAAAATTTGGGTTTTAAAGAAAAGAGAATCAGAAATCGGAATAATTTCGCTTCCGACGAGTTTAGAAATGAGAGAGTTTTAGATTAGAATGAGATGAGGGGAGAGGGGACTTACCGATTTGGAGAAGAAAGAGGAGGTAGAGAGAACTTTTGAAGACGTCGTAGAGTCGTGTCGTCGCCGGATTTGTCCCGAAACGTTGCCGGAACTTTGACCTTGGCTAACTCCACTTGTACAACTTTTGGACTAAGGAATTTTAGAGAGTTTTGACAATGAATTTCAGAATGAGGCCAAAGTGTAGGGGGTATTTATAGGATAGAATTAGGGTTTTGTAAGTGAAGAGAGAATTAAAAATGCATTAAAATTATGAATTAATGCCTCATTTTAATTCTCTGTTAATGTGCAGGGAAATCAAACGGTACTGGGGTTAAGGGGGAGGCCAAGATGTGTAGGGTTAAAAAAATTAGAGCATTAGGCACGGGGGGCCCAACGGCGCCGGCCCCAAGCTTAATCTCGCCGGCCATCCAAGGGACTTGAGTGGTGGGATCTGTGCCACGAGTCAGGGTCTATTTGAATAGTATTTTGCACATGTTTGTTTTCAGTGTGCCTTTTCATTTTACGTATAGTGCACGTGCAAACTTTTGAGCTTCTAAAATTTTAATAGAAAAATCAATAAAAATAATATGTGGCTGAGGGGATTTGAATACAGGGGCTATGTCACAGCAGTGCAAGGGTTTACCAATGAGCTACAAATGCTTTCTTGCTGTTCTAAAGCAATTTAAATTTATAACTTGTACTCAGGCATAGGTGCTCCTTCATGTATTTTTGAAAAAAAATTCTGTACAGAAAGTATAGAGTTGTTACAATCATAATTATTTCCATATGAACTTGTTGATAATCCCTTTAAGGCGAATAAGATAAATTTTACACCCATGACCATTGCTAAGTAAATTGCAAAAGTCAGACGCCAACTAACTAACCAATCTCAATATTCTTCATAACACAATATTGATTCTAATCTTATTTATGAAACTTGGATACAACTTTCGAGCTATTATCAACGGTACTAAATTTTCACACCCTTTTATGTTGATACTTCTCTTGAAGTTAATGTGGCAAATCGTAAACTCATGTCGACTGCGGAATATATTGAATTCGCCCGTTGCCAACAATTAAACCTAGTCAAACCATATTCAACTTTTGCACCTTATCTAGACAGTGCTTATGAACATAAATTAAGAAGTTCCACGGTTCAAAGAGAATCCTTCATTGAAACTTTCCACAAACCATGTCTAGTCCTGAAGTAGAGTTAGAATTGAGTTGTGAAAAAGAACAAGGGATTTCTCAAAGTCAAACCAGAACCAATCCTTTTGATCTCGACACCTTCCATCCTGAACTCCAACCGAACGTATTTGATGATCAACCGCTTCATAATCTAAGTAATGAGGTGCCCGAGAATAACATGTTTGACTTTTCTAATATTGAATGTGAAAGAAAGCCTTACACCATTCCAAATCAAACCGATTCTTATTCGACTACGCTTAACATTTCAAACCTTCTAATTCCATCAAGTGAACCTAATGATCCATCGATTGAGAATAGTATAATTAATGAATTTTTAAAGAACTATTCGTTTGATTTGACCGGAAGTGCTAGTGAGAGCGGTGATGAGAATATTTTTGAAGATGAACTCGCTATATTGGATGAGTTGGATTATCTGACCCATCATGTCCCTTCCATTGAATCTGAACATCTTCCTGTACATTTAACCGATCCTATTCTTACCACCAACCTATCTGATATGCAAAACGATATTCAGGCTTCATCTCCCACAATTGGTTCAACAATGCTCAACACACAAGTTCGTTTACCCATTTCATTACCCACTTTCTTTGGTTCTTCTCATCTTCATTCACTTCCACCGAGAATTGACGAATCACACTGTTCCCTGATTAAAAATCAGGAAAAAGCTTCAGAAGAGGCATCACGTGCTCACACGTGACCAATGGTCACGTGCTGGCACGTGACGTTTAAAGCAGCAAAGAGCGAGCACAAAAGAAAAGAAGCCCATTCCAGGGGTCACGTGCTCACACGTGACCAGGGGCCACGTGGCCACACGTGACCGGCTTTAAAAGCCTTATTCTTTAACAGAATTAAATTCTGAGGAGAGATCATTCAAATCTTTCCAAAATGGAGAAGATTTATCTGTAACCGTTGGATCAAGAATCTGAGGGTGATTAAATATCACCAATTTATGGAAAAATCTTGGACATGGAAAGATTTCCCTCTAAATCTAACCGAAATAACAAAGAGATATCTTTGAATTTAAAATCCAATGGTGAATAAAATTCACCTAATAATCTAAAAGCCCAGATTAATGATGAAGATAAATCAAATCTCTCAATAAACAAAGCAAATCTTTCAATGAAAGATTCACTAAAACAGATTGATTTTTTTCCTTCTCCTATAAATAGGAGCCAAAGGAGAGAGTTAAAGGGAGAGAAGAACATAGATAGAGAGAGAGATATAGAGCCTGGGAATCTTGAAAATTCAGAAGGAAGAATTTGTTTCTCTGCAAAAGAAAAACCCTATGTAAGAAAAGAGAGGCTTCAAAAGAGAATTTAATTCTCGAAAGAGTTTAACTCTTATATAAAGAAAAGAACTTAGTTCTTTCTCTGGTGGAGGATCTGCAAAGTGCACATCTCCCTATGAATAGAGAATTTAATTCTCATTGGGTTGAGATCCTGCCATGCAGATCTAAAACACAGAGGAGGAACTAAGTTTTGAGAATTTAATTCTCATAGAATTATAGGAATTTAATTCCTTTGAGATAAAGTTAGGGTTTAACCTTATATTACAGGAATTTGATTCCTTCAAAATGGACAGAACTAGGGTTTAACCCTAATTGAGAACTTAATTCTCTTAAACCCACAGGAAACTAATTCCCTTAAAAAAAAAGGAGAATTAGGGTTTCACCCTATACCACAATTTAATTCTCTACAGAAAAGAAATTAGGGTTTAACCATATCTAAGAATATAATTCTTCAGAAGAAAACAGGAATTTAATTCCTCTAAAGTTTATTGCTAGGGTTTAACCCTATGAAGAATTTAATTCTTAAAAGATGAACAAATCTTTAAAACTTGCAAAGAACCAAAGTCACGTGCTACCACGTGACCCCTGTAAAGATCCACAGAAAAGAACTTTGAGGCAACGCCTCACGTGTCCCATGTGACCCCTGAAGCACACAGAGAAAAAGACAAAAGAAACACAAAAGAGCTCTAGGGCGCCCTCACGTGTCACCACGTGACCCCTAATGAGCATTCTAATAGACCAGAGCGTGGGCCTCCATCACATGCTCACACGTGATGGCCGTCAGAATTAAAAGTGCTAAACACCCACATGCAGGATAAAATAAGGGGAATCAGGGCGCTCTCACGTGTCCACACGTGACCCCTCTCTCCTTAGTGTTTAACACTAATTTGAAAACTTTGCTCCCAGTGTTTAACACTGATTTTCTTAGTGTTTAATACTAATTTGAAAACGTTGTCCCCAGTGGCTAAGTTTCTAGAGGCAAAGCCTCTCCTTCAATAAACCAACAGAGGGCCAATATTCTAAACATGATTGGACTTAGCCCAAGCTGGCCATAAGTCCTCAATTCAAACTTAACTGGGCTAATGGGCTCGTAATATAATTAGTTGGTCTTGGTTGCAAATTGGGCCAGAGATCATTTGATCTACCTTGGTTTAAGTGTACATCTCTTCACTCCTTTGATATTTGGCGTTGTAATTCCTCAACGTCTTCAAAGAGGTGACGGGTCCCGATGACCACACATTGATACGGACTGTGGGGTCCTTAAACTCATGGACTATGATGTCCTTAACCTTGACCGGGATGTCTTAAAACTAACAACAGACTATGATGTCCTTAACTTTGACCGTGATGTCTTAAAACTAACGCCAGACTGTGGAGTCCTTAAATCCTCGGACTATGATGTCCTTAACCTTGACCGTGATGTCTTAAAACTAACGCCGGACTGTGGAATCCTTAAACCCAAGGACTATGACGTCCTTAACCTTGACCGCAACGTCTTAAAACTAACATTGGACCGCAATGTCCTTAAACCACCTATTGACTGCAACGTCACTAAACTAAACAACATGGCTCCCTTAATTGCTCTCTTGTCGGATCTAAACGATCCCGTTAAGTTGATCTTAGTCTAAAAACTAGACTGACGTATCCTTAACAAACGTTTAAGTCGATCTTAGTCTCAAACGAGACTAACGTATCCTTAAACCCAAACCCCCAAACCTAAATCTAAGATAATACGGATTTGGACTAGTCCACGCCCTACGGGCGACGACATAACTCAGTCTCCGTATACAATCCACGGGCAACCAATCGCAAAATAAACGCACACGACACGAAGTGATCATCTGGAGAAGGAGAAAGTTGTTACCGCAATGCGGTAGCGTAATTAACTGTAGGGGCTTGCGCCTGCAGGGAAGAGCGTCCCCACAATCAAAAACCCCTCAAGCGAGGGGGAATCTGACAAAGTCTGCTACATCGGACGTATCCGTTTAAACCTTCGATACATGGTGCCATAAATCAACTTGGCATCTTCGGAGAGGTAGACGGATAGCACCAATTAGCATCTGCCCCGAATTTCAAGCAAGACGTTCATGTCTTAGCCGCCTATTCGGAGGGGAACAGATTCGGGCATGCCCGGTGGGACCTTTTCCTCTTTCCACTCCACACTTCGTGTGTCGTCTTCGCGAACGAATCGCGGTTTGTTAATGGTTGCTTTTGGGTTTCAAGTTACTAAGATTTGGACTTTTGCCTAGCGCAGAAATCAAGCATAAATGGCATCCAACTGCTCGAGATGCTTAAAATGCAAGTGCAACAGACGCTCCGCCTCACCTGGAGGTGTAGCCTATGGGCCTCAAGCGGCCTCCATCCTTGCCATGCCAGTGGAACAGGTGACTCAGGCCACCACCAGTCTATTCTTCGGGACCATGTTCCTGCCTGCAAGCTTCACCCTTCCAGTGCCCGCACCAGAAGCGCACAAGAAGTCGGTTTTCGATCGGCTCACTGCTACAACGGCCCCTTCCAACGGGTCGTCCAATATCAAACCGGCAGCCTCTGTATTTACCAGGCTGAACCAGAACTCTGACGGGCCCGCCAAGAAGCCCATGAACCCTGAAATGGCCGTCCCGAGGAAGATAGCCACCTCTGCTCCTGAGGTCGTCAAGGCGGCTTCTCCTGTTAAAGAGTCAGTCTTTTCAAGGCTGACTATTCCAGCTCCCGTTCCTGCTCGAGGGTCTGTCTTTGACAGATTGGACACCGCCACTCAAAAGACATCAGTCTTCAAGAGGCTGGCACCAGCGGCGTCTCATCCAGACAGGGGATAAGGCGAAACCATCCCCATCACCGGACCAGTCTCAACAGCGCGACACGCTCGACGTCGCCACTGGCACCGAGTAAGGAAGGTCGGGGGCAACTCTCCCTCAGGGCTAACTCCACCTGCTCCAGTGGTGGAAGTTAATGCTGCTGTTCCAACTGGGAACAACTTTGAACCACTAAGGAGGGTACGTAAGAACTCTCCGACTGCTACGCTAAAAAATCTCCTCCACCTGCGGAGAGGGTTACAGAAACGAAGCTGGAACAGCCCCCTCAACGGCTGTCCTCCAAAATTTATAAAGTCTGGCGGAGGGTTCAAGAGTCCGTAATCGACCAAGATCACTCTCGCCGGCAGAAAAGGGCGAAAGTGCAGGAAGAAAAGAACCGTCCTGTCAAACAACAAAGGACGACAACCGTCAGGGTGCCCGCTGCAATGGCCCCCTCAACATCAATGGCCCATAAGAGAAGAAGGCCGGAGAAGATCCCCACGCCTACAGCTAATGTCAAAGACAGTAAGCCTAAACGCTCTAAGTCTGGGGGCATGATGGTGCACGCCGTTTACATGGCGTCTGGGAAAGAGGACAGCCGTACATCCACGGGTCATAGACCGCTCACGCGATCAATGACTAAAGATTAGGAGCAGCAGCAAAAGCTCCAAGAAATGATGAACGCGATGGCCGCACTCACTAGGCCAAAAGAAAGCCCCAAAGCATCCTCGGATCAACGCCAGGAACAAGAAACTAACGCTGAATTCCTTCGCAGGATACTGGAAAAGAAAGATAAAGAGGCTGCGGAACAAGCAGCCAACATAAAGCGAATGGCCCTCCTGATCCAGGACATGGTGGGTATGATGATCCAACAAGATCCTCCTGCTGAAGATCCTCCGATCGTCCTTGAAGACGACAGGGGAGAAACGTCAAATCCTCCACCGGCTCTATCAACAGCCAAGGAGGAGACAATCTCCAGAGCTGACCTGGACGAATATATAGCTCAGCAGATACGGGTTCATCAGACGACTGAAGCAGCCGGTCAGGTCGTAAAAACGGGACGACCATATCCGAGCTGGTATGATCAGATCAAGTACCCGCCGGGCTATACAATACCGAAATTTCATGTCTATAAGGGGACGGGCAATCCCCACAAGCATGTTGCCCAGTTCAGGGCGCTTTGCGGCAACACCGGCGGTGATGATAAATTGTTGCTTCGCCAGTTTGTCGGCAGCTTGTCAGAAACGGCGTTCGAGTGGTACTCTGAGCTCCCGAACGACTCCGTCAAAACATTTGCGAAGATGGAGCTGCTATTTACGCAGCGATTCGCGAGCGCCAGTTAACGCATCCCGATAACGGCGTTGATTAATGCTAGGGTGAAACCAGGCGAGACGTGGGTCCAGTACGCTATACGCTGGCAAAACTTGTGGTCGAAATGCGAACAACGCATTGAGGAAGCGTCCGCGGTGGGCATGTTCGTGGGTACCCTAGATCCTCATGCAACTATCTCACAGTTCATGATGTTCTTTAAGCCAACCACGTTCAAGGCTTTGATCGACAAGCTGGCCCAGATGGGTCACAGACCGTCTCCCCCGAAGCCGGAACCTCAGAATGACAAGGGTAAAGGGAAGGCAACCTTCGTTGCGAACACTCAGCAGCAATCCAGTGCCCCAAAGCTAGCGGATCAACTGGAAGAAAGACGACGGTATTATAATGAGAAAATGAAGCGCCCCTACTCATTCTAGTGGGATAAGACGAAGAGGTTATTCGAGCTGGCGGTACGCAACAGGCTCATCAACTTGCCAAACCCAAGGCGACCACCGCAACCCAGTGAGGTGAATAACCCCAATTATTGCCCTTACCATCAAACGGTAAGCCATCCGACTGAAGATTGCTTCGTCTTCAAAGGATGGATTGAAGATCAATACCTACAGGGAAAGTTTGTGCTGTTCAAGAAGTGGAAGGTGAACCCGCCACAACCGCACACTCCCAAGAAGACGGACACACCGGAGGCAACTTCCTCTTTCATTGAAGAAGCTCCATGGAAAATCGTACTTTCAGCAAAAACCAAAAGAATGCTGAATGAGCTCCAGACGTGCCCGGTGATCAGGTGAAAGAACCCGCTGGAACCCCAGATCATTGAAGGGATGCTGAAGCCGCGCCCAACTCCAAAGATTAGTAGTCATAACCCAAGCACTCACACCCAGCCGTCGAAATCTTCAAAAAAGAAGAAGAAATCCAAGAAGCCCGTGAAGCCTGGCGACAAGCGCATGGACTTACAGAAAAAGATCGACGCACTGGAAGACTACAATCAAAAGGTGCGGACTCCCATCACAATCCAAGAGTTTCTCAACCACGTCTTTCAGGAGGAAGATGATGGAGAAAGCTCGTCGGATGAATCCGAGGGATACGTGGCGAGTTGTCATGTGATCTCCCACTCGTTTACGGACGATGAAAAAACTCCTTGCACTGAGAAACTGGGCGCAAAGCCTGAGCCGGAACTTGTGTGGCCGTCAGACGAAATGATCGACGGCTTTCTAGACGAGATTCGTTTGAAAATTAAAGCCGATCGGGAGCGTGAGATGGCCGCATCAGAAGGAGCCAAACGCCGGCGACTAGACGAAAGAGTCGAGGTACTCCCGCCAATTCAAAAGACATCCGATGCGGATAAAAATAGATTCAAGACGAGGAAAAGGTTTGCTAAAGCCATATCAATGGGAATGAAGTTACCGCCCTCGGAAGAAAACACTCACGGTGGAGCAGAAATGCATCCTAATTACTGCTCATATCATCAAAAGATTTCGCACCCCACTGAGGAGTGCGACGCTTTTAAAAAATGGTGGGAGGGAAATGTTGCTTACCGGAAGCATTTTAAACGGATGAAACGCAAAACCCGATGGGAGCAGAGAAGTATGACCGAGAGGCACAAAAGAACTACCGGTAACTGTGCCACGATCAACGCCGGAGGATCACAGGTTCTCACCTTTGGGAGCAACTCTGATGAAGAGATGGCTCTGGGCCCTCTCTTTAAATAATCCATCTTAGGGAAAGAGGAAGAACCAGAGGCCTGCGAAAACATTCAGCTGCGTAATCGCACGCTTCCAGAAAAGAATCTCGGACTCGCAACTAGAAAAGATAAGGGAAAGGAAAAGGTCGCTGAGGATATCGCTTTAGATGAATAAGTCATGAAAGAACTGACTGCCAAGGACCCGCCCAAGAAGAGTAAGGTGGACTACAACATCCTAGCGCACCTGAGGAAGCTACCTTCACAACTCAGCATTCTCGACGCCCTCTTATTATCAAAAAAAGCGAGGGATTCATTAATCAAGGTGCTATAAGAGCCCGAGCAATTCCAAGCCTTCCTCGCCGAAGAGAAGGTGAAGGATGAACTGGAAGAAGTGCACACGGCCGATATCACTTTCGGTGATAAAGACCTGCTCCTTGGGACGTGTGACCACAACCGTCCCCTATATGTCTCTGGATACTGCCATGATATCAAGATAGGAAAAATCCTGGTGGATAATGGGTCATCCGTCAATTTCCTTAATGTTCGGGTGTTGAAGGAAATCTGCATGAGCGTTTAGCACCTCGCTCGAGACAAAATTACCATCTCCGGTTTCGACTCCCATTCATCACGGACTCTCGGATCTGTAATACTAACATTACGCTTCGGACTACTTGTAACGGATATTAAGTTCCACGTCATTGGCGCTAAGACCTGTTACAACTCCTTGCTCGGTCGTCCTTGGTTGCATGAGTACAACATCATCCCTTCTACGCAACATCAATGTATGAAGTATTTCAAGGATGGTCTAGAGTATACCGTAACGGGAGAGCTGAACCCGTTCTCCGTGAACGAAGTCCGCAAGTACGAAGATGCAAAGTACTTTTTGCCAGATTTTGAGGACACAGAGAGGTGTCGCAAACCGGAGAACAAAGCCGCCGCCACCATTCCTGTTTTCGGGAGTGATACCGAAGAAGAAGAAGAGATAGTTTACGCTGGGCCGTCTCGACGCAACAACCCGGGACCGTCCGCCCCCATATTGATCTTCGGAAGTGACTCGGAAGATGAGGTTAATGCTGTGTTCTCCAGTCGGCCATCAATACAAGCATCCCCTGGCGATGATCATAGTTTGCGAATTACCATGATTCCATAGGAGCACTACAAAGATCTTGACGCACTTAAAGCTTACAATGTGCAGGACCTGCAGACGTTTTACGTCCCTCCCAAGCGAAAAGGTGAAAAGGCGATCATGTTCTACCGGTCCACGGAAACAAGAGTGGAGAAAGAAATCTGGCACGGCGCGGATTCTACACTTGACAGGCTCCAACCCATCCGTTTGCCCAGATATTATACGAACGGACTAAAAAGGCTATTGAAACGCCAAGGGGTACCTATAAAACAGACTATTCGACAAGCTCGGTTCTACAACAGGATTTGGGATGTCCCTGGGACTCAGCGCAAATTGCCCAACGGGAGAATAGAAACGCTTGGGCATGGATATGTGAGATCCGGGAAATAGGAACGAGTCCACGGTAGATACGCCATATATAACTTCGATGAAGAAGAGGACGCCCTGTCGGGAAATGCCGACCCCTTATCAAAACTAGATCCCGCAATCAAAGTGCCGAGTCCGTCATTTGAAGAACGAATGGACAAGATTATCAGGAAAGCGGGTCAGAAATCTTGGGACGACCATAATCGCGAAATGGCCATCTACGAGAAAGCCAGGACGCAACGTCTTCTTCACAGGCTGCAAAAGACGAAAATGCTCCTCCCTGTCGACCTGCTGTGCAAAAGGCTCGAAGCAGAGGCAGAAATAAGTTGAAGAGCAGAAAAGGGAGTCGACAACTACAACGCGGGATGAAAGAGTCATGTGATCGGGAATTGCACGGGCCGGATCTGTCCCTTATGAAGAAGATGAGTCGAGCGTATTCTTTCCCTCAAGACAAGACGAAGAAGATACTTGATCTCGCTTTAAAACATCGAATGATTACACTCCCGGAGTCTAAGCACCCTGAGCAAGCTAACGAGGTCTCTCATCCGAGCTATTGCTCTTATCACCGAGCCATAGGACACCCTACCGAAGACTGCTTCACCTTCAAGAATTGGATCGAAGACCAGTACCAGCAAGGCGGGTTTGCTCTATCCAGCAGCTGGAGGGTAATGCCGCCACAAAAGCACGAACCCAAAGCCACAAGAGCAGAACCAGATCCACATCTTTCTTGGAAGCGAGCTCGTACCTATCATATAATAACAATATCAAAAGGAGAGCCCGAGAATATGGATGACCTTCCTTGGTGCTTCGAAAACAATGACGACGAGATGATCTCAGAATTTCCACCAGCGCCAAAAGAGCTGGAAGATGGAATACATACTACTGTAGATAACCTCAAGAAGATTGAGTTGGGGACGGCAGACGACCCGCGATCGACATTTGTCAGCGAATTGCTATCGGAAGAAATGGTGGCTGGGTTAAAAGACGTGCTTATGCAGCATAGAGACTGCTTCGCATGGAACTATTCAAAAATGCCAGGACTGGATCCAGAAATAGTTGTCCATAAATTGGCAATATCTCCGGACATCAAGCCAGTCAAACAAGCGCCGAGAAGAATGCGGCTCGAGCTTGACATGAGCATCAATGCCGAAGTCAAGACACTGATCGACTCTGGGTTTATCCAGGAGGTTAAGTACCCTGATTGGATCGCCAACATCGTACCGGTAATGAAGAAAAATGGGACAGTGCGCATATGTGTAGACTTTCGGGATCTTAATAAAGCTTGCCCGAAGGACGATTTCCCAGTGCCGGTCACCGAGCGGATGATAGATAATACGTCCACTCACGAAGTTTTCTCCTTCATGGACGGCTTAACAGGATACAATCAGATAAAAATGCATCCTGAAGATCAGAAGCACACCGCTTTCCGGACTCCTCTGGGTATATTCTGCTACAAAGTTATGCCCTTCGGTTTAAAGAACGCCGGTGCCACCTATCAGAGGGCCATGACTAAGATCTTCGATAACCTTATACATGAAATCGTCGAATGCCATATCGACGACCTCGTGGTGCAACGCAAATCGTACGAGGAACATCTCGAGCATCTGAGGATCATATTTCAACGTCTTCGGCAATACAACTTGAAGATGAACCCTCTTAAATGCGCATTCGGGGTGTCCTCAGGAAAATTCCTAGGATTCATTGTCCGGCACTGGGGTATCGAGATAGATCCATTGAAGATCAAGGCGATCATGGAAATGCCACCGCCAAGGACCCTCAAATAGTTGCGGTCTCTCCAAGGCAAGCTCGCGTACATCTGGCGATTTATAGCCAACCTTTCAGGCAAGTGCCGCCCTTACGGTCACCTGATGAAGAAGGGAACCCCGTTCGTCTGGGATCATAAAAGCCAAGGCGCGCTGGACGAGATCAAGCAGTATCTGCAGAACCCGCCAGTGCTGGCCGCTCCGGTCAAGGGAAAACCTCTTATTCTTTATACAACTGCTCTCGAAGGTTCCTTAGGCGCATTATGGGCACAAGAGAACGACCAAGAGAAGGAAAGAGCGCTCTACTATTTAAGTCGAGTTCTTCTGGGGGCAGAAAGCAACTACTCTCCCATCGAAAAACACTGCCTGGCGTTGATCTTCGCGATAACAAAACTCCGGCACTGTGCATTGGCGCATGAATTCCGCCTTATATCAAAGGTAGACCCCTTCAAATATCTGATGTCAAAGGCCATATTGACAGGGAGACTCGCTAAATGGGCCCTGCTCTTGATGGAGTTTTCAATAACCTATCAGCCTCTTAAGGCAGTGAAAGGCCAGGCCATCGCCGACTTTCTCGCCGAGCATCCGATACCTGCCGACTCTCCTTTGAACTGCGAGCTGCCAGACGAACACGCGTTTGACACGATCAACGGAAGTGGTACCCGGTGGGAACTCTATTTTGACGGCGCTTCTTCCATGAATAAGCGCAAACAAAGCACCCCTATAATCAAATCGAGGGTAGGCCTCATATTCGTAACTCCACAAGGAGGGATAATGCGCTTCACTTTCTCCTTAACAGAGCCGAGGACGAACAATGAAGCCGAATACGAAGGTTTGATAGCAGGCCTCGAGATCGCCATTGACATGGGAATGGAAAACCTCTTCATATACGGAGACTCTCAACTGGTCGTTAGCCAAGTGAACGGCGACTACCAGACATGCAAACCAGAGTTGGTGAAGTACGGCGAAAAGGTGCAACAACTTTTGACCCAAATCCCCTTCTACATTTCGGAAAACATACCGCGTGCGGAAAATAGCAAGGCAGACGCGTTAGTTAAGCTCGCTAAAGAACTGGATGATGAGAACTTCGATGACGTCAGAATCGTGGTACAAAGCCGTCGGATCCTCACACCGGCAGAAATATCTCCGGAATCATCTGGAGAAAGGGGAGTGACCGAGCAAATGGCCATGCAAATAAAAGACCAGGAAAAGGCTAAGGATTGGAGAGAAGTCTTTATAGACTATTTCAAATCCCGTCGAACGCCTGAAGATGCGTCCTCAAGACATCAGCTTATGAAACGAGCTCTGTCTTTCGCCTTCGTCAATGATACTTTGTACAAGAGGTCATTTGACTCTCTGTGGTTAAGATGCCTGAGACCTGACGAAGCGAAAAGAGTCGTTTAGGAAGTTCACGACGGACTCTGCGGTTTTCACCAAGCAGGCCCAAAGATGAAGTTGAAGATTAAACGGATGGGTTACTACTGGCCCACGATGATCCAGGACTGCCTCGAATATGCGAAGCAATGCCACTCATGCCAGATTCATGGAGACTTTATCCATCAACACCCAAATCCTCTACATCCAACAGTGGCTAGCTGGCCTTTCGAAATATGGGGAACGGACATAGTCGGACCTATCGAACCGGCATCGTCCTGGGGACATCGTTTCATCCTAGAGACCACCGATTACTTCTCCAAATGGGCAGAAGCAGGAACGCTGAGGGAAGTGAAGACGGAGAATATCCTCCATTTCTTCAAGACGCACATCATCTATCGGTTTGGAACGCCGTGACGGATCATCTCCGATAACGGGCCAGCCTACAGAAGACACAAGATCAGCCGCTTCGCGCAACAACACAACATAGACTTGAGATATTTCTCAGTTTATAATCCGCGAGCTAACGGTCTAGCTGAGGCTTTCAACAAGACCTTGACGAAGATCATAAAGAAGACGGTGTCCCGAAATAAGAAGGACTGGAACGAGAGATTACAAGAAGCTCTCTGGGCGTATCGAACTACGTTCAAGGCGGCCGCGAACACGACGCCGTACGCGTTGGTATTCGGTACAGAAGCGGTACTCCCCCTCGAGATAGAGCTACCTTCTCTACGAGTGGCAGTCCACTACAAGCTGACGGACAAAGAAAATGCTCACCTTCGGCTTGAGGAGCTTGACGCCCTTGATGAAACCCGGCTCATAGCGCAACAAAATCTAGAGGCTTATAAAGCAAAGATGACGTGCTCATATGAAAGATTGACCAGGCCGAGGACATTCCGCCAGGGCGAACTCGTGCTAGTGGTCAAAAGACCTATGATCCCCAATCGCGCCAAGCGGGGAAAATTCGAGCCGAACTATGAAGGCTCGTACATAATAGACAAGGTCTACCAGGGTGGAGCCTATCTACTCATGGATATGCACGGTGAAAGGCCTTTCAGTCCAATAAACGGTCGCTTCCTGAAGAAATACTATGCTTAAATGAGCCACAGCCTAGGTCAATGATAGATGACTACGACTATGTCCGCTCGCTATCCTCCTAAGCTTAAACTTTATAAGCAGTAGCCGGCCTTCTCCTGAACGGACCGAAACGTTCTTAAACTAACAGCGGACCAAAACGTCCTTAAACTAACAGCGGACCGAAACGTCCTTAAACTAACATGGACCACTATGTCCTAAAACTGGATGTTGACCGAGATGTCGATAAACTACGGTGGATTGCAGTATCTCGAAGCCGATATAAAAAAATATTAAAAAAAAGAAAAGAAAAACTAAAGACGGTATGTCCATAAGAAAAGTCGGCACGGATGAAAACCCGAAAGGGCTCCGTGAGTAAAAACAGCAGGGCTACCGGCGAGTGTTTATGAAAACCCGAAAGGGCGCAACCTCGTTAAAAGACACTTGCAGGGTCCTCACGACCTTGTAAGGAGAAACCACCCGTGTGAGATCCTTACGACTCACAAGGGAGCAACACACTTAGGAATCCTCACGATTCCTAAAGAGAAATTACACTTGCGAGATCCTCACGACTCGTAAGGAGAACTCTCTTATGGGACCCTCACGGCTCATAAGATTTGAAAGTCTTAAGTTACAGAAACATGAACCTGTTCTTAAGCAAACCCTCCCCCCCCACAACCTTCGATGTTGCCCTACAAGTGGCTTAATACTGACCCTTGTATACAATCCACGAGCGCGAATAAACATGTCCCTAACCAAGTCCCATCCGTGACTAGGGACATGTTCGCACGGTGAACAACCCTTGTGAGTCCTCTCGACTTATAAGGGGAAACCACTCTTGTAAGATCCTTACGACTTATAAGAGAACATACACTTAGGAGTCCCCACGATTCCTAAGAAGAAAACACACCTACGAGATCCTCACGACTCGTAGGGAGAAATACCTTTGTAAGACCTTTACGGCTCATGAAGTCAAAAGCCTTAGTTGACAAGACCCTTAACCCTGTTTACTAAGCTACCTTTGTTCAACATCGACAGAGGCAAATGATGATTCGCTTCTGGCAACATCCCAGTTGTAGCGGTGTTGATGCCGAAATCAGTGTATAAATCCAAGCTTGCAGCGAAAAACCAACAAGCCACACATGCATACGAAATAGCCGAAATGATGGGGCAACTTGCGACAAAATCAGCAAGTAAAAATATATGCATAATAAATAGCCGAAATGATTGGGCAACTCGCAATAAAAAGTAGCGAGTAGAAAATAAAATAAATAGCCGAAATGATTGAGCACCGCGAAAAATAGCCGAAATGATGGGGCAATCGCGACCTTCGCGATATAAAATCTAAAATGATAGAGCATCGTGGAAAAAGAGATAAAATAAAACTTAAATTTATGCCCTATAGGTGATGTTACATCAATCCCTGTATACAATCCAGAGGCGCAAACAAAGAAGGAATCACACTCCTCCTCACCAGGTTTCATCAAAAGAAGAGGCCAAGTCTCGAAGGGCCACAAGCAGCCTAGAGATCTTCTCAACATTTGTCTCATTGCGGCAAATACGACCTCGGGCAAAGCGGAACAACGGCGATTCCCAGTTCCATGACTCGGCGGTGTACAGATCACCGAAAGTCAAATCCCAACTCCGTGAAATGCGGATACAATCAACAAAATTCCTGGTCACGTGGAACGCGGATAACGTCACTCTTTGACCCCGTGGAAAATGTCCAGAGCGAAGCCTGGTCCTCGCCAAACACGGCAGTGAACCCGTAGGAAGCATCCATAGAAAAATTCCTGGTCACGTGGAACGCGGATAACGTCACTCTTTGATCCCGTGGAAATCGTCCAGAGCGGAGCCTGGTCCTCGCAGAGCACGGCAGAGAACCCGTGTGAAGCATCTAGCGCAAAATTCCTGGTCACGTGGAATGCGGATAACGTCACTCTTTGACCCGTGGAAAACGTCCAGAGCGGAGCATGGTCCTCGCCGAACAGGGCAGTGAACCCGTGGGAAGCATCCAGCGCAAAATTCCTAGTCACGTGGAACACGGATAACGTCACTCTTTGACCCCGTGGAAAACGTCCAGAGCGGATCCTGGTCCTCGCAGAGCACGGCAGTGAACCCGTGTGAAGCATCTAGAGCGGAGCCTAGTCCTCGCCGAACACGGCAGTGAACCCCTGTGAAGCATCTAGAGCGAAATTCCTGGTCACGTGGAACGCGGATAACGTCACTCTTTGACCCTGTGGAAAACGTCCAGAGCGGATCCTGGTCCTCGCAGAGCACGGCAGTGAACCCGTGTGAAGCATCCAAAGCGGAGCCTGGTCCTCACAGAACACGGCTTTGAACCCGTGGGAAGCATCCAGAGCAAAATTCCTGGTCACGTGGAACGCGGATAACGTCACTCTTTGACCCCGTGGAAATCGTCCAGAGCGGAGCCTGGTCCTCGCAGAGCACGGCAGAGAACCCGTGTGAAGCATCTAGCGCAAAATTCCTGGTCACGTGGAACGCGGATAACGTCACTCTTTGACCCCGTGGAAAACGTCCAGAGCGGAGCCTGGTCCTCGCCGAACAAGGCAGTGAACCCGTGGGAAGCATCCAGCGCAAAATTCCTAGTCACGTGGAACGCGGATAACGTCACTCTTTGACCCCGTGGAAAACGTCCAGAACGGATCCTAGTCCTCGCAGAGCACGGCAGTGAACCCGTGCGAAGCATCCAGAGCGGAGCCTGGTCCTCACCGAACACGGCAATGAACCCATGGGAAGCATCCAGAGCAAAATTCCTGGTCACGTGGAACGCGGATAACGTCACTCTTTGACCCCGTAGAAAACGTCCAGAGCGGAGCCTAGTCCTCGCCTAACACGGCAGTGAACCCGTGTGAAGCCTCCAGAGCAAAATTCTTGGTTACATGGAACGCGGATAACGTCACTCTTTGACCCCGCGGAAAACGCCCAGAGCGGAGCCTGGTCCTCGCCGAACACGGCAGTGAACCCGTGTGAAGCATCCAGAGCAAACATCGGACTATGGAGTCCTTAAAATCCACGGACTATGATGTCCTTAACTTCGACCGTAATGTCTTAAAACTAACGATCAACCACCATGATTCTAGACTGAATTTACCTTGGTTCAAGGGTACATCTCTTCACTCCTTTGATATTCGTCGTTGTAATTCCTCAACGTCTTCAAAGAGGTGACGGGTCCCGGTAACCACACGTCGGACTATGGAGTCCTTAAATCCACGGACTATGATGTCCTTAACCTTGACCGTGATGTCTTAAAACTAACATTGGACTGTGGAGTCTTTAAATCCACGGACTATGATGTCCTTAACCTTGATCGGGATGTCTTAAAACTAATATCGGACTGTGGAGTCCTTAAATCCATGGACTATGACGTCCTTAACCTTGACCGTGATGTCTTAAAACTAATGTTGGACTGTGGAGTCCTTAAACCCACGGACTATGAGGTCCTTAACCTTGACCGTGATGTCTTAAAACTAACATTGGACTGTAGAGTCCTTAAACCCATGGACTATGAGGTCCTTAACCTCGACCGCGATGTCTTTAAACTACGGTACCCTGGAAAACATCCCAAAGCAACCCCTGACCCCGTGAAATACGGATAAGGGCGACCGCACCCAGCACTTGCGGGTCCTCACGACCGGTAAGGAAGAAAACTTTCTTGTGAGATCCTTACGACTCTCAAGGGAAAAACCGCTTAAGAATTCTCACGATTCTTAAGGAAGACTTACACCTATGGGATCCTCTCGATCTGTAGGGAAAAAAACTCTTTATGAGACCCTCACGGCTCATAAAGCTCAAAATTCTTATGAGGCAGATCTTAACCCTGAATCCTAAGCCATCGCTGCCCTGCAAAGAGACCAAGATAAATTGTCCGCAGAGCACATTCGATGAAAAGAGACATGCCATTGAGAAGAAAAATATGTCTTTATTCATAAACCAAAATGGACACAGAGTACAATTCATGAAAAAACAAAAAGAGGATACTCTCATTCGGGAGTATGTACAAAAACAAAGGAAAAGATACAAGTTTTCAAGCCGGCGGGCGATTTAGCAATTTTGCTAGCTCATCCTTCTGTTGTTGGGCCACGGCTTCATGGTTCAGGATCGCCAGAAGACGGGCCTCCGTCTGAACCTGCTGGGCCTAATACGAGGCAAGCCGGCCTTCAAGCTCTTTCTCAGTGGCCTTGTGAGCCTCAAACCTTTAGCGGGTGAACACGGCAGCTTTATTAAGGGCCACCACCTCTTTGATGGACTCTTGGAGTACTCGCCAGAGGTCATACGCCTTGTTGGCTTTGGCTGTAAGGCTGGTTTGGAGTTCGTGCAGCGCCTTAGAAGCCAGCTCCCTCTCCGAGAATTTGCGGCCGAGCCTCTTCTCGCATGATATCATATTTGCCGCACACCGCTCGATCAAGCCCCGTAACCTCACCTTCGCAGCCACAGCCTCTGGAGTAGGACATGTACACTCAAGATTGTATAAACAAACCTCTATTCGACGGCAATGGTCGATCTGAAACACGCACACATTACCTGATATGGGAGGCAAAAAGGGAAATTTCCGATACGGACCCTATCAAGCATGCATTTGAGACTATATGATATTCAAAAAGAACTGATACCCAAAGCTCTGATGTGCATGCAACATAATTCTAGAACTCGCAATTAAAGAAAGTTCTCATGGGAGGAATATGAAGCTCATTTACACAGGCAAAACACACGCACGAGGGCACAACAAACATGAAAATTCAATGTAAAGCATGCAACAACTAATAAAAAAAGGGTACACTAATTTGAATATACTATGCTGGTGGAAAAAGGTCACCAAACAAAGGATCAGTGGCACAAGGGTTAACAAAACAAAGAGCAAAATTCTCCTTCTCTTTTTCTGCCTTCTCCAACACATCGAAACGACGGTTCTCGCAAGGAGTCGCTCCCCACCGATTGGCGCCGTGTTCATCCGCAAAAGCAGACATAATAGCCTGCCGGGCTCTTATCTGGCCCAACAGGTGAACCGAGCAATCTTTCAAAGCCTGAGTAATCAGGCACGCTTCATGAAAACACTCGAGCTTGTCTTCAGCCGCGTCAAGCATCGCCAGGGTCATCTCCGCTGGGTGAGGAGGGATGTCAGCAAGCACGGCAGCAAGAATCATCCGAAGCCAAAGGGACCCCATTGGGAGGGGAGACCCCCTACGGATCAAGAGATCATATATCGTCGAATCACATTCGTCGTCGGTAAGAAGGGGATCCACCAGTCGTGCAGCAAAGCGAGAAATCACCTCCTCGATAGGTACTTCCCATGGCTGTCGACGAGCATAGGGGAGGTTTCAGGCCATGGCACTCAGTTGTTTTATCAGGATAAATCACACTAAACTGAGAATAGATTTATCTATGAAGAAACAAAGAAGACCATGACCTCAGGTTATAAAGAGGGGCATTAAACGCTGCGCCCGGAGAATATTGCATGGTGGAACTATTTACAAGGCCCAAAAAAAGGGAAGGCATTGGAAATCAAGGAGATGGGACTATTTCCAAGGTTCTTTTTCTGCATCTAATGCTGTGCACAAAAATATGGCATGAAAAATTAAACAGCCCCATCAAAAGGGCCCCACGTGCAGAGCACGTGTCACGCCCCACCCCAATACAGAGAGTATTGTCCGCTCTGGCCGAAACCGTACGGTTTTGTCCTTCGGGGCAAACCGGACCCGACCAGGGGCCACATCCCAGGAGGTCACCCATCCTAGAACTTCCCTGGCTCGAGCACGCTTAACTACGGAGTTCTCAAGCTCCTGTAGTGCCGGTTTACTTTAAAAGGCGCCTCTGTATTGAAGAGTGGTATCATTCCATTTATAGTACAGATCTGCCCCCTTTCGGAATGTATTCCGAAGAGTCCCCATTGTTCTACAGTGGGTCCCACGGACTCAAGAGGTGGCCCCCACGGATTCAAGAGGTGGCCCCCGCCCACTTAACACGACACTTGGCGTGGCACTTTGTTCCGTGTGGCACTTTGCTCCGTGAGCAAGAACCGGGTCCCGACATTTAATGTCGAGACCCGGTTCTTGCTCACGGAGCAAAGTGCCACACGGAACAAAGTGCCACGCCAAGTGTCGTGTTAAGTGGGCGGGGGCCACCTCTTGAATCCGTGGGGGCCACCTCTTGAGTCCGTGGGACCCACTGTAGAACAATGGGGACTCTTCGGAATACATTCCGAAAGGGGGCAGATCTGTACTATAAATGGAATGATACCACTCTTCAATACAGAGGCGCCTTTTAAGTGAACTTGAGAACTCCGTAGTTAAAGCGTGCTCGAGCCAGGGAAGTTCTCGGATGGGTGACCTCCTGGGAAGTGGCCCCTGGTCGGGTCCGGTTCGCCCCGAAGGACAAAACCGTGCTGCTTCAGTCAGAGCGGACAATACTCACTGTATTGGGAGTGGGGCGTGACAGAATGGTATCAGAGCTGGTCTCTCAATAGTAGGTCTGTGGTTCGAGGACGAACCATTGTTCAAAGGTGGGGAGAATGTCGGGTCCCGGTTCTTGCTCACGGAGCAAAGTGCCACACGGAACAAAGTGCCAAGCCAAGTGTCGTGTTATGTAGGCGGGGGCCACCTCTTGAGTCCGTGGGACCCACTGTAGAACAATGGGGACTTTTCGGAATACATTCCGAAAGGGGGCAGATCTGTACTATAAATGGAATGATACCACTCTTTAATACAGAGGCGCCTTTTAAGTGAACTGGCACTACAAGAGTTTGAGAACTCCGTAGTTAAAGCGTGCTCGAGCCAGGGAAGTTCTGGGATGGGTGACCTCCTGGGAAGTGGCCCCTGGTCGGGTCCGGTTCGCCCCGAAGGACAAAACCGTGCGGCTTCGGCCAGAGCGGACAATACTCACTGTATTGGGGGTGGGGCGTGACAGCACGTGAGCACCAAACTTGAAATGCGCTGAAAATTAAAATGGTGCCTCACACGCCGAACTCGTCAGCAGCAACAATGACAATATAACAAAATCCCAGAAAGAAGGCATGCAAACACAGAAGGGAAGGAAAAACTTATCACTCATACTTTAAAAGTTCATATAAAAACAAGAAGAAACAATTACAATGGAAAGACCTCAGATTCGGGGCATGCATTAAGAAACTCAAAAGTAACTTTGTCCAAGATCTTCCAGGCATTTCGAACCATCCTAGTATGTTTTCTCTCGCGATCACAAGCGTCGGGATCCTCATGGATGTCCTCTACCCTCCGATAAGCAGAAAGTATGGCCGACTGCTGAAAAGCCTGATGTAAGAGATCAATGAGATTGCCTCGCCTCCTCTTCGAGATTAGACTCATCAGATACACCGAATGCACTTTATCCTCGGCGGTATCCAATGCCCCGAGCGATACGTCGGTGCAAAAGAGAGGGAGCGCCTCCCAGATCGCTAGCACGACGAGTTTCAAAAGAGAAGAGCGACGAGGGAGTAACTGACCATTGTACTCGTTGAAACGGCTCATGATCTCAGCACATTGAGCGTTGGTGAACTCCTGGTTCTGGCTGCGACCCAGTGCACGAATGTTCCCGTAAGAAATGATTTCGTCAAGATTATACAAATGGGCATCCATGATACCTGAAGTAACAATCAAGAAAATTCATTACAAACTTCTTCCTCTCGGTTGTGAAAGAGAACTGAGAACTCAGGGCAAGGAAACCCCAAGAAGTCCCCATGGGAAGAACTTAGTTCTTCGTAGGAACTAAATTCCTTTTTGAAAAAGGGAATTAAATTCCCAGAAGAATTCTGTTCCAGAGCCGAAGCTCCTTGGGGATGGAGTTAAATTCCATAAAAGGCGACCAACATCATCATCTCCCTAAAGATCAGATGAACCCTGAAAGATCTACTGTTTGAAGATTAAATTATTTTATGTTTCTGTTGAAGAACTTGAAGAAAAATGGGTTTTTTGTTAAAAAAGGAAAAAAACCCTTAGCACGGATTTCAAATCCTGAGAGTTCTGTGAAAGTTCTTCGATCATCCGGAGACATTACCCGAAGAGATGGGTCTTACTTAAAACAGAGTTAAACTCTGGGAATTTTTGAGACAGAGAACTAAGCTCTGGAAACGAGAATTAAATTCTCAGAAAAAGTTTACAAAGAGGAAGATGAAGCAAAGTGGAGGCTCTTCTGAAAGTACATGGGCATTTATAGGATGGGATGGAAAACGTTTCATCTACCCTACTCCCAAGGCAGATCCGACGGTCACAAAAGTGACAGCGTTGCACTCACGTGCAGACACGAGAGAACAACGCTGTGGGGGCATTTGTTCCCTGATTAAAAATCAGGAAAAAGCTTCAGAAGAGGTATCACGTGCTCACACGTGACCAATGGTCACGTGCTGGCACGTGACGTTTAAAGCAGCAAAGAGCGAGCGCAGAAGAAGAGAAGCCCATTCCAGGGGTCATGTGCTCACACGTGACCAGGGGCCACGTGGCCACACGTGACCGGCTTTAAAATCCTTATTCTTAAACAGAATTAAATTCTGAGGGGAGATCATTCAAATCATTCCAAAATGGAGAAGATTTATCTGAAACCGTTGGATCAAGAATATGAGGGTGATTAAATATCACCAATTTATGGAAAAATCTTGGACATGGAAAGATTTCCCCCTAAATCTAACCGAAATAACAAAGAGATATCTTTGAATTTAAAATCCAATGGTGAATAACATTCACCTAATAATCTAAAGGCCCAGATTAATGATGAAGATAAATCAAATCTCTCAATAAATAAAGCAAATCTTTCAATGAAAGATTCACTAAAACAGATTGATTCTTTTCCTTCTCCTATAAATAGGAGCCAAAAGAGAAAGTTAAAAGGAGAGAAGAACATAGATAGAGAGAGAGAGTCTGGGAATCTTTTAAATTCAGAAGGAAGAATTTGATTCTCTGCAAAAGAAAAACCCTAGGTAAGAAAAGAGAGGCTTCAAAAGAGAATTTAATTCTCGAAAGAGTTTAACTCTTATATAAAGAAAAGAACTTAGTTCTTTCTCTGGTGGAGGATCTGCAAAGTGCACATCTCCCCATGAATGGAGAATTTAATTCTCATTGGGTTGAGATCCTGCCATGCAGATCTAAAACACAGAGGAGGAACTGAGTTTTGTAGAATTTAATTCTCACCGAATTATAGGAATTTAATTCCTTTGAGATAAAGTTAGGGTTTAACCCTATATTACAGGAATTTGATTCCTTCAAAATGGACAGAACTAGGGTTTAACCCAAATTGAGAACTTAATTCTCTTAAACCCACAGGAATTTAATTCCCTTAAAAAACGGAGAATTAGGGTTTCACCCTATACCACAATTTAATTCTCTACAGACAAGAAATTAGGATTTAACCCTATCTAAGAATATAATTCTTCAGAAGAAAACAGGAATTTAATTGCTCTAAAGTTTATTTCTAGGGTTTAACCCTATGAAGAATTTAATTTTTAAAAGATGAACAAATTTTTAAAACATGCAAAGAACCAAAGTCGCGTGCTACCACGTGACCCCTGTAAAGATCCACAGAAAAGAACTTTGAGGCAACGCCTCACGTGTCCCACGTGACCCCTGAAGCACACAGAGAAAAAGGAAAAAGAAACAGAAAAGAGCTTTAGGGCGCCCTCACGTGTCACCACGTGACCCCTAATTAGCATTCTAACAGACCAGAGCGTGGGCCTCCATCACGTGCTCACACGTGATGGCCGTCAGAATTAAAAGTGCTAAACACCCACATGCAGGATAAAATAAGGGGAATCAGGGCGCTCTCACGTGTCCACACGAGACCCCTCTCTCCTTAGTGTTTAACACTAATTTGAAAACTTTGTCCCCAGTGGCTAAGTTTCTAGAGGCAAAGCCTCTCCTTCAATAAACCAACAGAGGGCCAATATTCTAAATATGATTGGACTTAGCCCAAGCTGGCCATAAGTCCTCAATTCAAACTTAACTGGGCTAATGAGCTCGTAATATAATTAGTTGGTCTTGGTTCCAAATTAGGCCAGAGATCATTTAATCTACCTTGGTTTAAGAGTACATCTCTTCACTCCTTTGATATTTGGCGTTGTAATTCCTCAACGTCTTCAAAGAGGTGACGGGTCCCGATGACCACACATTGATACGGACTGTGGGGTCCTTAAACTCATGGACTATGATGTTCTTAACCTTGATCGGGATGTCTTAAAACTAACAACGGACTATGATGTCCTTAACCTTGACCGTGATGTCTTAAAACTAACGCCGGACTGTGGAGTCCTTAAATCCTCGGACTATGATGTCCTTAACCTTGATCGTGATGTCTTAAAACTAACGCCGAACTGTGGAGTCCTTAAACCCACGGACTATGACGTCCTTAACCTTGACCGCAACGTCTTAAAACTAACATTGGACCGCAGTGTCCTTAAACTACCTATTGACCGCAACGTCACTAAACTAAACAACAGGGCTCCCTTAATTGCTCTCTTGTCGGATCTAAACGATCCCGTTAAGTTGATCTTAGTATAAAAACTAGACTGGCGTATCCTTAACAAACGTTTAAGTCGATCTTAGTCTCAAACGAGACTAACGTATCCTTAAACCCAAACCCCCAAACCCAAATCTAAGATAATACGGATTTGGACTGGTCCACGCCCTACGGGCGATGACATAACTCAGTCTCCGTATACAATCCACGGGCAACCAAATGCAAAATAAACACACATGACATGAAGTGATCATCTGGAGAAGGAGAAATTTGTTACCGCAATGTGGTAGCATAATTAACTGCAGGGGGTTGCACCTGTAGGGAAGAGCGTCCCCACAATCAAAAACCCCTCAAGCGAGGGAGAATCTGACGAAGTCTCCTACATTGGACGCATCCGTTTAAACCTTCGATACATGGTGCCATAAATCAACTTGGCATCTTCGGAGAGGTAGACAGATAGCACCAATTAGCATCTGCCCCGAATTTCAGGCAAGACGTTCATGTCTTGGCCGCCTATTCGGAGGGGAACACACACTCCTTTATTTCAAGCTTTATGATTCTTGAAAGACCACTCGCTTTAGACTCTTTTGAGAACGAGGGAGATGAGCTTTTCGAGTCTCCTACTTCCATAATTTCTGATGAATCAAGTTTTTTGAATGCTGGTGCGCAACACATTGATCTTGAAACTTTCAACCTTCCTGGTGAATCTGCCTATTCCACTGATTTCTTTCTTTCCGATGAGATCATCATCGATGAAAGTTTCGAAAATATTTTCGCTGAAAAACTCGTGTTCCTTAAAGTCTTGGATGTTGTGATAAATCAACCTCCACCGGAAATTTATGAGCCTCTGTTTGAGGCTGAAGAAGTTGAATCACCACCCCTTCTTCTTATCACATACGAGAATGCGATTATTCCACCCATTTCTTATCTTTCATATTCTCATTTTTATTCACCGTCATTTTTTCTTCTCTACCAACCGAGACATAAAACCTTTCGATTACACCTCTTATCTTACCCCCATTTCATCTTTTATCGTTACTCTCATTTCTGTTTCTTCTTCTTGAGATATGATACAACCTTCATTCTTATACAGTCTTAAGTCTTCAACATGTACATCTGTTACGTATTTTTCTACCAACCATGGTGTTATCTTGATAAAATATTTGAATGGTTGGTGTTGACTTTTGGTCTTTCTAAAGCTTTATGTAGACCGATAATATTTACCTTTCTCTTATGTTAAATTCAATGCTTAGTAATGAAAACACTGTTTTACTCAAATTTGGAGGGAAAGAAGAAAAATATTTTTAAATGGCTCTAGAAATTTTTGCATGATTATGAGCCAAGAACAAGTTTGGGGGAGGATTTTAATGTCATTCACACTTAACCCCTTCTTTATACCATCTTCTTGAACTGTTCCTCCTAGTTTTCAGGTTTTGAATTTACAGGACAGTATCAGTGAGGACATTGCTGCAAACAAATTTGGGGGAAGGTTTGTATATATCCACGCATTATATGCAAATAATGTATTGCATAAATTTTGAAAATAAAAAGTTAGAAAGTGAAAAATACATATGAAAGAGAGAAAGAGATTTAAGAATGCAAGAAAATTAGATGTTTTAAAGCCAAGGTAGTGATACGTAGTCATGAGCTGTTGTCCCAAGGGTTAATAAGATGAGAAAATCACTAATCTGCAGATAGAAATAAGTCTGAAAAATAGTACGTATTATTGAGTTCAAACTTCTAGGCGTTGATACCCTACTATGCGCACTTGCACACATCTTGAAACTTGAGATGGTAAATGATACCTTGAAATACTCTTGCCTAGAAGGCTTAGTATGAAGAATTAACAAAATATAAGTGGTGCATAAAAAAATTTAAAAAAAAATGAACACTGGTTTTGTAATTACTTAAGACAGCATAAAAAAATATAGCGAGGGTGCCTTATCACCTAGTGTTTTAGACCAACTGGTTTGGGAGTCACTGTTAACTCTTAAGTGTTGCATGACTAGGATATTGTTAATTACGCCTTAATAATTGAGCACATTCGGTAATCGGTTGGTTAGTACCTCAAGAAATATTAACGGTCGCATGAATAATGTGTGAGCAAATCCATTTAAAACATCACCGACTAAAAAGTACTAAGGAATATGGACAAAGGATATGATGGATTGAATTGAATTCTCCAAGTGTAAGGATGCCTTTTACACACACGTAGGGGTATATGATCGATGTTTGGAAGAAAGGTAGGGAGGAAGACTAAAGACGACGTTTTAGTGAGGGAGGATGTGATTTTTGATATCTTTTCAAGACCATTAAGATAGGGCTCATGACAACTAAAAAGGTAGTGTAGCTTGAAACTCTTATTTTCAAGTTTTTTTTCTTTTATATGTTTTTATCTTTGCATGTAATTTTCACCTTCCTTTATTTTCTAAAATGACCGGATTTTGTTGGTGACTCGGTCAAATAAGGTTATAGGCGGCGGTTCAGCGGTCATTTAGAAGCCGTAGGATCTGAAAATTCAGGGTCATGATCGTAATTTCACACACTTCAATATGTCATTTAGGCTTTCACATTCCAGAGCCTATAAAAGGAACGGGAGCTATCTATACAATCATCGAACTATCTATCCATCGATTGAGAAAGATCTAGAAAGCAACTAGGGCTTTTGTAATTTACTTTTTCAGCGAGCAATTTTGTAATGCACTAGTGGATCAATAAAGAAAGTCATTTCTTTTAATTTTGTCGCATTTACTTGCCGTATTTTACTTTCTGCATTTACTTTCTGCGCTTTACTTTCTGCATTACTTTCCGCAATTACAATCTGCATTTACTTTCGGCATTTTTAATTTTAATTATGAGTTCCGTATTCTTCCACCTTTTTTCTACTACGCTAATATCCATGAACGAGTAAATTCTTGCTTGCTAGGGTTTGTAGGATATGGTAGAATAATGGATGAAAAATATCACTTGAATTCTTTTTAAAGTTTTAATTTTATAAACTTTAACAAAATGAATATTAACCTTCTTATCGAGCACGCTATCACTTCATGATAGTCATGACCATGATTAGAGATTCGTTAATAATTGTTTTGTTTAGGGCTTGAGATCAATGGAAGGACAAGAGTCAGTAGAGGGAAACCCTAATTCCCCCAAGAACCCCAATCCACATTCATCGCTATCTCTTTAATATTAAATAATTAAAAAATAAAAAGAATTATATTTTTTTAAGTTCATCCATTAACTACCAAATTCTATAAACCCTACAAGCCTTTCTATTATAAAATTTTCTAACCATACTAGTTTAAAACGACAAATATCTCACTTTTCTTCTATCAACTCGTCTAAATCAAGATAAGAAATTCATCGTTTTCCTGCGGACGACCCGTACTCATCGCGACTAGCTATTTACGACACCGTTTTGATTGCGGTTATTTACAACATACACATACGTCTCTTTTCGCATCAATCAGCACCTCATATTGAAAACTAACCTGGCCCTGGACTATTGGTTATACCATCAATCCCATAAATGTAGATATTGTTGCAGAGTATCGTGAGCCCGTATCATTTGAAAGATCTCTTACTCTGTCGGTTCATCCGGACGCAAATTCTCCTGATGCTCATAACCAAAGTCTGATGGATATGCTATTGTATCTGAAAGGCAAAAAGAAAAAAGGGGGGCGTTAAAATTACAATCATGGAGTATACCGTGAATGATGAATAGTAGGAGTCTTAAATACAAAGTTAAGAAACTCCACAAGAATTTTTGGACGAAATTGTCTAAAGTTTCTTTAAAATACTTAGACTTAAATGTTTAAGTTTCTTTAAGGTACTTAAACTAAAGCCTATGACAAATTTTCCATAAGTGCATATCCAAGCAAGTGCGCAACTGACAAGCTAGAGGCAAGTGCGCAACTCATAGGTGGGCACTAGGCAAATTGATTAAGAGCTGAGATGCGCAACGCACTTACCGCTTGAATTTTAAGGTAGCAAAGGCTTTTGAAAGGAAGCAAAAGCTTGGAACAAGTGCGTAGGCACTGGAAAGGCAAGTGCGCAAAAAAGAACAGTTCTTAAAATGCACAAGTGAAAATAAAAATGATGCCCTTCAGAGGAGGGGGTGCGACCATATTTATAGAGTTATAAGGTCGGTTCACCTTCCGCAAATCTCAAGGCAAATCCGGTGGTTCGCATTTTGACACCGATCACACCTACGTGCAGGTCACGTGCGCGCAATCAGTGGATAGCATTTGTTCGCACCCGTTTAAGTGCACACTTGATGGAGAAAGCATACACACTTATATGTGTTCGTGAGCAGCACATGTGCGCATCATTGACACTCGCACTTGACAAAAGTCATTAAGTGCGATGTGCGAGTGCAAAAGACTCGCGCACATAACAAGTGTGCGTATGTTTTCCACATGCACGTGCAACGCACGTGTGCATTGCACGCTTAACAAAAAAATGTTCCAATAATAACAAACTAAATAAATTTAGGATCTTTCAGAAACTGGAATAATATGTAACCGATCCTTAATTAATAGAAAAATCTTTTGTTGGTCAAAGACCTTAACAAACAAATCTGTGGATAAAAAATCCAACGGTGCACATGTCATCCTTAATTGATATAAATCAATTACTTTTTTTTTAAATCAATCTAAAATCAGATTGAGATCAAAACAAACCAAAACAAATCAAATAAACTATAATTTCTTCTGTCTTATAAATAAGAGCCTCATATGAAGAAATCAGAGTCTAGAAACCTCTCAATAAGCTTGAAAAATCTCAAGTCTTCTTTCTCCTCAGCGAACAAGTGCACAACATAGAAATAAAAAGAAAAAATTCTTTGTTCCTTCATTAACAAAGCTTTTGCTTTTTGACAGAAGCATTTTCTTCTTTTTCGAATATATTGATTCGCTATTAAAAGATCAAATGATTTTAGGGTTCGTCTCTCGTTCATAAAGTTGATAGTTTTGCGAGAGATTAATCCTAACATCTAAAAAAAATAAAATGCGCACCATAAAACGCATGCAAACAGATAAAAATCGAAGCTTTTGCTTCTTGGAAAGATAAAAGAAGAAGAAAAGAACATAAAACTGAAGCCTTTGCTTCTTGGTGAAAGGTTCGGCTTTCTGAGGGAAACAAATATGCGCCTAAATTTGTGCGCACTTAATAAAAAAAAATTTCCTTGGGAAAATAATCCCCTGGAGATATGCGCATCACGAGATACCTATATGTGCGCGCTTGATAGAAGCTGCCTATGAAGGCAAGCGCATCACGTGATATCCACGTGTGCGCACTTGTTGGATGTCGTCTCTAAAGGCATGCGCATCACGTGATATCCACATGTGTGCACTTGTTGAAAACTATCTATGGATGTGCAAGTGTCTCGTGCAATGCACGTTGACTTATTAAATGCATACGCACATACATACATGTGCACATACATAACTTTGAACCCAGAACAGATGCATCATGTGGTACACACATGCGTAACATTTTTGAAATAAAACAGTGTGTAACCATGGGCAACGCATGTGCGCACCCTTTTCAAATGAAATAAATGGGCTTGTGCGTCATATATATTTGCGCACTTGTATAATAAATCATTATTTGATCACTTAATCAAAATTGAATTAAGTGATGAAGTTTTTGGTTTCTCATATGCAATATATTGATCAGAATATTAATAAACCTAAGTGATCTTAATCTTAAAAATACTAAAGATCTTTAATCCATACTTGTTAAGTTGAGCTTAATCCAAAATAGGATTAACGAGCTTTAACCATATTCCTGAGTCGATCTTAGTATCGAAGATGACTAACAATCCTCAGATAACATATTTCAAACTGATAAACCTCGTTTTCATGAGATCTGCGTCCTAAATTCGATTCAAAATTTATAAAATATATATATATATATATATATATATATATATATATATATATATATATATGTATGTATGTATATGTATATGTATAAATATACGGATTTGGACTAATCCACATCTTACGGGCGACGACATAAACTAGTCTCCGTATACAATCCACGGATAACCATAATAAATATATATATATATATATATATATATATATATATATATATATAACAACACAAAGTGACCTACTGGAGATTGTGAAAGTTGTTATCACAACGCGATAGCATAATTAACTGTAGGGACTTGCACCTGCAGGAAAGAGCATCCCCACAATCAAAAACCCTCAAAGAAGGGGAATCTGATAAGTCAGGCTACATCGGTTGCATCTGTCAAAACCTCCGATATACGGTGTCATAAATTAACTTGGCATCTTCAGAGAGATGGACGGATATGTTCCAAATAGCATCTGCCCCCAAATTCGGGTTAGACATCTCCGCGTCTCAGTCCAGTCTTCGGTGGTAAACATGGAGTAGATTCCTCAAATCTTGAATGTCAAAACCGGGGCACTGAGCAAGCATGTCTCCTCATACTCGGCCAATCACAAGAGGAACATCCTCTTCGAAGTCTTGTCACGGCCCAGCGTCAAGGATACGGAGGTGGTCAACAGAGTCTACACGACTCAAGAAGATACCACGGACTGGAGAAAGCTCCTGGTAAAGTTCCACAGAGACGAGACACTTCCCGAAGGCCGAGTAGTGGCCCGAAGGCTCCGCATTAGAGCCCGTCACTTTGTGTGGAGCAAGGACAACTTATATAAGAGTCCTATACCCAGCCGTTGCTTACATGCGTCGATTCCAATGAAGCTAGGTACGTAATTCAAGAGATACACGAAGGAGTTAGCGACACTCACCACGAAGCCCGTAATCTGATCCAGAAGACATTGCTAGAGGGCTATTATTAGTGGACCATCCACGCCGATGCGAAGAAACTCATCAGACTATGCAAAGCATGCCAACTCTTTGGCATCATTTCTCGGCTACTAGCAATCGTGCTAACACCGCTAAGCTCTCCTTGGCCATTTGCTCAGTAGGGAATGGACATGATCGGCAAACTCCCAACAGGGACCGGAGGAAACAAATACATCCTCGTCACCGTCGACTATTTCACAAAGTGGGTTGAAGCTACGCCGGTTAGAAAACCAGATGCGACTTCTACGAAAAAGTTCCTAGAGAACAACATCATTGTTCGGTTTGGAATTCCAAGATGTATTATCACCGACCACGGAACCAACTTCAAAAACAACAAGGTCAAGAAGTTCTGCGGCGAGTACCACGTACTGATGAAGTTCTCTGTGGTTTCCCATTCCCAGTGCAACGGGCAAGCCGAGGTAGAAAACTGAGGAATCGTTAGGGGACTCAGAGCTCGACTAGAAGGGAGACAAGGCGGATGGGTTGAAGAACTTCCCTGGGTAGTCTGGGCATTGCGGACTTCAAAGAAAACCCCACGGGAGAAACCCCGTTCAGCCTGTGATATGGCACCGAGGCCATGGTGCCCACGAAGACCGGACTGCCCGGCTACCATGTCGAACACTTCAATGATGAAGCCAATGTCCATAACTTGCGAACCAATCTAGACGTCCTTCTAGAGAAAAGAGACCGGGCTCAAATAAAGATGGCCGCATACCAGCAACAGACTGTCGGTCATACAATACTCGGCTCAAACACCGAGCGTTCAAGTCAGGAGACCTAGTCCTCCGTTGCAATGAATTTGAGGACCAAAGGAAGCTGCATAAATTCTCTCCGAAATGGGACGGCCCATTCCTCATGACCGAAGTATTGCCCGGAGGAGCTTACCGACTCCAAGATTCCTTAGGTCGTAATATTCCGCAGCTATTCGATGTAGAAAAGATTAAACGGTATCGATGAAATGGTATTCTCTTTAATAATAACCTTCCTACTTTTTTGTCATCTGAACTTGTTTTTCTCGTTTCCAAGCTAAGACCTCACACGAGGCAAGCGGACAGCATTCTGCCCATCGCACCCATTCACAGCGGATAGATTCCTACCTGACCTAAGCTGTGAATTCCAAGTCCTCGTATGAGTAGACTCCTGATCAGTTCGAAGTCACACCCATTCACAGTGGGCAGATTCCTGCCTGACCCAAGTTATGAATCTTAAGACCTAACACGAGGTCGGCGAACAACATCCTGCTCGTCGCACCCATTCATAGCGAGTAGATTCCTACCCGACCTAAGCTGTGAATCCCAAGTCCTCGCGCAGGTAGACTCCTACTCGGTTCGTAGGCACACCTATTCATAGCGGGCAAATTCCTGTTCGTCCTAAATTGTTAATCTTAAGACCTCACACAAGGTCGGCGGTCTGCATCCTGCTCGTCGCACCCATTCACAGTGGGTAGATTCCTACCCAACCTAAGCTGTGAATCCTAAGTCCTCATACGAGTAGACTCCTGCTCGGTTCGGAGGCACACCCATTCACAGCGGGTAGATTCCTGTCCGATCTAAATTGTGAATCTTAAGACCTCACATGAGGCCGGTGGACAGCATCCTGCTCGTCGCACCCATTCACAGCGGGTAGATTATTACCCGATCTAAGCCGTAAATCCTAAGTCCTTGTGCGAGTAGATTCCTTCTCGGCTCATAGGCACATTCATTCTCAGCCCGACCTGAGCTGATGAATACTAAGCCCTCTACTCATCTAACCTCGTCTCCAAGGGGTGAAAGGAGAGGATACCGACCTAATGTTTGCTCTACTCACATTATCTCGTCTCCGG
Organism: Agapanthus africanus; assembly: GCA_030015575.1. NCBI lineage: Eukaryota > Viridiplantae > Streptophyta > Magnoliopsida > Asparagales > Amaryllidaceae > Agapanthus > Agapanthus africanus. The sequence goes on along the minus strand of JASDDO010000006.1, from coordinate 321,141,562 downwards.
GGGGTGAAGAGGGGACACTGGTCTATCTACACTTGGAAAATAAAAATGAAAATTTTCAAGAACAATCCAAATAAAATACGCAAACACATTGCGGATGAGCAAAAATGTCTTCATTGATTTCAAAATTAAAGTACAAGGTATTGTGAGTTCCTCGGCTTTACAAAACTGCCCGTAGGCTTACAAAACAAAACAAAAATTAAAAATAAAGAGAATGGGGGCTTCGAAGCTTCTCCTCGGGGATGTCCTGCTCGCCAATCTTCGTCGTTGACCACCTGAGCCTGCTCGGTGGCGGCCTCCGGGGCCGCGACCTTATTAGACTGCGGACGAGGAGCAACATCAGTCTCGACGGCGGCTGAATTTTCGTCTCTGTCCTTGGGCTCTTCCTGGGGATGATGGTACCATACGTGGAGCTCCTTTTCATCGAGCTCTGGCAGAATCTCTTTCATGGTGTTGAAAGCATTTTTCCACCTTACGGCCGCGGCATCGGCAATGTCGAAGTAGAACTGGTCGGACAACTTATAGTTCTCCACGGCCTGCTTCGCAGCATCCTAGGTCATCCGAGCATTCCACTTTGCCGAGTCCCATTGCCTCTTCATTGTTTTCAATGGCTCGGTAATTTCGCTGACTTAGGCCTGGAGAGCCCGGTTGGCCTTGTCAAGCCTCGCAGTCATCAGCTCCTCCGAAACCTTCAGCGACTTAAGGGAGGTGGCATTTTCCTCGGCCGCCTTCATCTCAACAAGGAGTTTTTCCTCGCATGACAAAGCCTCCTCCATCCTCTTCATCGCCAGGGCGACTTTTTCAACCTCCATGGTGGCCAAAAGGGTGCAGTGCTGGAGGACCTGCAGAAGGAAACAAAAATATTAAGCGGGATCATAACAGAGAAAAAATAAGTTGAAAGAAATTTAAGTACGAATTTACCAACTTGGACGGCCTCCTGAGAAATAGCCGCGGCCTGAGCGTGCACGGATTCCCCTCGGGATCTTAGCTCCCGCACTCTTTTCCGCCTCCATCATGAGGCTGTCGGTGATAGATAGCCCTGACAGTACCTTGTAGTTGAGCTCGCTCTTAAGGACTTTCTCCCTGGCCGACTCCCGCAGAGGAGCCGAGTTCTTCTCCCTCTTGGTCCGGGGCTCAGTAGAGGAATACACCTCCGACCTCGCCTGGGGAGCCAAAGCCTGGGGTTGCTGCCTTCCATTTCCCCCAGACTCTCGGGGATAAGGACGGAGGCAGTTTTCTTCTTTGGGGTCGGCGCCCGAACGCTTTCACTCGTCGCAGACCTGGATGAGCTCGTGCCGCCATCCTTATTGGCATGTGCCTTGGTAGCTAGGGTAGCCATAATCTTCGACTAGTCCATAGGTTTTGCAAAGAAAAACGAGGAGTAATTAGCAACACTAAACAACAATGATATAAAGTCTGGATTGGATGGCTAAACTAGACTCACCTTGGTATTGCACGGGGCTAAACCCCACCCAGCTCAAGACCTGCTCAGAAAGTAGGACATCGATTCTCTGGAGCGGCTCCCACTAAGACACGACCCGCTCTTCCGACGTGCTCAACACTAGGGTCTTTGGACAGTCCACCCGGTACCATTTTTTTAGCACCGACCAGTTTTCTCCTTTAGAAAGACCGAAGAAAAAGAACTTCACCTTCCACTCATAGATGGAAAAAGAGACAGCCAACACTCTTGACCCAGCCCCCTACCCTTAGCTTTCTAAATGAAAAATACACCCAGCTCAGCTCATTTTTTCGAGTTCCGGGGTGATTTTTATAACAGAGGAAGGATCGAAGGAGTCCGAGGCTAAAAGGGATCTCCTCAATCTTTAGCCAGACCAAGAACCCGAGGAGAATCCTCCACGAGTTCGGTGCTAGCTGGCTCGGGACGAGTTAGAAGAAATTGAGCACTTCACAAATCTCGAGGGGGAGGGGGGAAGGAAAATGCATCCCTCTCAGGAATGCTTCCAAATACAAGGCAATCTTGTTTCCCCATACTTGGTCCACCCGTTTATCCTTCCCAACCAAACGAAGCGTATAGCCGGTTAGAATATGAAAGCGAGCTCGGATATCCATGAGCCCACTCTCCCCGCTCAACACCGAGGCAACATCACGGACGTTCTCGATACGCATCTTAGAGGCCTTCTTGGCCCCTCGGCATTGGGGAACACGGGAATCGCCACCCCTTGGGGGCGAACCAGAGGAGAGCTTCCTCGGCTATCATAAGCCGAGGAAGATGTAGAAAACTCACTAGACTCGGTTTCAAAGGACGAGGCCTCATCACCGTGCTATGTCCTAACTACATTTACTATGGGTTCAAAGGAAGACTTCTGACCTGATTCAAAGATGGAAAAAGCTGAAAGTAATGATGAGACTAGAAGCCGAACTAAAATCATGAGCACCGAGCAATATGAAAAGAGTGGAAATGCAAGTGAGCGAAAGTATTTGCTGAAGGCAGGACACCCCTTATTTATACCCTCGGCAAAAATAGTCCAACGGTCCAGGCAACGTCATGCCGTAGCCAACCAATGGCTGCCTTCCTCTTACGCGGATCCGAACTGCCGAAGCGACGTCCAACATCCGCGGTCCAGATGCCGCCGCGTGGCACGAAATCGATGGTCAGCCCGTCACCACGGCGACCCGAGCAAATGAAACGACATCGTCATGATGGCGTCGTCCCTTGAGCGATCCACTAACGTCATCCGAGAATACGCGCGAAAATTAAGACGCATGATAACCGCTACATGGACACGGAGATCGAAAAGACACAACCGCCAAACGCCATGACATTCTCGGACAATCCTCCGCAAAGATTCCTTGACACCAAGCTGAACAGAGAAGACCAAGAAGACCACTATCGATCAAACCTATAAATAGATCAGAACAAGAGTAGGGGCTAATGATGATACTCGTAAGTGGGGATTCTCCCGATCACGATACGTAACCGATGACGTGTCACCCATGTATACCAACTAGATTCCTGGGTGCTACTGAACCGGAATAAGTATAATGCGAATGGAACATTACTCGGTACCTCGCCTCCGGGGCTCAGTCCGGGAAATAGGCTCCGACCTCTCGGGGCCTCCCCTGGGTGCATTCTCTCTTTAACCAGCCACCGGTCAATAGCTCATCTTTGAGCTATCCTAGAGCTGAGCTTCCTCAGCCTCTTTGCCGTCCCGACCAACTCGGGACCGGTAGCGCAAAGCCCGAGCTTTCTCGGATTGAGCTTCATCAACTTCCCTTTTATCAAGCTCCCTCGTAACAGCTCTTTCGTAACGGCTCCACATCTCCAACCACGACGGAGTCAACCACCCCACGTCTCGTATCTCATGCGAGCGTATCTTGCCATTAATGCGAACGTGATGCGTGGGCGAAACTGACGGTGAGGATCTCGCAACGGCTCGCTCTATGTGACCCCTATATAAACCTCTCTTCCAGACGATTCAGAAAAGGCAATCCAATACGCCGTTATTCTGCCCAAATATTTCTCGGTTCTAACTTGATCGTCGGAGGGTCCTAAGGTAGTTTCCCACCTCAGGACTTCTTTTGCAGGTGGTTCGGTGACAACACCGACCGGCAATTCCATTGAGATCCACACTCTCTTCAAATTTTAGCCCTTCGTCTCGCTCGTCACCAGATCGACGGAGGGCAATATCTGAGAGAGATTCCGACCTCCATCACTGCTTATTCTTTTTCAAATTAAATAAGGCTACAATGTTTGTGAATCAAAACCATAGTAGAAATGATTCGGTCACAATCTTCATTGTCCCTCCAAACCGATGGAATGAGGCCCGAGACACAAATTGGGGAATTGGGGGTTCCTGCTATTATTTTATCTGCTTGGGAAATCTCATACGGAATTACTCCTATATGATTGACCCCTCCCGTTTTATCCCAACAGTCACCGTAGAATATAATAGCAGGCTATGTTTGGATTGAAGCAATAATGGATGGACATCACATTTATTCATAATTGAATGAGAATTACTATCATAGGTTCAAACTTTAAAGGTTTTGATAAAAACAAAGAAACATGGGCCAAGCACATGATGATACCGAGCTTTACTGTTAAATAAATATACAGGGCATGCATCAATTGATTTTCCTGTGTGTGTGTATCATCATCCAATCATCATATCCTTGAAAAAAAATATCAAAGCTTTGTTGGGACCTAGCCACCTAAAAGCTCTAGTCTACCACAAGTTTGACTCACAGGCCTCCCTTCAAGTATTCGGAGTGGCTGCTATTGGAGAGAAAATAGCACCGCTGCTATTAGATCCGACGGTCTAAATTCATCCAAAATTGAAATTAACAGTCGAGATTTGTATAAAAAGAAGCCTTTGTGTATTGGTGTATTATACATGCTTTGCACGTAGTACGGATGACCATTATTCCACCAGAGCACCCCTGCTATTATTTTCTAATTGCATGGGTTCTCATTCTCTCTTCACACTTGGATAACAAATTGACATGCATAGAGATACACCACATGACAACAAATGTTTTTGTTGGCAGTTAATTGGTCCATTGCCCCTTGAGTTAATTGGTCCATTGTCCCATATATTATTATAGTATGTGTCTGATGGAGTCGAGATCTCCCTCAGTTGTCATCTTTCGTCGATCTTCTTGCCAGCGAGTCTGAAGGGCTGAGATTTGTAATGGGGGATTGAGCGTGTGAATCTCAATGGGTTTGCTGGTTGATATTGACGCCGGGCTACCTATAGAAGAAATCCCGGGGTGGAAAACCACCGTAGGACCCTGCGACGATCAAGTCGGTACCGGAGAATATTTAGCAGAGTAGCGGCGTATTGGAATGAATTCGAGATACCTGAATCGTTTAGAAGAGTGGTTTATATAATGGTCGCATTGGAGCGAGCCGATGTTCTCGCCGCCCGTTCGCCTATGCGTCACGTTCGTATTGATTGCAAGATATGCTCATTAATGGCGAGATACGCTAGCATGGGATGCGAGACGTGGCGCGGCAGAGATCTCGTCATGGCGAGATACACGGAGCCATTACGAAGACGCCCGTGCTCCGTGCTCCCGGCCAAACAGGGGCTCTGAGAAATCTCAGCTATATGATTGCTCAAAAACGTGCAAGGAAGCGGGGGAAGCTCAAATCTATGATTGCTCGGAGACGAGCTATTGGCTGGTGGTTAGACGAAGACGGATCGTACTCAGAGGAGGCCACCAAAAGATCGGGTGCTACCACAGAAGCGAGGCGCCAAAGAATGTCCCCATTGCATAATATTTATTCCAGCTCCACAGCCCTCAAGAATCTAGTGGGTTTACATGAACGCCACATCATCTGCTACGTGCCGTGATCTGAGAAATCCCCACTTATGAGTATCATCATTATCCCCCCACTCTCGTTCCGGCTTATTTATGGGTTGGATCGAGAGTAGTCTGCTCGGTCTTCTCTATTCAGGTTAGTCCGAGGAATCTTTATGGTAGGTGTCCGGGAACAACATGGCTTTTGGCGGTTATGTCTCTTTGATCATCGAGTCCACGTTGTCTTCATCGCGCGCCTTAATTTTTACTCGTATCCTCGATGACATTAGCTGATCGCTGAAAGGACGGCGCCATCATGGCAAAGTTGTTTCGTTTGGTCGGGTCGTCATAGGTCAACCGTCGATCTCGTGCCAAGCGGCAGCATCTGGAGCACGGATGTGAGACGTCGCTTCAGCTGTTCGAATCCGCGTAAAAAGGAGGCCGCCATTGATCGACCGTGACGTGGTGTCGTCTGGACTGTCGGATAATTTCTGCTGAGGGTATAAATAGGGGCGCCCTGCCTTCAGCAAATACTTCTGCTCTCTTGCATTTCCAATCTCCCGATTGCTCGGCGCTCCTAATCTTAGGTGCGCTTCCAATCCCTTCGCCAGCCTTTTCTTTTCTTGAATCAGGTCAGATTTCTTCCTCTGATCTCGTAGAAAATATAGTTAAGGTAGAGTCTGGTGATGAGGCCTCTATTCCTTTACAAAAAATGGGTGGGGGGAAATTCCCCATTAAAACAACTCTACGTGTTTAACACGTGAGTGCCTATATGCAACGCATATAGGCACTGCAGTTAAAACAACTGCTAGGCTAATGGAGCCTCACGTGTCCACACGTGAACACCTATATGCAAAACTTATAGTCGCTGCGTTTAAGCAATTGATAGACCAAAATTAAGCCTCACGTGTAAGCACGTGAGCGCCTATATACAAAGCATATATGCGCTGTATTCAAATAGATGGCAAGTCAAAAAGCTCACGTGTTAACACGTGATACACTCATATGTTGTTGCATATAAGCAAACAAGCTTAATCCAATTGGGATCACGTGCTACACGTGAGTGCTCTTGTAATACCCGGTTCTTTTTATACGCCTAAATCCATATTTCTCTGAAAACTATAAATTTGTTATTTTTTTTATCATTCAATTATTTAGAGAAACTCTATTAAACCCAAAACCTTTTGCTCCCAAAGTATTTAAATCTCCCCTCCGGCCCAAGCACAATTTTTCCCAGCCTAGAACCAAATTGTAAATTTCTCTGGCCGAGCCCATAAATTTATTTCCATTTTTATGAATTCCTTTAAACATTTCCTAAGCTTACTCTCAGCCGGCCCACTCCATTTATATTTTTCCAAATTCATTTCCTATTAAATTACCAAGCCCAGCACCATTTCTAAGCCCGGCCCCATCTTTTCTCATTTATTTTCTGTTTTTCTTTCATTCAAATCTCTTTCAGCACCCAGGCCCAGCCCACTATTCCTCTAATTCTTTTATTCTAATTTCTCTGGCCCATTCCCACCGGCCCGCTCCCGCGTCCCCTCTCCAAGCCCGTGCCCGCTTCGCAACCCGACCCACTCCTACAGTGTCTTCCCCTCCAACGGCTACCTCCTTTTTCCCGCTCGCGACCCTTTCCTCCGCCGCAGCCCACGCCGCTTCCTCCGCCCACGATCGCGAGCCGTTACCCCCAACAACGCGCGCGTTTTCTTCCCTACGATCCGCTCGCCTCCAACGACGCGCGACCCCTCACACTCCCCGTCTCCAACTCCTTCTCAGATCTCTCTCTCGCAAACCCAACCTCCACCCACCGCCTCCAAGCTGCAGCCACTCCCCTCGACGACGACGTCGAACCTCCTCCTCCTTCATCGCCTCACCCTAACCTCCTCCTCAAACCCTCACCTTCACCTCCTCCCACCACCACAGAACCCTTCCCTGCACAACGAACCCCCTGCCCAACGAGCTCAGCCACCGAGCTTCCCTGCCGCCGGCACCCACGACGTTGGCAAGCGCTCCACTACATCTCGTCGTCATCCCTCTCACCATCCTCCTTCTCACACTCTCGAGTTCCTGCACTCCATTTCCCTCGACGACGACGACATCCCACTCTCGAACCCATGCCCCTCCGCCGACCATCTCGTCGGGCCCTCGTCACCGACCTCATCTTCTCATCACTCCTCCACTCTCGTCACTCGTCTCTCTAACTCCCTCTGTGTTCTCTCTTACTCATCCCTCTAATTCTCTCTCCCTGCATCTGTTTCTCTCTCTCTCTCTCTCAATTCTCTATCTCTCTTCCTCACTGTCACTCTCTCTCTCTCAATCACTCTCTGTTCTCTCTAAACCTCTCCCTCTCTCTTGATCTCTCATCTCAGCTCTCTCTCACTCTCTCACTCTGTGCCCTCTCTCCTCCTCTGCTCTCTCAGTTCTCCCTCTGTCTACACTCTCTCATTTCTCTCTCTCTCCCTCTCACTTCTCTCTCTCTCTCTAACACACTCACCATCGTCATCATCACCCATCGTCGAACCCCTTGACGCACAAGAGCCAAGCTTCACAGCCGAGCCCCGACCACCAAACTGCGAGCCGTCGTTGCCGAGACTCGTGTTCGAGCCAAGTCAGGTGCCGAGCCGCGCGTGTGTCGCGATCGTACCGTTATCACTGCCGAGCATCGCCAAGACGCCTCCAGGCAAGTTCATTACTTGCTTACATGCTATTTTACCTAAGTTACAATCTCTAAGTATATAGACTATAAGTTACGGTTTAAACTATTTATGTGCCATAACCTGCTCGACGCGTGTTCCCAAAGATAATACTTTTCTAAATTGACGGAATTAGATTACTCACCATGGCCCTTGCTGCGATGAACACCGTGTGCAAGTTTCGCTGGAAAATATGACCGTTAACGACTAAAACAACTACCCTCAAGTTTAACCGTAAAACTGGAATTCTCTTGTACCTGAAAACCGTTAAATTCACCATAAATTATATACATACTGGAATGATGCGCTCGAGGGCTCAAATCAAATCTGACTCGATGAACTTTAACCCTATACTTGTTTCCAGATATTCCTAAACTAAAACTGTGACGATAATTGGATCGGAGTGCGACTTTGGACTGCAGTTCAGAGCGACTCCAGTCGTTGCTTGCTGTTCCGTATTGGGTACCACAGGATTTCCTTAACTCGTAGGTTGAGGAACTCCACTGTTTATTATAGATAAATCTGTTAGCTAGACAACACAATTGGTTTCATTCTGTTTCATTACCGTTTGATATTTAATCTGTAATTTAAAAGAGCGGGACGCATAACAGTCCCAACAGATTCAGAACTGACATATTAGAGTTAAATAGGGTATATCTCCTGACATACAGAAGCGATTGAAGATCCGTTTGTTGCGTTGAAAACCTTACTGAAAACCCTAGATTTCATCCAACTGTAGCATTGCTAAAATCTGATTTCAACTGGGATTAAAATGCGTTGCGAAACGGACTTCTGATTCTGAAACCAGATTTCCAGCCGTGAACGCTTAAAATGAAATGGTTATAACTATTGATCCTGGAACCCGATTGGCTTGAAACCAAATTTGATGGATGGACAACTGAATATACTAATTCCTACCTGTTTATTGTTTCGCTAAATGATATATGTACGTTTCATGATAAATCGTTCAAGTGATAGAGTACTGTTTTTTTGACACCTTAATCGTGCTTAAATACTGTTCACGCATCATATCATACCCATATCATTGTAGTGATAACCTAGTGATATCGTGCATTTACCCAGTGTTAGATTCTAGCGATGATTGTGGCAAGTACGTCAGTGTTCGTGTATCCGTGATAAAGTGAAAGTGATACGTACTTTCAAAGCTGATAGAATTAAATTCTAAACAACAGAATTAAAACTATATTTGGAAAATATTTCCTTAAATCTTTCTAATATGGAAAGATCCTTCCCTAATAAAGAATCTTGGATGAACTATCTGATAGAATTAAATTCTATATATGTAAGAAATATTTCCCTCATCTTCCTTAAAATAGAAAAAAAAACTACTTTGTTAAGCGAAGGACCTTTGGATCAAAGATCCAACGGTGATCGTCTGATAGAATAAAATTCTATAAAATATATTCATATAAATAAAATTCTATAAAAGATTCATATAAATAAAATTCAATGATAGAATAAAATTCTAATCTTTTTAAACTAACAAGATATTCATATGATAGAATAAAATTCTATCTTAGGAAAATATTTCCTAATCTAGTTAAAGACAAATAAGAAATCTTCTCTAATAAGCAGAGAGCCTTTGGATTAAAAATCTTACGGTGAATAAAATTCACCAGATCAAGTGGATTGATTATGAAATCAATCATGATCTCTCAATGAGGGATTTTCCTAACAAATTGATTCTTTTTCTTCTTATATAAATAGAAGTAAGGAAAGGGGACGAAAAAAAAAGAAGATAGAAGACAAAAAGGGAAGAGGAGAATTTAAGCCTCAGAAAAGACTTGTTTCACCATAACATTCTAAATAAAAGAAAAGAAAAAGAAATACACAGATATTGTTCTATCTTTTCTTGACCTTTCTAAGAGTTTAACCTTTCACACAAGAACTAGGTTCTTCCTCTGGTTGAGATCTGTAGAAAAAGATCTCCCCATAAATTGAGAATTAAATTCTCATCGGGGAGATTCTATCATGCAGATTCAAAAGATAGGGGAAAGAACCGAGTTCAAAGAATTTAAATCTTACAGAAATATATGGGAATTTAATTCCTCTGAAAATCAAGATTTAACCCTGGAATTAGAATTTGATTCTTACAAAAATAAGAGGCATGAGCTCCTCCAAAATCCTAGCATGAGATTAAAATCTCCAAACACTCAGAAGGAAAGATTAGTGATTCACTAGTAATACTATAATAAGATCTTACGTGCTCCACGTGAGCATCTTTAATGAATAAAAAAGGAAAGACACAAACCGTCTGGCGTTTTCGCACGTGAGCTCCACAGGAATCAAGTGTTTAACACTTCTATATAAAAAAGGAGGGAATAGAACCCAGAGAACGGCTCCCACTATGGGGCGCCTCACGTGCCCATACATGAGCGCTTCAAAAGTGCAGTATTTAACACTGATTCAGAGCCTCATGCGGGAACACATGAGTGCTGAACATAACCAAGTGCTCAGCACTTATAAAAGAAAGGGGAAATAGAACCCAGAGAACAACTCCCACTTTAGGGCGCCTCACGTGCCCACACGTGAGCGCTTCCTAAGTGCAGCGTTTAACACTGATTCAAAGCCTCACGAAAAAACACCTGAGTGCAGAACATACACCAGTACTTAACATTATGGAAAATCAACTTCAACCTCAAACTGGCTAAGTCTTCCTGAGGTCAAAATCTCTTTGATCTCCAAATCAACCGAACCTTTGTGCTCATGTTTTCCCAAACTAATATCAGTCTCAAACATGACTGATGACCCCTCAACTGATGATATCCAAAACGACATTCATCCCACATTCCTCCAAAGAAATCTTAGTCTCAAAATACGACTAATGATTTCTGGGTTTACCATTAATCCCTTTTCCTTCAAATACGGGAATTGGCTCAAGGGTACATCTCTCTACACCTCTGATATATGTCGTTGTAATTTCTCAACGTTTTCAGAGAGGTAGCGAGTCCCGATAGCCAACTGCTTTATGGTGCACTTTCCAAATAGACGTGCACATCCCAGATCAAACCAAATCCTAACTAGCTGTATCCTATATCATCGTTGCTCATCCCGACACGTAACAAATACACGTGCGCGCAACATGATCTACAGACCGAAACAATCTCAAACTAAACGTTGCCTCCAAAATGGCGACCACATCCTAAACTGGCTGTATCCCATATCATCATTGCTCATTCCGACACGTAACAAATCGTGCGCGCAAGATGATCTATAAACCGAAACATTCTCAAACTAAACGTTACCTCCAAAATGGTGACAACGGACCGTAATGTCCTTAAACTAAAAGCTCGCCTCAAAAATGGTGATCTACAGACCAAAACATCCTCAAACTAAATATTGCCTCCAAAATGGTGACAACAAACCGTAACGTCCTTAAACTAAAACCTCATCTCAAAAATGATGATCTACATACCGAAACGTTCTCAAACTAAACGGTGCCTCCAAAATGGTGACAACAGACCGTAACGTCCTTAAACTAAAATCTCACCTCAAAATGGTGATCTACAGACCGAAATATCCTCAAACTACACTTCGCCTCCAAAATAGCGATAAGGGACCGAAACGTCCTTAAAACTAAAACAACAGAGCCCAAATGCTTTATTGCTGAATCTGAAACAAAAATGATCCTAAAACCATGTTAAGTTGATCTTAGTCTCAAAATGGACTAACGTATCCTTAACGAAAACAAATCGAGCCCCCAGATGCTCACATACATTTAAGTCGATCTTGATCTCAAAGCAGATCAACGATCCTTAAATCAACCCAAACCCAAATCTAAAACATACGGATTTGGACTAATACACGCCCTACGGGCAACAACATAAATTAGTCTCCATATACAATCCACGGGCAACCAAAAATAAAACAAACAAACACAACACAAAGTGAACTTCTGGAGCAGGAGAAAGTGTTTATCGCGATGCGATAACGTAATTAACTGCAGAAGCTTGCGCCTGCAGAGAAGAGCATCCCCACAATCAAAAACCCCTCGCAAACGAGGGGGAATCTGACGAAGTCTGCTACAACGGCTTCATCCGTCCAAACCTCTAATACATGGTACCATAAATTAACTTGGCATTTTCGGAGAGGTGGACGGATAAATCCAAATAGCATCTGCCCCTCAAATTCAGGCAAGACGTCTTACGCGGTCCGTCTCTGTTTTCAGCGGTAAACCGATTCTGCCACGCCCGGTGGGACCTTTTCCTCTTTCCACTCCATATTTCGCGTGTCGCGTTCGCAAACGAATTGTGGTTTACTATGGTTACCCCTGGATTCGAGATACTAAGATTTGGTGTCTTGCTCCTGTGCAGAGAAAAGAAGATTAATGGCTTCCAAGTGTACCTGCAACAGCAACTCTCGCTCCGTCCCCGCTGGAGGAGTGACATACGGGCCAAATGCGGCCTGCATCTTTTCAATACCAGTGGAACATGTGACTCAGGCCACCACTAGATTGTTCTTCGGGACCACGCTCCCGCCAGCGAGTTTAAACCCTCAATGCCATCACAGGAAGCTCCAAAGAAGTCGGTCTTCGATCGACTTGCAACCACCACGGCCCCTCTCAACGTGTCGTCCAAGTCTACCACCTCAGTCTTCAACAGGCTGAGCCAAAGCTCAAGTGGGCCCGCAAAGAGGCTCGCAATACCTGAAGGGGTTATCCAGAAATGGATAGCCGTTCCAGCTCCAGCATGTGAATTCATCAAGAGTGCTTCCCCTTCCAGAAGGTCGGCCTTCGAAAGATTGACCGTCCCCTCTCAACAGACGTCAGTCTTCGACATGCTGGCACCAGCAGTAACCGTTCACCAAAGCAGGGGGCATGATGAAGCCACTCCCAAAACTGAGGCGATCCCGTCTGCGAAACATGCTCGACATCGCCACTGGCACCGAGTGAGGAAAGCAGGGGGCAACTCCCCCTCTGAAATTACTCCACCAGCTCTAATGGTGGAAGTTGACGCTACTGTTCCGGCTGGGAAAAGCTTTGAACTGCTTAATAGGGTGCGGCGAAACTCCCCAACCGCGGTTTTGAAGAAATCTCCACCACCTATTGAAATTATAATGCAGACGAAGCCGGAGCAGCCCCCTCAGCGCTGTCTTTCCGAATCCACAGACTCTGGCGGAAAGTCCAAGATTCTGTGATCAACAAGGACTACTCTCGTCAACCGGAGAAAACGAAGGTTCGACAAGAGGACAATCATCCCTCTAGCATGAAGCGAAGGACTTTTCAGGCGCTTGTTACAATAACTCTTTCGATTTCGACTTCTCACAAAAAGAGAAGGCCGGAAAATCTCCTACCGCCGGTGGCAAATCCCAAGGGTGATGGATCCAAACACCCCAAGTCTGGAGACATGATCGTGCACACGGTTTACATGGCTTCCGAAAAAAAGGAGAGTCGTGCTTCCATAAGTCATCGACCACAAACTCGGTTGTTAATGAAAGCTCAGGAGCAGCAACAAAAGCTCCAGGAAATGCTGACGAAAATGACAGCACTCACCGGGCAGAAGAAAGCCCGGAATTAGCGTCCGAACAGCGCCAGGAGCAGGAGACTGATACGGATTTCTTGTGAAGGGTGCCGGAGAGAAAGAATAAGGAGGCTGCGGAACAAGTGGCTAATATAAAACATATGGCGCTCCTATTCCAAGATATAGTTGGAATGATGATCCAACCAGAACCTCCAGCCGAAGATCCACCGATAATCATCGAGGACAACAGAGGGGAAACATCATACCTTCTTCCGTATTTATCAGCAGCCAGGGAGGAAATGATCTTCAAAGCTGCCCTCGATGACTATATAGCTCAGCAAATATGAGCTCATCAGGCAAGCGAAGCAGCTGGCCAAGTTGTCAGAACCGGACGACCTTACCCAGGCTGGTACAATCAAATCAAATACCCGCAGGGATATACGATCCTTAAGTTCCACGTATATAAGGGGACATGCAACCCGCAATAGTACGTCGCTCAGTTCAGAGCTTTGTGTGACAATATTGCTGCTTCGCTAGTTCGTTGGCAGCTTTTCGAAACAGCATTTGAATGGTAATCGGAGCTCCCAAATGACTTCGTCAAAACATTCACAGAAATCGAGCTGCTATTCATACAGAGGTTCGCCAGCGCAAGTGAACGCACCCCGATCATGGCATTAATCAATGCCAGGGTGAAGCCAAGAGAGATATGGGTTCAATACGCAATTCGATGGCGGAACCTATGGTGAAAATGCAAACAACACATAGAAGAAGCTCATGTCGTAGACATGTTCGTAGGGAGCCTTGATCCTTAGGCGACTGTATCCTAGTTTATGATGTTCTTCAAACCAACCACATTCCAGGCCATGATCAAAAAACTAGCCCAAATGGACCAGATAGGCCATGGGTTGTCCTCCTCAAAACGGATCCTCGGAATGTAAAGAGTAAAGGGAAAGCAGCCTTCATTTCTAACACTCAACAACAGCCAAGTGACCTAAAATCGGTTGCTCGCCAGGGCAACGCCCGCCCGCGCCAATCCCTGGAAGAGAAACTAAGACATGCTTACTCGTTCCCCCTTGATAAAACAAGGAGATTGTTCGAACTGGCAATGCATAACAAACTCATCACACTGCCGGATCCAAAACGTCCACTGCAGCCTGGTAACGTCAACGGTCCCAACTACAGCTCCTACCACAGAGTAGTGGGCTACCCAATTGAGAATTGCTATGTCTTCAAAAACTGGATCGAGGACCGGTACCGTCAAGGGAAATTCGCACTGTCAGAAAACTGGAGGGTGAACCCGCCACAGAGGCACGCTCCTAAAAGGGTGGATACGCCGGGGGCATCATGCTCGTTTATGGAAGAAGCTCCTTAGGAAGTGATCCTTTCAGCCAAAACCAAAAAAATGCTGAAGGTTCTTCAAGCATATCCGGTGATCAAATAGAAAAGCTCACTTGAGCCCGAGATCATTAAGGGGATGCTTAAGCCGCGTCCAACACCGAAAACTAATAATGATGGGTAAGACCTCCAGACCAAGCCTTCGAAATCTTCAAAGAAAAAGAAGAAGACCAAGAAGCTCGTGCAGCCTGACGACAAGCGCACGAACCTGCAAAAATACATCGACGCACTGGAGGAATACAACCAAAAGGCATGGACCCCATCACCCTAGAAGAGTTTCTCAACCATATACTTGAGAACGGAGATAATGACGAGGATGAGGGAAATGACTCGTCGGGAGAAACCGAAGATTATGTAGCAAGTTGCCATATGGTTTCTCATTCGTCGTTAAATAACGAAGAAACTCTCTCAGCGTTGGAAAGCAATGCAGTGGAACTGAGGGCAGGACCGGTGCCAAAATCCCTGGAACTGTCAGAAGACCCAATTGACAGGCTGCTAAATGAAGCTTCAAAAGAGCAGAGCTGACCGAGAACGTGAAACGGCCATATACAAAAAGGCCAAGCGTCGACGTGAGAATGAAGAAGCTGCGGTAAGGATGAGTCAAGTACTCCACCCAAGCCAAAGCACACCTGCTACAAGCAAGAGCAGGATCAAAGCGGAGAAGCGGTTCACTAAAGCCTTGTTAATGGGAATGAAGCCTCCCCCTCTCACAGAAAACACTCCCGGGGGTACGTGCCTCGAAGAAGCAGATGTACATCCGAACTACTGCTTATACCATCGGAAGGTTACGCACCCCACCGAAGAATGCAATGCCTTCAAGAAGTAGTGGCAAGGATGCGTTGCCCACCGACGACACTTCAAACGGATGAAGCGCAAAGCTCGTCGGCAACAAAGAAGCGCGACAGACGAGGATAAAGGAACGAATGGCAACTGTCATATGATTGATACCATTTTGACAAAAGAAAAATCTCAAGTTCTTACGTTCGGGAGCGATTCTGAGGAAGAAATAACCCTCGGCCCTCTCTTCAAAGAATCCACCTCTGCAAAAGAAGAAGAGGAGAAAAACTGCGAGAACATTCAGCTGTGTAACTGTACGTTGCCTAAAAAGAACCTCGGGCCTACAGAAAAAGATTCGAACAAAAGAGACGGGGAAGGAAAAAGTCCCTGAGAAAATTGCCCTCGATGATAGAGTCGCCAAAGAGCTCGGAGCCAAGGATCCGCCTAAGAAAAACAAGGTGGATTATAATGTCCTAGCATATATGAGGAAGATACCTTCACAACTGAGCATATTGGACGCTCTCCTCCTGTCCAAAGAGGCACGAGATTTTCTGATCAAGGCATTGCAAGAGCCTAATCAGTTCCAAGCTTTCCAAGCAGAAGAAAAGGTGAAGGACGAGCTGGCAGAGGTTTATACATCTGACATCACATTCGGCGATGAAGACCTCCTTTTTGAAACGTGCGAGCACAATCATCCTCTATATGTTACCGGCTACTTCCACGACATCAGGATAGGAAAAATCCTGGTCGACAACGGGTCCTCAGTCAACCTCCTCAACGTGAGGGTGTTGAAGGAGATTTGCATGGACGTTCAGCACCTGGCTCAGGATAAAATTACCATCTCCAGGTTCGACTCACAGTCATCGCGGACGCTGGGGTCCGTGATATTGAAATTATGCTTTAGGCTTCCCATCACTGACATCAAATTTCATGTCATTGACGCCAAGACTTGCTACAACGCCCTTCTCGACCGGCCTTGGTTACATGAGGACAACGTCATCCCTTCTACACAACACCAGTGTATGAAGTATTTCAAAGACGGCCTCGAGTACACCGTTATGGGGGAGCTAAACCCGTTCTCTGTGAATGAAGTCCAAAAATATGAAGACGTAAAGTACTTCCTACCAGACTTCAAAGACACGGAAAGATGTCATAAGCTGGAGAACCAACAAAAAACCGTCACCACTATCCCGATCTTTAGGAGAGATACGGAGGAAGATAAAGAGATAGTCTACTCGGGGCAATCCCAAGGCAACAGGCCAGGACCATCTACTCATATTTTGGTCTTTGGCAGTGATTCTGAGGACGAGATCAACGCCGTGTTCTCCACTCGCCCGTCAGCACAAACCATTACTAGAGCTAATCAGAGTTTACAAATTACCATGGTTCCGTAGCGGCCTTATAAAGAACTTGATGCGCTCAATGCATACAGCGTACAAGAGCTGCAGACCTTCTACGTCCCTCCCAGGCGAAGAGATGAAAAGGAGATCCTCTTCAATCAATCTACGGAGAACAGAGTGGAAAAGAAAGTCTGGCATGGTGCCGAACTTGCGCTTGACAGGCTTCAACCAATCCGTCTACCCAGATATTACACAGAGAGATTAAAAAGGCTATTAAGATACCAAGACGTACCCTTCAAACAAACCGCTCGACAAGACCAGTTCTACAACAAGATTTGGGACGTTCCAGGGACTCAGCGAAAGATGCCCAACAGGAGGATAGAGACGACTGGACTTGGATACATTCGGTCCAAGAAACGGGAGCAATTCCATGGTTGCCGTGTCATAAATAACTCCGGTGGAGAAGGGAATGCTTTTCCAGATAGCGCTGATATTGAACCAGAGCGAGATCCTGCCGTAAGAATGCCAAGCCCGTCATTCGAATAAAAAATGGACAAGCTAATGAGAGAAGCCGGACAAAAGGCTCGGGATGACCACAGCCGCAAAATGGCCATTTACTAGAAAGCCAGGATGCAGCGTCTCACTCAGCAGTCTGTAGGAAGAAAAGACTACGATGCCCTTCACCCTCGGCCCATTGTGCGCTCTCATGGCAAGGAAAAAGCCCGACGTAGAGGCAACAACAAGGTGAAGAACGAGAATGACATTCGAAAACAGAGATGCAGATCCAAGAAGCTACGTGATCAAGCAAAAGTCAACTGGAATCCATCGCTAATCAAGAAAATGGGTCGGGAATACTCTTTCCCCCAGGAAAAGACAAGGAAAATATTCGACCTTATCATTAAGCATCAAATAATGACGCTCCCGGAGCCTCGGCGCCCCGAACAAATAAATGAGCTCCATCACCCGGCTTATTGCTCTTACCATCGAGTAATAGGACATCCTCTTGAAGACTGCTTCACCTTCAAAGACTGGGGGCAGGTTTGCTCTATCCGACAGTTGGAGGGTAACCCCACCAAGAAAGCATGAGCTAAAAGCAACCTATATTGCTAGGGTAAGTCCAGATCAACATTGAGCTTGGAAACGAACTCGTACCTGCCACGTGATAACATTCTTAAAGGAGGAGGAGCATGAGAATATGGACGACCTCTCCTACTGCTTCACAGATAAGGATGAGGACGAGATGATCTCAGAATTTCCACAGGCACTTAAAGAGCTGGAAGATGGGATACACACCACAGCGAACAATCTAAGGAAAATTAACTTAGGAACGGAAAACGATCCAAGGCCAACGTTCGTCAGTGAGCTGCTGTTTAAAAAGCAGGTGGCCACACTAAAGGACGTGCTTATACAATATAAAGAATGCTTCGCATGGAATTATTCCGAGGACTAGATCCAGAAATAGCGGTGCATAAAATGGCGATATCGCCGAACGTCAAGCCAATCAAACAGGCGCCAAGAAGAATGCAGCTCGAGCTTGAGATGAGTATCAACGCCGAAGTTAAGAAACTAATTAACTCTGGTTTCATCCAAGAAGTTCAATATCCTGATTGGATCGCTAATATCGTTCCAGGGATGAAGAAAAATAGGACGGTGCGCATCTGCGTGGACTTTCGGGACCTTATTAAGGCTTGCCCGAAGGATGACTTCCCAGTACCCGTTACCGAGATGATGATCGATAACACGTCAACCCATGAGGTCTTCTCCTTCATGGATGGATCTTCGGGCTACAATCAAATAAAAATGCATCTTGAAGACCAAAAGCACACCGCCTTTCGGACTCCGTTGGGTATATTCTGTTATAAGGTGATGCCCTCCGGTTTAAAGAGCGCAGGCGCTACTTACCAGAGGGCCATGACAAAGATCTTCGATAACCTCATACATGAGACTGTCGAATGCTATATTGACAACCTTGTAGTGAAAAACAAATACTACGAGGAGCACTAGGAACATCTGAACATAGTGTTCCAGCTTCTTCGGAAATACAATCTAAAGATGAATCCTCTGAAATGAGCATTTGGAGTCTCCTCAGGCAAATTCCTGGAATTCATCATACGGCACCGAGGCATAGAAATAGATTCATCAAAGATCAAGGTGATTATGGAAATGCCCATGCTAAGAAATCTCGAACAATTACGGTCTCTCCAAGGAAAGCTCGCATATATCCGACGGTTCATAACTAACCTCTCCGGAAAATGCTGCCCCTACAGCCATCTAATGAAGAAGGGGACGTCGTTCATTTGGGATCACAAATGCCAAACTGCACTAGATGAAATCAAGCAATATCTGCAATACCTGCCGGTACTGACCGCTCCGATCAAAGGAAAGCCCCTCATCCTGTACACAACAGCCCTTGAAGGTTCTCTAGACGCACTATGGGCACAAGAGAACGACCAGGGGAAGGGGAGAGCTCTCTACTATTTGAGTCGAGTTCTTCTAGGGCAATAAACAACTACTCCCGCATTGAAAAGCATTGCCTAACACTGATCTTCGTGATAACGAAGCTTCGACATTATGCCTTGGCACATGAGGTCCACCTCATATCAAAGGTGGATTCTCTCAAATATTTGATGTCAAGAGCCATACTAACAGGAAGGTTTGCCAAATGGGCCTTCCTCTTGATGGAGTTCTCGATAACATATTGACCCTTCAAGACAGTGAAAGGCCAGGCCATCGCCGACTTTCTCGATGAGCATCCAATACCATCTGATTCTCCCTTAAATTGTGAATTGCCAAACGAACACGCGTTCGATGCAATCGAAGAGGGAAGAAAGGAAATAATGTCCAATGGGAACTATACTTCGACGGAGCATCTTCCTTGAAGAAGCGAAAGCAAAGCACACCCATAATCCAAGATGGGGTGGGCCTTATCTTCGTGACTCCACAAGGAAGGATAATGCATTTCGCCCTTTCCTTAATGGAACCAAGAACAAACAACGAGGCTGAATATGAAGCTTTGACAGCGGGTCTTGAGATTATTGTCGACATGGGAATCAAAAACCTCCTCATATATGGAGACTCCCAGCTAGTCGTTAGCCAAGTAAATGGCGACTATCAGACGTGTAAACCGGAGTTGGTAAAATATGGCAAAAGAATGCAGCAACCGCTTACTCAAATTCCATCCTACATTCTGGAAAGCATACCATGGGCGGAAAATAGCAAGGCGGATGCGTTAGGCAAGCTCGCTAAAGAACTGGCCGACGAAAACCTCGATGACGTAAGAATTATTGTGCAAAGCCGCCGGATTCTCGCGCCAGCAGAAATATCTCCGGAGTCGTCTGAAAGAAAGGAAGCGACCAGACAAGCAGTCCTCCAAATAAAAGACGAAGAAAATGTCAAGGATTGGAGGGAAGTCTTCATAGACTACTTCAAATCCCATCGAACGCCCGAAAATGCCACGTCAAGACATCAGCTTATGAAACGTGCTCTGTCTTTTGCCTTCATCAATGATACTCTATATAAGAGATCGTTCGACAGTTTGTGGCTAAGGTGGTTGGGACCAGAAGAAGCAAGGAGAGTCATCTAGGAAACCCATGACGGACTCTGCTATTCTCATTAAGACGGGCCAAAGATGAAGCTGAAGATCAAAAGAATGGGTTACAACTGGCCCATA